>CM042152.1:10868359-10893359 GCA_023376005.1 Doryteuthis pealeii
TAAATAGCCGGGCAGACTTGGCTCTTTAACCATGGCTAGGTAACCAGGAGAAGGAAAACTCTGAATTCAAACCTGTTAAACTCCGCTTAATAAATTGACCTTGTGTCGCACCCTGATCGTGCAGAGGGGTTGGTTAAATATATATGATGAAAGTGTTATTCATTATAAAGACCTAGTGTTGGTTATATACAATAACAGTTCTGCCCTGTCGGCTGGGGCTAGAATACACCTCTGCAGAGGAGTAAGACTCCCCCAATGGGGCCACCTGTTGGCTGTGGTGGTAACACGCAATGCTTAAAGACGGGATCCTGGTGGATAAGCAGTCCATGACATGCATAACCCTCACTTAGACCCTTACTTAGGCTACACGGGTGGTCGGTGAGGCCCCCTCCAATCAATCGGCTGGTCATGTTAAGCCCTAGCACCTATATGTGCATCTTACGGCAAGCCCCAACCCTTTTTATCATATAGGTGCTAGAAGGTGGTGGCTGGGGTCTTCGTTTCCTGGGAATTACGTTAAACTCTGATGTTGAGGTTCCAGTTCTAGCGGTTTGGGGAATGTGGAGGACTCCTTGATCACCATTACTCCCTGGTCCAATCAGACTCGGAGTGGTAGTACCTGTTAGGGTCCCATCTATGGGTTAAATAGAAAAATGTGTTTATAAAAAAATTGAGTATCCATTAAGAATGAATTTCAAAACTTTATCGGCATTAAATGACTCACTGAGTTTGATATGCCGTAAAACAAACCAAACCAAACCAAACGAATACGCACAGTTCTATATATATATATATACCAACCCTCCGCACGAGCAGGATGTGACACAAGGTCAATTACTTAAGCGGTGTTCAACAGGTTTGAATTCAGAGTTTTCCTTCTCCTATATCGGTTGCCTAACCAAGGTTAAAGAGCCCAGTCTGCACTACTATTTATCCATAGCTGTAGGCAGAGTAGGATTCATACCTTTTCCAAGGGTATTAGAGCTAAGTGAAATGCAATTATCAAGTCCAGGATTTGAACTCCGGGCGACGAGTCCATTTCCCATAACTTTAACCATTACACCACGCACAGTTATTATAAGATATTATTTTTCTTTCTCGAATGTTAACACAAGTTTCCCTGACGCTGTGTGAGTTTTTGAACCACAGAATTCATGTTACCAATTCAGGCGGTGTTTACAGCAAGCCAACCAACCGTAAGCCAGACGCTTTCTGTTTGAATAATTATAACAATCACCACCTTATTTTCGAAACTTCGGAGAAGATGATAAAAATAGTGCTTATTAAACGTAGTCTTTGCTTTATTATTTGACATTTGAAAAATGAAAAAAGACAAAACCATGGACAATTTTTCGTTAGATAAAAATGTCTTTGGCTTTGAACATTATTCGTAAAAGCCATTTATATCAAATCGGAAACATTTATCTATATTTTATCCTGACAATTGAACATTATTAACGGAAATTCATTTACTTATCTCGTTATTTACTGTCCAAGACAGGAAGAAAGGACAGGAGACAAAAAAGAAATCACGATTGAATGCTAACATTGGAAAGGAGACTGTGAAATATTAAACAAAATATGTGCAGTGTTTCAGAAATATTGATATCATTTCATGATCTAATAACTTAACCACTTCAAATCATCTCAAATTTAACGGCATGTGCAAAAGTAACTCAGAATTTTATGCTTACTAGCATAAGTTTGAATTTAATGAAATATATCAAATTAGAAAAACTAATGAAACTAAATAAGAACGTAGATAAAATGTCTTTCTTTACTCTATTACTGGTGCATCTGCATAATATTATCTTTTAATCATTTTTTTATTAGGTCTTGAGGTCGATAGTTTACAGGTTGCTCAATAGGAATTTGTTTTCATGTCTTCATATGGATATGATTATAGAAAACTACAGTATATATATATATATATATATATATATATATATATATATATTATATATACTTTTACATCTATGATTTTAAATCATCTCTGGTATTTTAGCATTGAGAGCACTTTATATGAAAGCTTTTCACATTCATTCTCTATTATATTACACACACACACACACACACACACACACATACATATATATATATATATATATATATATATATATATTATATATATATATATATATATATATATATATATATATATATAGTGTTATATTATAATAGTGTTCAATATCGTGAATAGAGCATGTATACATAAGTTAGGTTAGCGTGGATATCGATCCAATGCCGCTTGGTTACTGACGGTTTCTCGCCTATGCGATTTTCAAACCAGGTCGTTCGATTAGTTCTTTGCGCTTCCTTATGTACTGGATACTATCTTACAGTATATAAGGGAGCACAAAATCTAGTCCATTCACTTGGTTTGAAAATCGTTTTTGCCGAGAAACTGTCAATAACCAGATGCTGTTGACTCCATGTCCACCAAGTTGATTTTAACCTTTTTTTTAAATTTCAAATTCTCTCAAACACCAAAAGTTGTATGTTGGCATGATAAATACTGATACAAAAACTAGATCTCTTAACTTGCACCATTATTTGAGGAAATATCATCGAAGCGAATAAAATATAACTACAATTCAAATTGAAAATATACCCCTCCCCATCACCACTAACACCTCTGCTGCTTTTTGCCTAATAATAAGAGTGATAATATTCTAAAAGACTGAAATCTAATACCTCAAATGAAGGCCAACGTTTGAAGAAAAATATTTTGTGTGGTAATTCTTTGTTAATTTGCAACTTTCGCCTGCCACATGGGAAATGTTACAGTTCCAAAATTGACCTACCCTAATGTCCACACTACCCTAATTTTGATATATATTACCTTCTCTTACATATCCCTATATATTTACGATCACTACTTTCTAGTGTTAACAGATTTTGCACTGACCGACATTGCAGACAAATAACACGGAGATGAACTTAACGCACTTTACGTTACATTCAATAAATAACGAGAAAAATGTTTGTCATCAAACCAAGACAAGAATTCCATCGATTCCTGCTCAAGCAGACAATATTATTGTTATGGGAATCATTCGAATTACCTGCCCTTGAGCTAGCCATTTCTCATCGAGCTTATAAACAGAGATTCGTCCCTTCCTCGTATGTAACAGCAGGTTACTGTTACGTTCTAAACCCCAGCCTCTTTCATCTCATCAAGTCAACGGTGTAGACGAATCTCTTTAGCGATCTAAAATGGCTTATGGCCGACCACACGTGTTAAATATCCTGAAAAAAAAATACAATGAACGAGAAAACACTTAATCAAAGCAGACGACCACTCGTCGGGAGTAAATACTATTTTATATACTCTTATCTATTATGGTTCTTTTCTAGCCGGCAAATACGAACATCTTCAAACATATCAATAATCACTCGTCTCTACTCGACATATCAATTTTCATTACCGAAGGCTAAAAATCTGTTTCTTCAATGAAAGTATTATACCGAATATTATCTCTGAACATTAGGGTAGGTTAATTTTTCCCTTTTTTTTAATATCAAATTCTCTCAAAATGGAAGTTGTATGTTGGTATGCTAAATAGTGACACCAAAAATTAGATCTCTTACTTGTACCATTGTTTGAGGAAATAGCATCAAAGATCGTCTACTAAAATGCACCAAAATTCCTCGTTTTCCAACATTAGTCTAGAAATTTGTTAGAAAATATAGCAATTTTGATTATTTCCTAGTTGAGTAACATGAGTGACCCAGAAAAACAAAACCCAAATTATTTATTTATTTTCCCATTAAATTAACCCTAAACCCCAACCGTAACCCTAACCCTTGTTGGACTTAAACTTTAAAAAAAATTAAAATTAGAATTAACAGTTTTATTACAAAATTTGTGGGTTCTGTTTTATCTGGGTCACCTTGTAATATTATGTTACTCAACTAGGGGACCCTAACACATATGTAAATTATCTTAGGAAGATAATTAGTTCTTGAATTCTTACAGCGGGAATTCTGGGAAGCATAAAAAGCATAAAAAGCAGAAAAGGTTGTCAATTTAAACGAAGTGAATAAAATATTATAACTAGAATTCAAATTGAAAATATGTCCCCATCACCACCGACACCTCCGATATGCTGGGGTTTTTTTACTTAATAATTGAGCTCTAATAGTGATAACATTTTAAAAGATTGAAACGTATTTCCTCAAACGAAAGCAAAGTTTTGAAATACAATATTTTGTGTAGTAATTTTTATGTTAATTTACAACTTTTGCCTGGAAAAAGTCTAATCTAGCCCTTTTCCTTGTATACATTTCCCATTCACTTGACACAAGTAGGCTTTGTGGTCATCTGTAAACAGATAAATGTTTCAGTGGAAGTCAATATTCAATCTTTTAAGCAACTAAAAAATAGAAATGCCGACGGAGCTATTTATCTTTATATTGTAAACCCACAACCAGAAAGTCCCTCTACTTAAAAAAAAAAAGAACTAATGCCGAACGTACCTTTACGGAGAGGAAAGGTAAATATCCGCGTAACATTTACTAATTGCCCCCCCCCCTTGATTTTTGACGACTGAGGAACATTTAGTTATTGCCAGATAGTTATTCAAAACAGCCAACCAGATGAGGTCAATTGGTTATACAGATTTTTGTTCTTCGGTTAAATGCGCAACACAAAAAGAAAATGCTTACAGTTATATTTAGAATTGTAAAGTTCGTAATCTCCATATGTAGGAACTGTGAATCAAAATAAAAGAAACATTTTTCTTACTCAAAACATCTTCAGTAGACAAAGAAAATTACAAACATACACACACATATAATATATATATATATGTAACATATACACACACACACCTATATATATATATATATATATATATATATATATATATATATAACAAGTTTGGTTGAAATAAAATAAAAAGATATGTTTTCTGTCTTACATTCTAACTTTTTTTACCTTATTCTTTTTTTTTGTTTGTTGCCTTTGTGTGTCCGGATAAAAAAAAAAACAACAACAACATAAAGTGACTCTAACTTTTGAAAGTAAAAAGAGTCTGAATACAATTTTATCCGCCATTTTTTTTTAATATCTTTACTCTTTTTTTGTTTTTGTTTTTTTTTTTTGGCTTTTTCTTTGTCTCTGTGTGCAAAAAACCAATCGCAACGGCTGCTCTGAACACTGACTAGAATTGAAAAAAAAAAAATAATAATATTGTAGACCTGTCAACAGAACAAATTCGTCAAAGATATTTACTTCAAGTTTTTTTTTTTTTTTTTTTTTTTTGGGGGGGGGCGGTGCGGGTTTATAGTAGAAATATCTGACACTATGTCCACATCTTTCTTCTTATCGCTTATCTCTCTGTTTTGTTTTACTATTAGTTACATCCAATCCCAAGGGTCTTGTAATTTTCTTCATTCTATTGTCAATATGTAACCCCCACCCCCGTTCTGGAGGAGCAAAGGCGAACTTATAAGAGACGTCCTCCTGTGGAAGCCAGCACATGGGCACGCCAGTGTGGGCCGACCAACAAAGACGTAATTGACCAGTTCTGCGCGGATACAGGATGCTGCATAGAGGACCTCCCGAGAATGATGAGTGATAGGGACGGATGGAGAGAGATAGTCATGGATATCCGTGCTATCAGCGCGACATGATGATGATGATGATGATGATATATATATTACTTTGAAATTATACTCTGACTGAATTACCTACCTCGTCATATTGTCATGTGTGTATCTGTGTGTGTATTCGTCTCGTAAACGTATATGTCTTTCTTTATGCATATACTTATCCATTTCACAGCCGGATAATTTTTTTTAAATCCTTGTAGAGTGGGCGATTTATTTCTGAAAAAGTACAAACTAAAGGATATGTTACAAAGGTCAATTAATCATTAAAAAAAAAACATCATAATCTGATCAGCAATGGTGTGCCGTAGTACAATAGTATGAAAACAATAGATATGTTAATTTTTACCAACGAAAATAGTCCCTCTGGCATATGAGGCTACTGCCTGTAAGTCGGGTTTCTACAACTACATAGTAAAATACTACGTAACATGTTGTTGGCAACACCCAGAATTGGCGCGCTTGTATCATTCTGTTCAGTGAAGTAAACCAACGTTAGCACGTGTGTCCAATACCGCCGTTAAAATACATTATCGGCAATAGTGTGTCCATTACCTTCATTAAAACAAGTCTTGTGTTCCCATTTTTACTACCACTATGACTCGACTAAACCATTCCATATCAACAAGATATTTCACTTTTAATTATGAAATAGTAGCATTAGTATATTTATTATATACTAACACTGAACACAACGAAAGGAAATACAAGATAAACTTTTTTGCTGGGTTATTTTATGCCTAGAGGTTAGGGAATCATGTTCAGTGTACGTTCATATTTACATTTTTTATGTAGATATTTCTTAAGATTTTTTCTACAGGGTCCTATCGAATACGTTTAATTTGTAAAAATATCTATGACTCATAGATAGGACACTAATAGGTACTACCACTCCGGGTCAGTAATAACAACGGTATTCTACACTCTCCAAAGCTTGAGTCTTACAACCAGATGCTGTTTAATGTCTGTAGTATCCGGGAATTTTATTCACTGGCGGAGGTGAACACCGCCTATGATATGATTGTTATAACAAATATTAATATTAGAGCCGCCACCATTTTTGTTGTACACGTGTTGTTATTGAGTGAGCCTGAAAAGTTAATGGCGGAGAACACCTATTCTATGCTTGTTATAATAAATATTAGTATTAGAGCCGTCATCTTAAGGTCTACACGTGTTGTAATTGTGTGAGCCTTAAGAATTAACGGCGGAGCTGAACACTTCTATTCTATGATTGTTATAATAGATATTAGTATTAGAGCCGTCACTTTGTGGTTTAAACGTGTTGTTATTGTGTGAGCCTTAAGAGTTTATCTGTAGTCATCCTTTGAATAAATAAAAGATATTACAGTTTCTTACCTAGCACACCCCTTTTTGAGGGTAAGTAGGGGTCTTACCCCTATTCATTGGATACAATCAGCGTATTCGAAGCCCACCGACAGGTGATGTGTGTGTGTTTGTATATGTGTGTGCATGAGTATATTCTTGTATATGGGAATGTAGGCGTATATAATGTCCTCGTCTAAGTTCTGAAAAGCATTGTCTTTTAAATGAGGCAATGTTTTCAGCCAAACTTTTTTTTTCTCTTTTTAATCAGTGTCAGAATTTCTCTTATGACAGACTAAATTGCGCCGGTGAAACTTGTTTTGTATTTTCTTTTTTTGATTCCCAAACTTTTGTACCTAATCGATTTCATGTCATTTTCTTTTTCTTCTTCTTCTCTTGACTTTTCCCTTCTTCTTCTTCTTCTTCTTGCTTATTGTAAATGCCCCTATCATCACCAACAACTTTTTCCTTTTTACCATCTAACAAAATCATTTTCGTCGTCATCATTATTACCTCCATCGAAACCATATATTATACTCTGCGCAAGTTTTCACACAATTGTTAACAGATGGCTTTTCTTGAAGTTCGAGTGACAACAAGTCTCCTGATCTCTCGAGGAATCTTCTCAGTATTCTACCTATTATCAACTGTGCTGAGATTTCGAGATACCTCAGACTCTTTTCCAGTTTATCTGCAATCATTTAAATCTGTAGAATAACGATAGTTGATTGTATATATTAATTTATTTCTACTGAATAAATGGAAGAACATTTCACGACGTAGTAATAACAAGGGTATTTTATTAGCTATGCAAACTAAAAAGAAGAGACTACATTTTTTAAAAATTGAAATAGATCCTAAGTAGGCTGAGCCTATTCTAGTAGTGACCAGGTTTGAATTCGCTGGGCCCGAGAAAGGTCGGACGTGTTTGTTGGGGCTCCGTCATGACATGTCTAGGGTAGCAACGAACAGCGCGCATGAACGATAGAACAGCTTGACCCTCCCTCTCTCTCTCTCTCTCTCTATATATATATATATATATATATATATATATCAAAAAGAACCCACGAGCCTAGAAAGAAATAAACAACCCCTTTTTGACGATACGACTTTAGTATATTGTTCCTTCGAGCTAACGACGACTTCCTACTACAACTCGACTTGCCCCACGCAACATTATTATCTTGTAGAGCATACCAGTAGATATATACTCATATACTTAGCTGTTTGGGTGCGTGGTAATGGTTAGAGTTGTAGGAAATGGATTCATCGACCCGCGTTCAAATTTTGGACATGGCTGTTTGCATTTCACATAGCGCTAATACCCTCGGAAAAGGCATGAATCCAACTACGCTCCCTCCAACTATGGGTAAATAGGGGGCGGATTGGGTTCTAACCATGGTTAGGTAACCAGTATAAGAGAAGGAAAACTCTGAATTCAAACCTGTTAAACTCCGCTTAAGACCTTTGTCACATCCTGCTCGTGTGGAGGGGTTGGTAAATATATATACTTAGCTGTTTACTTGCGGGTATGTAGTATCTGCGTAGTTGGATCGGTCTTCTGTTGGTTCTGTGTTGTTCAGGCTTTTTTCTTGTTATTACTCTGGATCTTAGAAGTATTCTTTGTCTTGGCCCGTTGTTTGTTCTTAGTAACGAACACAAGACTTTACTTTAATTAGAGCTCATATTCTATTTTACTTCATAAATCCCAGATCAACCCAAACACGCTTAAATTTGGACGAGAGTCGCCATCTTGCAATCCGTCTCGTCCAGCCAATTAGCCAAAACTAACTTTCTAACATTCGCACTAGTGAATCAGAGAAGGAGGTCAAACACAGGTTAAGATCTGCCAATCAAAAACCTGTATTTTTTCATAAAACCGTTAGTTTGAGTACACTATCGCACATAATTGATAGGCTAGTGTGTAAACTGTGGCACACATAGGTAGTTATTAGTATATTGATATATAATTTTTACCTATGTTGGTATGGGATCCTAATATCTAATTTTGTGTCCCATTTTTTTACCAAGAAGTTTCACGGCTGAGGTCCTAGAAGTGAATTGTGTATTCTATAATGATCGCTACCCCTGTCTCTTTGTATTGGACGATTTCATCTCTAGAAAGAAACTCGGGGAGTAAATATGTCGGCAAGAAAGGCTACGAGTGGTCATTATGTCGACCACTTTAGCCTTGAATATTGGACCATTGAAGCCAGATGAATGTGAAAATAGCCAACTACTTAGACGGCTTCAGACACGCAGATTGTTCATTACGCTGGACATTACTATTCAAGCCAGTAACTGACCAGAAGAATTTCTAAAGATTCCAATAGGAAATAATGATATAAATAACTGTAATCATTTACTAAACTCGTGGTAGTTTGTTTCGTCTAATCGCCACCATGCTTACGTTCAAATCCCGTCGAAAACACCAGTTCTCGCTAGATCATTGATGGGCCTGATCAATACTTAGAGAGATGACCATATAAGCAACAGCAGATACTGTAATAAAGTTGTCAGGACGGCCTAATATCGGTATCAGCCAGACAGCAAGGGAGTCTATCCTCTTTTCGCTAGACCAAGGAGATTGTTTTAGCGTCTGAGGTGGAGCGCCACACCTACCATCAGCTTCTCACTTTACCGCACAGATCCATGTGCTACTCATACGCTGAGTTGGCGAGAGCCGGTATCGAACCAGGAAGCTTGTGGTTTCTAGCCGAACACTCTACCAACTGAGCTGAACCGATCCCTGTTAGAAACCGAATAAAATAACTTGATTCGACATTAAGTGACCCGAAAAGGTTTGATATGCCGTAAAACAAAAACAACTAACAAACTAACCGCGCCCAATTTACACACACGCACACATTCTCACTCTCTCTCTCTCTCTCTTTCTCTCTCTATATATATATATTTTCTATATATATATATATATATATATATATATATATATATATATATAATGGAAATGGTGACTACCGGTCACAATGGTTAGTTGATGCAAAATTCAGAAATGCAAGACAGCGATATAACAAATAAAAAGTGCTCAATAGTTAGAGAGAAAATTATTGTAATACAGGTACAAGTGATAACCTACTCGAGTTTCCCATGAGGATCATCAGGGTTAAATCCACTGAATTAATCAAGATATGATTAATTGCAGTAGATTACACGTGTGTGTCTTTCGCGATAAACGAACCGTTTATCGCGAAAGGCACACACGTGTAATTGACTGTTAATCAATATTATTAATCATATAAATAGTATTACCTGTATTACAATATATATATATATATATATATATATATATATATATATATATGGGGGGGCATATAACATGTATATTACATTATACAGTAAATATTTCAGATCTAAATTCAGGTAATAATTGTTAGGATACAGAATTACTGACTCATTTCCCCCATCTCTCTCATACACAAACACGCCCTGTCGGCTGGGGTGTTAGAATGCACCGACTGCACCTCTGCAGAGGGGTGGGACTCCCCCAAATGGGGCCACCTGGTGGCAGTGGGTGGCGACGCTGATGCTTAAGGATGGAGTCTTGGCAGATGAGCAGTCCATGATCCCAACACCCCACTTAGACCCTTACTTATGCTAGACAGCGAATGAGTAGCACAGGCATCTGTGCGGTAAAGTGAAGAGCCGATGGTAGGTGTGGTGCTCCGCCACAGACGCTAAAAACAGAATCATTAAACCAAACAGCCAAACCGAATATTTCGCATGATATGACAATGCCTATTCTCAAAATTTCAGACCAGCTTTTTTTCAATCAGTTGTGGAAAACATTACGATGAAGAATTTTTAGTTTTATGGTCGTGAGTGGTGTAGTGTGTGTGGAGGTTCTACAAAGAGTTCATGAAGCCACTGTTGTGATGGTGCCCCAAACTAACTTTAGTAACATGATTTCTCAAACCGGCGCTGAGAAATGTCGGCGCATGTAACTATTTTAAAAGGTGGGAATGGTGAACTAGAACGTTCTACAGTCACACCATTTCTGCAAAGAGCAGATGTATCCACACTTTCCACAGAGGGTGTATCCAGAACTTTCTTGTAGATTATGCGCATTAAAAGTCGTACGTACACAAAAAACACATACACTGACACACACAAATGGAGACATAGGCATGATAAAAATTATAAAAAATAAAAACATAACAAAAAACAACAAAAAACTATGACAGGCATTTTTTAAAGTTGTCATATAAAAAAAAAGAAATGACAGCGTCGGCACGCATGCGCACACTCAGAATACACTTGCATATACTATAAGCTCTTTTTATTTATTTACTTATTTATTACTTTTTTCTTCTTTTATTGGGGCAGGAATTCGTCTGCACAACTGCGCATGTGCATAATACGACGCATGCGCAAACGTGTGCAAATATAAGCCTATAAGAAGTTTTTACGTCTTATATACCCTCCGCTTCTCTCTAGGCGTAACACTGTAGCACTTAGCATTAGCGCTGCGAAAACACTTCGCAAAGTTGTCAGCTTCTTTTTATTTTATCATTAGTAATACAGAGAAATAATATTTACTTACAAAACAACGGCAAATTGTTGCCAATCACCAAGGGAATGTCTTATTTCAAAAGTCTCCATATTGAAATGTATTTCTATGACAAGTTTTATTTCATTCTTGCATTCGCGCTCTTCCTCTATCCGCAACTTTTGGACTAACTTGAATTTACATTAGCACTCGTTCCATCAAATATATGACGGCTTCTTTCATGTTCTCTATTCTTTATACATAACTTCTTATCTATCTATCTTATATACCTGTTTACACCTGCCTCCTTTACTGTCTCTCACAAGCACCTCTCTCCCCTTACACACCCATATATATATATATATATATATATGACGTGCGTATGATTTGTTCTTTTCTTTTTTTATATTTATTTCTCCTGGCGAAAGTTTGTATTGTGTAATTACAGACTATAAAGCCTGTAGTTTTTTTTATACTGTCGGATTTATATATATATTATGGACTCTCTCGTCGATTTTCGACGCATGAGGGTTCACACACACAATGAACTCCCACACAGTGATTTGTTTATAGTGGTGAAGGCTTGTGTTGGACCATCCACACTTTTTGGTACTGTCCATAGGAAAGAATTGGTGCTTCAAGGGTTGCCACAAACCCAATCAACGAGCGACCTCAGGAATTTTGAATTCAGAGTTATCCCTCTCCTAGACTGGTTACCTACCCAAGGCTGAAGGGCCCAGTCTGCCCTACTATTTAACCCATAGCTGGAGGGAATTTTGAATTCAGTTATCCCTCTCCTAGACGGTTACCTACCCAAGGCTGAAGGGCCCAGTCTGCCTACTATTTAACCCATAGCTGGAAGGAGAATATATGGATTCATACCTTTCCCAAGAGTATTAGCGCTATGTGAAATGCCAACAGCTTCGTCTAGGAATTGAACTCGAATCGACGAGTCCATTTCCCACGACTCCACTGAATTAATCGAGACACCGATTAATAGCAGTCGTTAATGCAATGAACACACACGTGAGAACGACTGCTATTAATCGGTGTCTCGATTAATTCAGTGGATTTAACACTGAAGATCATTATAGTTAAACTCGAGTAGGTTATCCCTTGTACCCATTTCATAATAAATTTGCTCTACTTAGTATTGAGCACTTTGTATTTGTTATATCGCTGACTTACCACCTGAATTCCACACTTACTAACCATCGTGACCAAATTCACCGGTAAGTCAACTTTTCCATATATATATATATATATATATATATATATATATATATATATATATATAAGCACACAAAGAAAAATGTAAGCACATACATTTCTGATACGAACCTCTGATGATGAAGTTTATGCTTCGAAATCGATAAGACAAAAATAACATATTTTTGTTTTTATTTTTCATACACATTGTAATTGCCTTCAAATTATTAATATATATATATACGTTTTAAAAGCGAATGTTATAAGATATTCCGACTGCAGTTTCTTGTCGTAGCAATTCTTCAGGGAATTATTGCTTATTCCAGCCATCTACTTTTATTTGTATCCGGGTTGTGCCCATTCTTAAGTACGTGGGTGTGCCTCCCACCCTACGTAATGCCTGAACCTACCCGGCACAGTTTATGTTTGTTCAAGTGCCTACATTTATTTATCAACTCTGATCGCGAGTTCAAGATCATCTCTGGGTCTCTGCATTCCGCTATTTTTAGTTTCTCTTGTAAGCCCAGCATACAGGGGTTTTCGTTTCCTTTATGTGAAGGTGCCCACTTTATGATTCTCCACTCCACCCCTGGATCTCTACCATACTTTTCCTTTAAGCTCCCACAAATGAAAATGCGTGTTGACTGTGACGTTGACTGTATCTAGCGCGGGAGTGCACGTGTGTATGTGCGTATGAAAGAGCGTATCTGTGTTTGGTGGGTCTCTCATTCCACTATTTTTAGTTTCTCTTGTAAGCACAGCATACAAGAGTTTTCGTTTCATTTATGTGAAGGTGCCCTCTTTATGATTTCCACTCCACCCCTGGATCTCTACCATACTTTTCCTTTAAGCTCCCACAAATGAAAATGCGTGTTGACTGTGACGTTGACTGTATCTAGCGCGGGAGTGCACGTGTGTATGTGCGTATGAAAGAGCGTATCTGTGTTTGGTGGGTCTCTGCATTCCGCTATTTTTAGTTTCCTTGTAAGCACAGCATACAAGAGTTTTCGTTTCCTTTATGTGAAGGTGTCCTCTTTATGATTCCTCACTCCACCCCTTTTAAAACGTATATTTAGCTCTTTTTATTGAACCCTTTTTAAATCGATTTTTATTAATCCAGAAGTAAATTTGTTTGCTTCGTGGATTAGCAAAGATCCGTGTATATATATATATATATATATATAGTCGGGAGAATTAGACATTTTTGTCTAAGCTCCCTGAAATAGTCTATAATGCAAGATCTCTAAGTCTTTTGTTATTTATTTAAATATAAATTTGCTCTGTGACTCTAACAATAAGAGCACACATTGAGCTCTCAAACTGCGACAAGTTGTTTTAAAAAAACCATATGTCGTAAGGAAGATTTCTTCTCTGGACTTTTGGATTATATATATATATATATAATATATACACATACATATGCACGTGCAATTCCGCGCTAGTATACAGTTATAACGTCACAACCAACACGCATTTTCATGGACACGTGCATGACAACATACGCGCAAAAAACCGCGTTCACGTAAACATACAACACGAGAATACAGTTATATAAAAATACCATCATTTTCAAAAAAAAAAAGAAAAGAAAATTCATCTAAAAATAAATGCCATAACTAGACTGCTTCAGTTCCAGTGATCTTTTGAAAAAGAGATATCATCTCGAAAATTAATTAATTAAATACAGGTTAACACACAACATCATTGTTACCGTATTATTATTTTTCTTTACACCTGCATTGTGATAGCCTTCTAAATCAACCTCCTAACCAATATATACACGATGCTTCAAGCAAATTATAAAACTCTCATATATATATATATATATATATATATATATATATATATATAAACCGTCGTAGGAAATGGGCACGACGATACGAGTTCAAATTCTGGACGAGGCTGTTTGCATTTCACATAGGGCTAATACCTCTGAGAAAGGTATGTATCCAACTATTTTCTCTCCTGTTATGGGTAAATAGAAGCGTAGACTGTCCTTTTTAACCAGCAACCAGTCTAGGAGAAGGAAAACTCTGAATTCAAAACCTTGTAAATTACGGTCAAGTAATTGATGTCATATCCTGGTCGTGCAGAAATATAATATAGTTTTGATTTCTGATTTAGTTAAATAGTTGAATTAAGAATATTTTGCAATAAAAGCCGGAACTGATGAAAATAGGGTTCAAACCGTTCTATTCTTCGAACATACCCCCACTGGATAAATACCTGGACCTTGCCAGAGAATTGAAAAGGCTGTGGAATATGTGAGTGAAAGTGATACCAATTGTAGTTGGTACACTTGCAACGGTACCAATAAACTTGGAAAAAAGACTGGAGCATCTAGAAATCAGAGGAAGAATAGAGACCATCCAGACTACTGCACTCGGCTAGAATACTCAGTCCTGGAGACCTGAGGAGACTTGTTGTCACTCAGACTCCAGTGAAATACCATCAGCAAACGCTGATGTGAAAAACTCAAAAGGGGTGAAAATAATAATAATATCCTTTCAGCTAGTATATTAGATCTGAGACCTGCCAGCTGTTCCTTATAAACATTCATCTTAATTCCACAGAATATCAATAATCTTTCCACAGATAATCTAACCTTGCCTTAAAGGAGTTTAGAGATGGGGCATTCACTATTGATGATGGTAGTTTATTCCATGTTTTCACCACTCTGTTACTAAAATAATTTTGTCTTTGCTTTACAAATTTTTTAAGAGTTTTAATTTATGACCCTGGTATTGATATTTTCAGTAATGTTTAGTAGGTCAAAGTTCGTTGTGTAAAAACCATGTGTATATTTGTAGACTTCAATCATATCCCCTCTTGTGCGTCGATAAACCAAACTTGGTAAGTCAATCTTTTTAAGTCTTTCTTCATACAAAAAGGTTCTTTAATTTACTCACTACCTTAGTAGCTCTCCTCTGAACTCCCTCAATGAGTTGTATGTCCTTGATTAGTCTTGGACTCCAAACCACATTAGCAAATTCCAAATGAGGTCTTACCAATGCAATGAATAATGTAATAATAGTTAATAAAAATCTTATTATAATGGAGATTGTGGGTTTGTATGTCTGTAACCGAAACTATATTACTATTCAATTCACAATTCCCTTTGTTACTTACATCACATTCTCCATGATTTTATTTTTATTTAAACCTCAATTATTAGTAAAATTGTTTTACATCATTAAGACTGTTAACAATATCTACATACTAATAACATGCAATTATATTTATATATTCAACGAAATAGCGGTTTACAGTGTGAATGGGAAGGCTAATTTGCATATTGATCTTAAAGAATTTGATTTTAATAAATATATTCTTAGTATTATTGATTTCTAATTGTTTGGTTTTATCTTAATAAATATGAGCAAAAATCTCGGGGATAAATCTTAACAGAAATCTATTAACATAAAGAAATAACTGTAATTTTATTCTTTTCTTCCTATTTTAACTAAATAGTTAAATTAGGGAAATTTACCACTGAAAGACGGGAGTAAGGGAAAATGGTGGAACAGTTAGTTTCAAAGTTGTTCTATTTTCCGATTATACCCCCTCTGTTCCAAATATTTTTTATCTGAATTCATATTCAGTTTCATTAGCCTTTCTAATTTAACATGATATTTTATTATATTAAAACTTAAATACTTGCACCCGGAGGGTGCATATATTTGCTAGTATTAATAAAAAATCAATAAAAATAAGTGTAATCTTTTTATAAGCGTTATCATTTCATTTTAATAGTCATTTAATAAAATATTTTATAACATTAAAACTTAAATTCTTGCCGCCTGGTGGACGCATATTTTTGCTAGTATATATAAAAAGTTATATAAAAATATACGCGTATTGTAATGGCTAAAGTCATGGGAAATGGACTCGTCGCCCCGAGTTCAAATCCTGGATGTGGTAGTTGCATTTCACTTAGCGCTAATACCTTTGGGAAAGGTATGGACCCGACTCCTCTCTCTCCAGCTATGGGTAAATAGTAGGAACGGCCTGGGCTATTTAACCGTGGCTAGGTAACCAGTTTAGGAAAAGGAAACCTCTGAATTCAAACCTGTTAAACTCTGCTTAATAAATTGACCTTGTGTCGCATCATGCTCGTGCGGAGGGGTTGGTAAATATATATATAGATATAGATAAATCTAATGAGTCAGACTATTAGTTTCGCTTAATGCTCTTCAGGGTTAAGATCTGACTCTTAGCCCTGAAGAGCATCAAGCGAAACCAATAGTAGGTTCGTCTGACTCATTAGATTTATCTTTATTGTTTGCTCTACTTAGGCACTTAGGGCACTTTTTACTTATTAGCTTATTCTCCTAGCGGTTGTATGAATATATATATATATATATATATATATATATATATATCTTATATACATATATATACATATAAATTGTTTTTTCTTTTTGTTGGTACGACTATCTTGGTCTTTTCTTTTTTCCAAAGATTTTTTTCTCCCCGGTTGATGTTTGGTAGTATATTTTTACAATCAAACTATTTGCTGGTTTTTTTCTCACCGCAAGGATTTACCAACACGCTTGATATATTTTATATATATATATAATATATATATATATATATAAAAAAAATGTTTTATTAAAACATTTTGCCTCTTTTTCTCCTGTCTTAGTCTATTGATATTTCTGTTTCTATCGTTATCTGACTTTCTTTTTATTGTTGCTGTCTGCATCTTGTTGTTTCTATTCATTGATCTGTCTTTTAGTTTATCAAATGTCTACACGCTGTGCACAACGCTAATAGGTTTTCCCATGACTTGAGTGGAGATCGTTTGGATACAGATTAAAGAAAGGTGTTGAGTGAAGCAGTTTTGACTCGTATGCCCTTTGGGAGACCAACACTTTTTACTCATCTAGTAATAAACACAGTTGTGGAGCTGTAAATACTGCAACACATGAGACGCCTGTCTCTCTCTCTCTCTGTCTCTATATATATATATATATATATATATATATATATATATAAAAGTAATTGGTAATTTGCTTGAAGCATTGTTAAGTATGTTATAATATATTAATAATTTGAAGGCAATTACGATGCGTATAAAAAATAAAAACAAAAATGTTTTTTTTGTTTTATCGATTTCAAAGAACACTTTATCTTCAGAGACGAAAATCAGAAATGGACGTGCTTATGTTTTTTTTTTTTTTTTTTTTTTGCGTGGTGATACTTTTTTTTCCTTTTCTTCTTTTTCTCCTTTCTCCTCCCTTCCCCCTTCTTTATGTTATGAATAAAATGGGCGAATAACTGTAATTTCTTCTCTTTTTTTTGAATATTTTTTGAGAACGAATGCTTAACATCCTACCTTGTTTATGTATCCAATATTGTCTGTTTATCATCCCATGAAAATTGTGGCGAATATTGCGACAATGTAGCCATTCAATATATATATATATATATATATATATATATAAGATTTTTGGATGTTTGTTTTTATAGAAGCACTGTTGAATAAATTATTATTTATATTTTGCTTGAAGGCAATTATAAATGCATGTATCGCATAAAATTCGATCACGGCCGGGTTTGTTTACTAAATAAACGTCCACTTACCTACTATGGCAGGGGCGTGTAATAGTATCATTGATAAGGTTAATTTCGCAGGGATTGTTCGCTATGTACCGGCGGCCGAACGGATATGGTCTCTGACTATGCCTGTGAAGTCCCGGTTTCGATTCCTGTCGGAGGGGAGTCGTTAGTATACATCGCTGAAGAGACTTAATAAAGTCGAAACAGTCTGTACGGTGTTCTGCATAGCGAGCCATCCTTTGCGGGATTTACTTGTCAAGATTATTTTCTATAATTATCGAATTTTATGCGATACATGCATTTATAATTGCCTTCAAGCAAAATATAAATAATATATATATATATATATACTGATAAATGAAGGAAAAAAATTAAATTTGTTTCATTGTAATAATTTATTTCAACTGCATTATTGCAGTATCATCAGACATGAGCAAAAACATGGTTATTATGTTTAAAACTAAATTTTTAAAAACTCGTAGTAAGCGAGTTCGAACTCCAGTTACGCTATTACGTTCGTTTTTGGACTGATACCCTTGGGAAAAGAATGAACTCTCTCATCTTCACGGCTGTGGGTAAAATACTATCGCTACTGTTCTTCTACAAGGATGGCTTTTCTTTTTCCAAAGATTTTTGACTCGTATGCCCTTTGGGAGACCAAAATTGAATTTGAGACTTTAAGATTTGGTTTGATTTCTTTGTTTCTGCATATCAACGTTCGTGGGTTATTTAAACCCACGAACGTTGATATGCAGAAACAAAGAAATCAAACCAAATCTTAAAGTCTCAAATTCAATTTTGATTTTTTTAATCACTCATATAATGGATTTTTTAAATGATCTATATTGACAGTGTTTGGAATGAAGAACGAAATAATTTAGATACCAATAAGACAATCTAGAGAACAATGGAATATTATGTTCAACTTTTAATTATAGATTATCCACAGGCAGTTTTATAATCTTGTTGAAAAACAGACTTTCTAATCTCGAGTTTTTAAGAACTTCACTGAAGACCTACAATTATATTGAAAAATATTTTTCTTAACTTGATTGGATTCTGTGTTCGATTCAGTTACTTTAACGCTAAAATTTCGTTGTAAAATTGTACATATTTATCAACCGTCTCCGCACGAGCAGGATGTGACTCAGGGTCAATTTTTAAGGCGGAGTTTAACAAATTTTAATTCAGAGTCATGTGACTATAAATTCTAGAATTTAGTTTTAATTTTGATTTAGTTAACCTAATGTAGTTGAGATTGATGGTTGAGCAAAATTTCTGCTGTCATAATTTCTATCCGTGAATGTATCTTGCTTATTTTTGTTCAAAAACCAAGATCTGGTGATAGTGAATGTGTAAATATATTTACTTTGTCATTAAATGTTTCAAAGTGTTGACTCCCAGTTCGTACGACTGGTAATTAAGATGTTGAATGTTGAATAAAGAAATGTACAATTTACCAACCCTTCCGCACGAGCAGGATGTGACACAAGGTCAACTTTTAAGGTGGAGTTTAACAGTTTGAATTCAGAGTTTTGCTTCTCCTAGACTGGTTGCCTAACCAAGGTTAAAGAGCCCAGTCGGTCCTGCTATTTACCCATAGCTCGAGGCAGAGCAGGTGGATGCATACCGTTATCAAAGGTGTTGTGCTATATTTGTGTATGAGGAGTTAAATAATAAGAACTGGAAATTAAAGGAAAAATGTAAACCATTTAGACCACAGCATTATTGAAATCGGCTAGAATACTCAGAAGAGTCCTGCGAACTTGAGGAGACTTGTTGCCACTCAAAAGTGAAAGCGCATCAGCTAACCCAGGTGTAGAAAAAACTACTACTACTACTACTACTACTAATAATAATAATAATAATAATAATAGTAATAATAATAATAATAATAATAGCAAGGAGAAATTCATTAAAAAGATCAATTAGATTTCTGGAATAGAATTAACGTGCCAACATTTTGGGATTAGTTTCACAGGAAGGTGATAGAGGTCGTTTCTTCTTTGATACAGTCTTCTTTATTTTTATATATCAAGCACGTCATTGCTTAAAATAAAATAAAAAAGAACAAAAAAAAACAGATGAAGAAAACGAAAGAGAGAAATAAAAGAACCGCCCTTGTATCTTAAAATCAATATAACCTTCGTTTAGCACAATGCGACACGAGCAACATGGAACGAAAATCAGATAAAATATAGGAACATATCTGATATACTGATCACCAGAGAGATCTGATGCGTAATGTTAACAAAAAGTTGAAGACTGTATTTGCCAAGACAGAAATGAACAATTTAGATGAGGCTTGGTGATTTTTATTATTTGTATTATTCGGACTATTGTCCTCATCTTCATTGTTATCTGTACAATGTTTTGACAGATGTGCTCTCCGGCATTCTTCATGTATTTATTGTCGGACTCGGGAACCTTCTTTTCGAATTCGGGAACCTTGTTTTCGAACTCGCGAACCTTCTTTTTGAACTCGCGAACCTTCTTTTTGAACTCGGGAACCTTCTTTTCGAACTCGGGAACCTTCTTGACGTAATCGGGAACCTTCTTGTCGTAATCGGGAGCCATCACAGAACTTTGAACCTAACCCTTTATTCAGTCCACGGGGGTATCCTGTTCTTATCCCGCTAACCATATTTGGGGTACAGGTGTTAAGCTGTGTTAATTATTATTCTTCTGTTTAGAAAACACGGAAGTAGATCTCATAACTATGGAGGGGGGAATTAGAGCGGGAAAAATGTTAATTAAAAAGTATGCAAGATTGATCTTAACATCTTCCCTTTATTACGAGGGTAATCCCAAAAGTAAGGTCTCCAAAGCGCTAGTGGCCCAGGGAAACTGTTTGTGCGGCTCTTGGCAACGCTGTTGGGTTTGCTGTGCATGCATTTGCACCAGTGCGCGCCTCGATACCTCGCTCAGTCTTGGCTTGGCGAGATTGACGCTACGGCCAAGTAAAAACCGAAACACTTTAGCGTCGGCTTTCACGAAGCAAATCTTTGACTTATTATTGGTTTTTTTCAAAAACTTTATACTTAAATATTTGTCGGGTTTTATATCCATTTTTCTTCTCATATATATGGCCTAAAATCGGTATTAGCCAAGCAGTGAGGGAGTCTATCCCCTTTTCAATAGCGCTAGACCAAAGAGATAATTTTTTTAGCGTCTGAGGTGGCGCGTCACACCTACCATCAGCTCCTTACTTTACCGCACCGATCCCTGTGCTACTCATACGCTGATTTGGCGAGGGCCGGTATCGAACTCGGAATTTTGTGGTTTCTAGACGAACGCTCTACCGACTGAGCTAACGCGGCCCCGACATAACATACACATACATATATACATATATATATATATATAATATATATATAAGTAATTGGTAATTTGCTTGAAGCATTGTTAAGTATGTTATAATATATTAAAATGTGCAGGCAGATCTCTATTGAACACTACTTTATCAGCTATCAATCAAGGCTACCACAACTGTGTTGACCACAACAAGAAACGTCTTATAAATAAAAAAAGATATTGCCTTCAAATTTTAATATATATATATATATATATATAACTTCACTGTCATGTTTGGCATTATAAAAATGCCTGCAAATCACACAGCAATACTCAAAGGAATGCACTTTTATATTTCGAGAGAGAAAAAAAATGAATGAATGGACGAATTTATTGAAAAGTACGGATAAGACATATTATTGTAATATAATCGGATAAAACTAAAAGGTTTTTCTCTTTTTACTCACTTGTAATGGACGCAATCATATTTTTCAATGCCGACTGACGACACAGCGGCGTTTTGCACCCGGTGATCTTTATCCTTCAAACTTGACGGATGAGAAATGCTCGGCAATTGGAAACGTTTACATTCTTTTTGCCGACTTATTCAATTTCTTTCCCTTCCAGAGGTACAAAAAAAATGAAGCATAGAATGATTTTTAATAATGTTTAACCTTAGCAAAGAAAGAACAAAAAAAAAACATAATTTTTCTTCCTTCTTTCAGTCGCCACGAAATACTCGGGTTTCTAATTTTTAGTTATTCTATCCGGATACGTGCTATTTGATATCCGGGGTGGGTTGATATTTTTCCGGAGGCTTGAGGAATTGT
This sequence comes from Doryteuthis pealeii, assembly GCA_023376005.1. Lineage (NCBI taxonomy): Eukaryota > Metazoa > Mollusca > Cephalopoda > Myopsida > Loliginidae > Doryteuthis > Doryteuthis pealeii. Next base: position 10,890,701 of record CM042152.1, read on the forward strand.
GGGTGGATCGGTCGTAAGTGAGAACAAAAGGAAATGGCAAAAAATATAACCCCACCCGCAGAAATTGCAATATGATAGTTGATTGTAGCTCTTTGCAAAAATTGTATAAAAATGAGAGGAGTTGGGTGTAATATATCAATTATGAAATAAAATAATAATTCCCGTGGGTTGTTTATTGTCAGTTTGGTCAGATTCCTGTTAGAACCTAAAAGTCATAATAACGCGACCCCTAAGAAATATAAAATATTATGAAATAATATATATATATATATATATATATATATATATATATATATATATATATATGTGAGTTAAGAGTAAGGAAATGAATCCGACGGTGTATGTGTAGATAAAAGGGTATGAAAACACACAATATTGTTAAAATGAAAATATTTTTTATATCATTTTCATAGCTAATATTGAACAATATTTCGATTTATAAAAAATCATCATCAGAGCTTGTTTTTAATCCAGACTCATCGAGAGAGAAGCAGAAAATATTTTATCTTCACACACACACACACACACACACATATATATATATATATATATATATATATATATATATATATATATGTGTGTGTGTGAAGATAAAATATTTTCTGCTTCTCTCTCGATGAGTCCGGATTAAAAACAAGCTCTGATGATGATTATTGTCAGTTTTCTGTTAGAACCTAAAAGTCATAATAATGTGGTCCCTAAGAAATATAAAATATTATGAAATAAAATGTATATATATATATATAATTCCTGTCGGTTGTTTATTGTCAGTTTGGTCAGATTCCTGTCAGAACCTAAAAGTCATAATAACGCGGTCCCTAAGAAATATGTGAATAGCAATACGAAAATAAAAATACTGATCCAAAAGTATACGGGGTTGGCTCTGAGATCATCCCTTCTGTCTATCTATCTATCTATCTTCTATACATATATAAAGGGCAGTTGTGTGTATTCGGAGGAAACTTCGAAAATAAAACAATTAACACCAAAGTAAATATATATACACATTAAAAATCATCAGGGCTTGGTTTTTGAGCAAAAATAATAAAGATTTGATTTATATTAGTGAAGATAATTAAGAATTAAAATTTAACTGATAACAGCAGGGAATTCTTCTTCTTTTTTGCCAATCAGCGAGGGAGTCTATCCCCTTTTCAATAGCGCTAGACCAAGGAGATTGTTGTTTAGCATCTTAAGTGGAGTGCTACACCTACCTCAGCTCCTTACTTTACCGCACAGACCCCTGTCCTACTCATACGCTGAGTTTTAAATAATAGACATTAACGTTTCTTTGCAGAGTGGTTGGATCAATGCAAGGTCTTTTTTTTAGTAGGGATTTTAATTGGGCATTCAACGAGGATCCAACTCACGATTCAATAATAATGGATCTGCAGGACTAACTTTTTTAAAAAAATTCCCCCTCTACCCAGGCGACGCCGGGTAGCCGCTTCTAGTTATTATATAAAGCAAGCAAGAATGATCCAGAGTATTCCTTGCAGTAGAAAGATCTATCAGATTTAACCCGTGGGGAAATCCTGCAGCTAACTAGTATAGGGTGATTATCACCGAGTTTAAATACATAGTCTCTTGTTTTCTGATTGGTCAATTCAGTCGCAGCCTCTTGGAATAGTCTATAAATATAAGTAGTGATTTTTTACACAACTTATACGCATTTCATATATTTATTTACCAACCCCCTCCGCACGAGCAGGATGCTACACAGAAGGTCAATTTCTTAATTTCTCAACAGGTTTGAATTCAGTTTTCCTTCTCCTAGACCGGTTGCCTAACCAAGGTTAAAGAGCCCAGTCTGCCTTACTATTTACACATAGCTGGAGGGAGAGTAGGATTCATACCTTTCCCAAGGGTATTAGCGCAAAATGAAATGCAATTAGCACGTACAGGATTTGAACTCGGAGCGACGAGTCCATTTCCCATGACTTTAACCATTACACCACGCACTTCCTACACGACTTATACGCATTTCATATAGCGCTAATACCCTTGGGAAAGGTATGAATCCAACTATATATTCTCCAGATTATGGGTAAATATTATAGTATAGCAGACTGGAATCTTCAGCCTTGGTAAGGCAACCTGTCTAGCAGAAGGAAAACTCTGAATTCAAACCTGTTAAACTCCGCTTAAGAATTTGACCTTGTGTCGCATCCTGCCCGTGCGGTTAAATATATATACCCAAAAACGCGGTGTAATGGTTAGCAAGCTAGATTAGTAAGACCATTGGTAGTGAGTTCGATTTTTACTAGCCGCCCACTCTTCTAGCCTTGTGCCACATCTAAGTTAAGCTTAGTAAATAACAATACCCTAAAATAATGGGCACCTCGTGTAGCCTAATGGTTAGCAAGCTAGCTTAGCAGACTATAGATAGTGAGTTCGATTCTCACTGGGTGCCCCATACTTCTGGCCTTGTGCCACATCTAAGCTAATCTTAGTAAATAACTATGCACATCTCCCACAGTGTAATGGTTAGCGAGCTAGATTAAACAGACTATTGGTAGTGAGTTCGATTTTCACTGGCGCCACACACTTCTGGCCTTGTGCCATATCTAAGCAAAGCTTGGTAAATAACTATAACCCAAAATAATGGGCGCCTCACGTGATGTAATGGTGAGCAAGCTACACTCGCAGACCATTGTTA
>CM042152.1:10898359-10910859 GCA_023376005.1 Doryteuthis pealeii
AGGGGGGTACAGACTGAAAGTGAAAGTAGGATGGTTGTCGGAAAGGAAGGAAGGGAGAAGAGAAAGAGGGGAAATATAAGAATGGAAAAAACATAAGCAAAGAAGAGGGAATAAACTTAAGGGGGGGTACAGACTGAAAGTGAAAGTAGGATGGTTGTCGGAAAGGAAGGAAGGGAGAAGAGAAAGAGGGGAAATATAAGAATGGAAAAAAACATAAGCAAAGAAGAGGGAATAAACTTAAGTGGGGGGTACAGACTGAAAGTGAAAGTAGGATGGTTGTCGTAAAGGAAGGAAGGGAGAAGAGAAAGATGAAATATAAGAATGGAAAAAAACATAAACAAAGAAGAGGGAATAAACTTAAGGGGGGGGGTAAGGACTGAAAGTGAAAGTAGGATGGTTGTCGTAAAGGAAGGAAGGGAGAAGAGAAGAGTGAAATATAAGAATGGAAAAAAACATAAGCAAAGAAGAGGGAATAAACTTAAGTGGGGGTACAGACTGAAACTGAAAGTAGAATAGTTGTCAGAAAGGAGGGGAGATGAGGGAGAAAGAATGAAATATATGAATCGAGAAAAAAACACGATAAGAGAAAAAGAGGGAAAAAACTTAAGTTGGGTACAGACTGAAAGTGAAAGTAGAATGGTTGTCAGAGAGGAAGAGTGAAGAGAGAGAAAGAGTGAAATATAAGAATGGAAAAACAACACGGTAAAAGAAAAAGAGGGATTAAACTTAAGGGGGTACAGACTGAGAGTGAAAGTAGGATGGTTGTCGTAAAGGAAGGAAGAGAGAAAAGAAAGAAAGTAAAATATAAGAATGGAAAAATACGATTAGAAAAAAGAGGGAATAAACTTCAGAGGGGTTGAAAGCTGAGTAAAATATAAAAGTGTATGGTAGAATAAACTGAAGGAAAAACAATACAAGTTACATTGAACAATAGTTAGAATACGACTGTCTGAAGAAAGATGAAGAAATATAAAGTTGTAACTGATCTAGTGAAGATATGTCCTATAAAGTCAGTGGGAGGGAAATAGCATGATGTCACGAAAACAGTCGTACGATAGAATTGAAGAAGAAAAAAAAAAGAAATGTGGAGAGTAATGAAATACAGTCAAATAAAACAGAAAAAGGAGAGTAAGACAAAGAGAAATAGAGTAAATACTAGTAACACAAAAGCGGGAATTGGTAGAAAGAGCAAAGATGGAAATACAAGATTTATAGTGAAATACAAGAAAAACTGTCGCAATCAAGATGTCTTTAAGGATCATGCGGAGAAATAAAAGTACAATTAGAAAACGAAAGTGAAAGTAAAAGTTTTTCTATCAAGTAATAGGAAGTCCCTACCAGGTTAATTGAAAGTAGAAAAAATTTATGTGACAAGTATGGACGATAGGTAAAAGCATATTCACTAAATTTAGCACAAAGTCACGATAGTGGGACATCCACTTAAGATAAAACGCATTAAAAAAAAAAGAAAAATCTACACACACACACACACACACACACATATATATATAAAGTAAAGTCGACGGGGCGGCCTACAGTCGGTATCAGCCAATCAGCGAGGGAGTCTATCTCCTTTTCAATAGCGCTAGACCAAGGAGATTGTTTTAGCATCTGAGGTGGAGCGCCACACCTACCATCAGCTCCTTACTTTACCGCACAGATCCCTGTGCTACTCATACGCTGAGTTGGCGAGGACCGGTATCGAACTAGGAACCTTGTGGTTTCTAGCCGAACGCTCTACCGACTGGGCTAACCCGGCCCCTAATATATATATATATATATATATATATATATATATATAAAAAGAGATTTATCCAAAACTTGGTAGTAAGGGATGATTCTATATGTGATTTCTAAGATCCACTGTACTAATATTGATGATCCAGTATGTATAAATACAACGAAGAGAGCTCAATGTTTAATAACCTTTTAGATTATATACAGAGCAATATTTATCAATAAAGGAAGGAAGAACTCAATACAGTAATCCCATAATAAATTTATTTCGACGAAAATTGGGGCCCATATAAATCTAAGTTGATTTAAACCGGCTCCCCAAATTTTCGTCTCATCAGATGGGTCTCAATTCACTTATGGACAAGCATATCACAAAATATTTGTTTTTTAAAAGTTGGGCGTTATTACGAAGCATCTAAAAATAAATGAATGAACTCGATGTTATGGAGTATTGGATTCACTTATTTTATTATTATTTGTTATCATAAATTTTCGGGGTCGATAGATAACCTTTTTCAAATGAATGTTGCTCCTGTTCAACGGATCTTTTGTCTGTGTTGTTATTGACAGCGGCAGCGTCTATAAAATATTCATAATAACGGAGTATTCCGATGTCAGCGTTCAGTCCCCCCACGTGAGTTTGTAATTTTAGAATCCAATTAGTTTCTGCTTGTTTTCGAGATTGCGTTGTTGGAAATGCGTGTTCTATTAAATTACTATATATATATATATATATATATATATATATATATATATATATAGTAAAGTCGTCGGGTTGGCCTGAAGTCGGTATCAACCAGACAGCGAGGGAGTCTATCCCCTTTTCACTAGCACCACACCTACCATCGACTTCTCACTTTACCACACAAATCTCTGTGCTACTCATACGCTGAGTTGGCGAGGGCCGGTATTGAACTTTGAACCTAGTGATTCCTAGTCGTACCCTCTACAGACTGAGCTAAACTGGCCCTCATATATATATATATATATATATATATATATATATATATATATATATTAGACAAAATGTGACCCGTTGAGTCACCCATTGAGTTCTGGGTAGATAATCAAGATTAGAGAAAAGTGAGTTTGCAAAGCGAATCAATTTTTTTTTAAATACGGCAGGTCAAAACATTAAAATCATTTTGTAAGATTTCTAAGAAAGGGCAGAATGTTATATCCTGGACATGGGCCGGGTTAGCTCAGTCGGTTTCTAGTTCAATACCTGCCCTCGCCAACTCAGCGTATGAGTAGCACTCGGATCTGTGCGGTAAATTAAGGAGCTGATCGTAGGTGTGGCACTCTACATCGGACGCAAAAACAATATCCTTGGTCTAGCGCTAGTGAAAAGAGGATAGACTCCCTCGCTGATTGGCTGATGCCCACTTTAGGCCACCCCGACGACTTTACTTTACTTTACTTATATCCTGGACACATTGCATTTGTATCGTAATATTATTTGCCATGTATTTATCTAGTAAATTCGGTAGCAATGCCTGTACATTATGCACATATTATCCAGATTCTGAAAAGAGAACGCTTGCATTAATTCCTGTCTACTGACAAATCCTTTATTCATGTTTTTCAATGCATTTTCATGTATTCAACTATTCGCAATGCCCCATATAAATATAATAACTTATCTACTAGAAAGGCTTGCAATTCCCTTACTTGCTAAAGAACTGACAATCTATTACTCCCTGATTTTCAATCGATTTATTCCTATAATAAACTCATGGGCAATGCATTTACATTATACACATACTATTCATACGAATTACAGTGGTACTTTGACTTACGAGTTTAATTCGTTCCTGTCGTAACTCAATTTCCTCGGATATCAAGTCAATTTTCCCCATTAAGATAAATTGAAATGCTATTAATCTGTTCCACTCTTCCCCCAAAAGATCACTCTTATATTTTCATTACGTTTTTTCGATATGAAAAATAGCTTATATAATTTAGGGTAGCGTAGACATGAAGCCAATGGCGCTTGGTTACTGATAGTTTCTCGCCTATGCAATTCTCAAAGCAAACTTGGTTTGAGAAAGAGTCAGTATCCAAGCGCCGTTGACTTTATGTCTACGCTACCCTAACTTAGATATACATACTATTGAGCACTGTTTACTTATAAATATAGCACGGTATATTATCAAGATAATATATATACACACACACACACACACACACACACATATATATATAATAAGCAATCCACAGACATGTGTTTCGAGGTTTCACCTTTCATCAGTGTGGCTATACCGTAACAGCTACCCCTGGTCGGGTTTGAGACCCGAATGAACTTTCGTTCGCCAAGCGTTTAACCCGTACGGTCAGAGGCAGCTGTCAAATATAGAATATTTAATCGCTACATTTCTAAGCGGAAATGAATTCACTAGAGTCCTCAAACATTTGTAAACAAAGCGAGGATTAGCTAGACGCCAGAACGGTGAATTTGCAATTAAATCTCTATTCAGAGAACTCAACCAAAGTGGGAGTAATATATAATAAATAAATCATATATACATCATATATACATATGTGTGTGTGTGGAAAAATGTAGACAAACACGGGATGTTACAATGAATTAATATTTATTACTGGTGATAACGTTTCGGTCTTCGTTGCCTTCTTCGGGATATGAGATGAGTTCTTGTGTTGGAGAATTCAATTCTCTTACTGACGAGTATCTTTGGTCGTGATTGGGAGGGGGGGGTGGTCGTCTGCGGCTGATGTGGGATGGATATTTGAAATGGAAGTATGCGTCAAATATAAGGAGGAGTAGTGGTGGCGGTAGGAGATGGGTCAAGTAGTAGTAGTGAGAGGAATGGATTCAGGTCATGTTTGATGCAGTGATGTGTGGGGAAATAAAGGGGGAGAGAGGATTGTCGTCATTTTACTCCCATATATATATATTGGTTTGAGGGCCGGTTTAGCTTAGTCGGTAGAGCGTTCGGCTAGAAACCTCAAGGTTCCCAGTTCGATACCGGTCCTCGCCAACTCGGCGTATGAGTAGCACGGTGATCTGTGCGGTAAAGTAAGGAGTTGATGGTAGGTGTGGCGTTCCCTCAGACGCAAAAAAAACAATCTCCTTGGTCTAGCGCTAGTGAAAAGGGGATAGACTCCCTCGCTGTTTGGCTGATACCGACTTGAGGCCACTACAACGACTTTACTTTTTATATTGGTTTGTTGGTTGGTTTTGAAGGCTATCACAGTGCAAGTGTAAAGAAAAATGAGGTAACTATGATGTTCGTTTAATGATGTTCCTTTAATTCATTCCTAATATTTCGGGATAAAAAGCCCTTCGTCAGAAGATTTCTGAAAGCTAAGTTCTGGAGCTGTTACCTTGTTGCCAGTATTTGTCCATTCTGTTGTATGCCTGGTGACATCTTCCTCCAAATTATCTGTGTGTATGTATGTGTAAGTGTGTGTGTCTGTCCAACAATATATATATATATATATATAAAAATCTAATGAGTCAGACGAACCTACTATTAGTTTCGCTTAATGTTCTTCAGGCTAAGATCTGATTATCAGATCTTAGCCCTGAAGAGCATTAAGCGAAACTAATAGTAGGTTCGTCTGACTCATTAGATTTATCTTTATTATTTGCTCTATTTTGGTATTGAGCACTTTTTACTTATTAGCTATTCTCCTAGCGGTTATATGAATATATATATATATATCTTATATACATATATATGCATATAAATTGTTTTTTTCTTTTGACCAAATACTGTACCAATAGATTATTTTTTTTTGTTGGTATGACTATCTTGGTCTTGCCTTTTTTTCAAAAAATTTTTTCTCCCTGGTTGATGTTTGGTAGTATATTTTTTAAAATCAAACTATTTGCTGGGTTTTTCCTCAACGCGAGGATTTACCAACACGCTTGGTATAATATATATATATATATATATATATATATATATATATATTGATGTAAAGATAATTGTAAATTGTTTAGTGGGACAATAACTACATTTTTATGATATTTCGATCAATAACTCTTAGCAAAATCACTGTCCTTATATCAGTCCGTTGCAAATGACCGGTAACATTTTATACACATTGTCCATTATCAGAAATCTTGTCAGCGTTGAACACGTTTTAATACCGGAAATAATTATCGTATTATTTGAAGTAGATTAAGAAGTCTAACTTAAGAAAATTGTGGCGCCAGTTTGCTTAAAGTCACAGTGTTGTCATTATCTGCACTTTTTACAATAGAAAAAAACTACTTCTTTCTCTTCGCGAAATTTCCTCGATGTTTTTAGACATTTCCCAATTTAAAAGACTTTATTTCTGTCCACCCCCATCTCTCTCTCTCTCTCTCTCTCTCTCTCTCTCTCTCTCTCTCTCGATATCTTTCCCACTCTCTTCGCCCTGCTAATCTCTCTTTATTTTAATGTTAATCTCTCTTTATTTCTCTCTCTTAATTGCCTTTTGATATTCCTCTCTCTCTCTCTCTCTCTTCCTGCCTCTCTCTCTCTCTCTTCCTGCCCCCCCTCTCTCTCTCCCTACCCCAATATCTCTCTCACTTTGCCTCTTGATATATCTTTCTTTTCTCTCCCTGCATGTTTCTTGAGATCTCTCTCCTTCTTTCTTTCTGCCTGTTAATCTCTCTCTAACTCACCCATACACAGACTCACACTCTGTCTCTGTCTCTGACTCACTCTCACAATCTCTCTCTCACTCATCACACAGACTCACACCCTGTCTCTGTCTCACACACACACACTGTCTCTGTCTCTGTCTCTCACACAATCTCTCACTCTCTCTCTCACCCATACACAGATTCACACCCTGTCTCTCACTCACTCTCACAAATCTCTCTCATACACAGACTCACACTCTGTCACTGTCTCACAACACACACACTATCTCTGTCTCTCACACAATCTCTCACTCACTTTCACTAACTCTCACAATCTCTCTCTTTCTCTCTCTCTCTTTCTCTCTCTCTCTTTCTCTCTCTCCATACACAGACTCACACCTGTCTCTGTCTCACACACACACTGTCTCTGTCTCACTCACTCTCACAATCTCTCTCTCTCTCTCTCTCACAATCTCTCTCTCTCTCTCTCTCTCACTCTCTCTCTCTCTCTCTCTCTCTCTCTCTCCTGTAAATGTGTCAGATCACCAGTGAAAAAGAAGCAACCACAGACTTGCCGCTGCTGCTCGTGTTTTGTCATGTTGTAGTGTAAAACGCCTTCGAGGTGTCACGTCCAACATTACAATCGACAGAGAAATCAATCAGCTTCTCGTTCTTTTTTTTTTTGTTTTTTTTCTTTGTTTTTTTTATTTTTTTTTTTTTTGTAAATCGAAGGACAGTGCCCGTTCTCTCTCTCTCTCTCTCTCTCTCTCTCTCTCTCTCTCTCTCTCTCTCTCTCTCTCTCTCGCTATTTTCACACATAAACTTTTACCCGCCGCTTTTAACTTAGTTTTAAGTAATATTCTGTGGAACCATACAACTGACAAAATTCTCCTTATTTGCAAAGTTTCGCTAAATACTGGGGTGTCAAAATTTTGCAGTATTTTGAGTCCTGGTAGTGATCCCAATCATAGAGACAAACTCGGAGAGTATCAGGCGAGTTCAGCATCTTACAGTACAGTGTTATGTGTCACCTTTTGAATTGTGCCCTACGTTACCAAAATATTGCAAAACTTTTTATTCACCCAAGTATTTTCACACACAGGCACTTTTACCCGCCGCTCTTTATATTGTTTCAGGTAGCATTCAACACTTCTCTCGTCTCTCCTCCGTTATATAATTGTGTGTATAACAATAAGAATTAAAGGTCTTTAAAGACAAACTACTTATGATACAACTCTATAAGAGAGAGAGAGAGAGGGAGGGAGAGAGAGATACAGGCAGGAAGAGAGAAGGAGAGAGATATAGACAGGGAGAGAAGAGAGAGATTGATTGACAGACAGGAAGAGAGAAGGAGAGAGAGATATCAAAAGACAGGCAGAGAGAGATGAGAGAGAGAGGGGGGTTGACAGGAAGGAAGAGAGGAGAGAGATATCAAAAGACAGGCAGAGAGAGATGAGAGAGAGAGGGGTTGACAGGAAGGAGAGAGAGATATATCAAAAGACAGTCAGAGGAGAGAAAGAGAGAGAGAGATTGATAAGCCGGAAGAGAGAAGGAGAGAGAGATATCAAGACAGACAGGGAGTGAAAATAAAGATATATCAAGAGGCAAGGTGATAGAGAGATAGGGGAGGGAAGAATATAATAATTGTAATCATCTTGTAACTAACGATTTTAACTCTTGAAATACGAATGAGAAAGAGTTCTGAATACCAGTTGATATATATATATATATATATATATATATATATATATATATATATATATATAGAGAGAGTGTGAGAGAGATAAGATAATAATTCTAATCATCTTGCGACTCTTGAAATGTAAATGAGAAAGAGGTCTGAATACCAGTTGAGAGAGAGAGGGGGGTGAGATTAAAAATGTTCTTGGTCAGAGAGAGAGAGAGAGAGAGAGAGAGAGAGAGAGAGAGAGAGAGAGAGAGAGAGAGAAAGATAATAATTGTAATCATCTTGTGACTAAAGATTTTAACTCTTGAAATGTGAATGAGAACGAGGTCTGAATACCAGTTGAGAGAGAGAGAGGGGGAGGGGATATATGAGAGACCGCATTATATGTTGCGTATATGTTTTATAATAGATAAATCGAATATCTCTTTCATGGCGGAACACTGATGTTTGAAAGAGGTAAACTAAAAATCCTGAAAAGACATCTACAATGTAATTATGGTTTTATAACTCATTATACAAGAAGCTGGCAGCCATTTTTAATGGTGATCAGATTGTCACTTGAGATTGTGAAAAGAATTATGACTGGAAGATAAAACAAGAGAGGAAACTACCGGTAAAGTAGAGAATCAATTTGTCAAAGATTTATTAGATAAACAATCTTATATATATATATATATATATACACGTTTTAAAAACGAGTGGCTTAAAATATTCCGACTGCAGTTTCCCTCAGTAGCGCGAATCCTCAGGGAATTGCTTTGTCCAATCATCATGCTAAAAGACGTGGTGTGTGAAGCAGGGTAATGTCACCAACACAAAGAAAAACTAAGATCTACATAGGGGCGACGCAGCAAGCTATAAAAAACCGAATAGTGCAACACAGGTTATCATTTAGGGATAAAAAAATACAGTGAAACGACAACACTCGCAAAACATGTGTGGGCTTTAAAAGAAAAGAATAAGAGAGATCCAGAGATGGAGAGGAGAATTATTAAGAAATCAGCATCCTATAAAGGAAATGATAACTGTGCATGCTGTGCTACAAGAAAAACTAAAAATAGCTGAATGCAGAGATCCAGAGATGATACGGAACTCGCGATCAGAGTTAACTAATAGATGTAGGCACAAAAACAAACATAGACTCTGCCTAGTAAATTCAGGCATAACGTAGGGGGTAGAGGAGGTTAGGTGGCACACCCATATACTTGAGAATGGGTACAACCCAGTTGGACAAAGCAATTCCCTGAAGATTCGCGATGCTGCGAGAAACTGCAGTCGGAATATTTCTAAGTCATTCGTTTTTAAACGTATATTTAACTCTTTATATTGAGCACTCTTAAATCGGTTTTAATAAAATCCAGAAGTAAATATGTTTGTTTCGTGGATTTACAAGTAACTGTGATATATATATATATATATATAATATATATTATATATATATATATATATATATATATACTAGCAAATATATTCCGGATGCAAGTATTTAAGTTTTAATGTAATGAAATATCGTATCAAGTCTAATAAGAATGCAGATAAAAAGATTTGAAACAGAGTGGGGTTATAATAGGAAATGAAACTTACTCTTCCATCACTGCCGTCTTTCATTGCTGAATTTTACTTATTTAGTTTTTAGTTAAATTAGGTTTTTTTCTTGTTAATGGTTTCATTTAAGATTCATTGGAGAGATTTTTGCTTATATTCATTAAAATAAAACCAAACAGAAATCAATAATACTAAGCACATATTTAATAAATCATATTTTTAATATCTATCCTTCCCTCACACTGCAAACCGCTATTTTTGTATATATAATACAATAGCATGTTATTAGTATGTAGATGTGGACAACACTAATAAAAAGGTGAAGCAATTTTATAATAATTGAGGTTTGAATATAAAATCATGAAGAATGTGATGAAAATAACTATGTTAATTGTGACTCGATTAGTAATATAGTTTCGGTTACAGACAGAAAATACACAATCTCCATTATAATAATATATATATATATATATATATATATATAAGTTGGCGGAGTAGCCTATTGTCGACATCAGCCATCAGCAAGGGAGTTTATCCCCTTTTCGCTAGCACTAGACCAACGAGATTGTTTTTACTGGGGTGGGGCGCCACACCTACCAGATCCCTGTGCTACTCATGAGCTGAGTTGGCGAACCCGAAACCTTGTGGTTCCCAGTCGGGCGTTCTACCGACTGAGCAAATAAATCCAATAAATGCCTTTTTTCTTTCATTCATTCATTCATTGTCACGTGATTTGATGTAGGTGTAAAGTGGGAGGATGCGTCTCTGTATCTTTAGATTCCTCCTTGATATATATATTAACTTATTAATTTACTGCTACGAATGCAGGATACGCATTATTCACTAAGCACTGTCTTCAACAATCAGAAAGGATTTAGACTCACATGGATACGATATTAAAAAAGTATTTGGCCAACCTCTTAGACTTTTGTATTAATCAGTGACTCAATCCGATTTAGAAGACATATTCGAAGCTCAGGATTTTTATGAGGAAACAGGCATTCCTAATTATATATATATATATATATTCATGGGCATATGTCTTCCAGTGATTTTTATCATGATTATAGTGGTTCATAATTTGTCTCTTTCTTGGTTAATAGTCAATATATATTCAAGAACTGGCCAAGAACACCTTTGATCTCTCTCTCTCTCTCTCTCTCTCTCTCTCTCTCTCTCTCAATACCAACAGGAAAATGCGAGAGCCACCAGCCTGCCGGGCATTGAGGATTTAAAAACGTCTCAGAACTTCTGAATACTAATTTTTTCAAAGACGCGAAGAGTTCGAGTACTTACGAGAAATACTTTAAAGATATTTTATTCATTGAATGATAAATCAAGGGACTAACAGGATGTGGTTTTTATGTAAATCGGCGTCTATAAAAAAAATAGACAATTTCAAAAAAATATTTACAAAACGATATTGATACTCATGATATGTAGCTGTTACCCTAACTGGTACCACATTTCCGTTAAGGGTGGGCCTGGGAGTAATATTAATGGGGGAATACTTAATCTAGAACCTTGGCATCGGATAGGCATAGATATCTGGTTGTGATAAAAAATATTTAAAAAACGATATTGATACTCATGATATATAGCTGTTACCCTAACTGGTACCACATTTCCAGTTCAGGGTGGGCCTGGGAGTAATATTAATGGGGGAATACTCTAATCTAGAACCTTGGCATCGGATAGGTATAGATAGCTGGTTGTGATAAATGTACGGTAATCCTGTGTGCAGTCATATATTTATCTTATGCATAAAAAATGCAATATTTTAATTTTTATAAATTTGAATTTAATTAAAATGAAAAATTTCAAAATTTTCAATATTTTTGGTCTATTCAACCCATAGATGGAACTGTAATGGGTATTACCATTCCGGCCAAGAGTTGACCTGGGGGTAATGGCAATGAAGGTGTACTCCACCCTCCCCGGAGTTCTATAACTGGAATCTCACTACTAGATGCTGTTTAACGTCATATTCAGGACACTAAGACACTCAGTCACCGCCTTCAAGCACCTATTTGATAAAAAAAGGTTGGGTTTTGCCATAAGAGCAATACGGTCGGGAAAAAAACATATAGGCGTTAGGGCTTAACGTGACCAACCAATTGATCGGAGGGGGAGGCCTCTGAACGCCCGTCTAGTCAAAGTAAGGGCCAAGGTGGACTGAAATGAACTGTTCAGCCACCAATGTTTACGGGTCGCCACCCACGGCCAATAGGTGGTCTCATTGAGAGGGGGTCTTACCCCTCAGCAGAGGTGCAGTCGGCGTATTCTGCAGCTCAGTTAGCTACGTTGCGATATAAAATATGACTAACTCTAAATCTGTTTGGAAAATACATCTACAAGATGCGTTGGGATGCTTCGTCAGTAATGTTTCCCTGTGTTCATTACCAGTTTCGGGTCTTTCAACATTATACTGGTTCCCACTGGAGACACAGTCCAAAAAGGGGTCTTACCCCTCTGCAGAGGTGCAGTGGACGTATTCTGCAGCCCAGTTAACTACGTTGCGATATAAAATATGACTAACTCTAAATCTGTATAGAGTTTGAGAAATATCTAATGTTGCAGTTTTAAAATCTGTTATAAAGGTGATAGATTTCTCCACTGCTTTCATATTAGGAAAGGTTTCCTGTTTTATTTTAAAGATCTGCAAAAATTCTTTGTTCTGTATTCGTTTCTAACAATCTCATACTGTATCTTCCCTTCCCAGAATGCACCGGAGAAGCAATAAATTGCAGTTATTCACTCTTTCCGGCGCCCCGGGTATTTATTACTTCCCTTGCCGTCTTTTCCTCTTCATCTTCTATCTAGTTGAATTTTCCCAGGCATTTCACGTGCATAAAAGTAAAATAAAATCGAACAAATAGAATTAAAACAATGCAACAGGCGACAACACACGTTATTTCACGGAGAAGAAGAAGA
>CM042152.1:10915859-10928359 GCA_023376005.1 Doryteuthis pealeii
CAGTATATCTTACATGTAAAGTAAAAAAGTAAAGTTGACGAAGTGACCTATTGTCGGTATCAGACTAACAGATAGGGAGTCTATCCCCTTTTCACTAGCGCTAGATCAGGAAGATTATTTTCGTCTTCTTTCAACCGAAAGTACTAGCTTACCACCGGGGGATTTTTTCGAGTCCCAATGAACAATTTTTTTAACACACTTCGGATCCAAGTAATTTCTAAATAGACCTATTTAAGCCATATGGGTCAAGTAGATTTATTAAAACAAAAATGAAACAGAGAACGTATAACGAATGCGATTCCCTAACCTCTAGGCATACAATAATCCTAGACTAGTTGGCATGCTGTTAAAATCAATTAGTTAACAAACTGCCTCCTATCACACAAACTTTCTGGTTGAGACAAACAAGACATGCTGGACATTGCTGGAGAAGCAAGGACGAGCTCAAAAGTGACGTTCTTCTGTTTGTAGAAGAATTTTAATTACCATCGAATTTGCAAGACAAGGCAACAAGGAAGCCGTAACTCAATACGGATCTTACCTTGTCGTAAGCCTACTACAGAATGCCAGATTGTTTATCTGGCGCCATAACACCGTCGAAAGCAAGCAGCCAATCAGGATTCAAGGAATGGAATAACCCAAATGCATGAATGGAATATTCCTGAGTTCCATAAATACCAGCTGCTTTGGGCACCAGTTCAATTGTGCTTAACTAGTTGCTGTTGCTTAAACCAACAGTATACTAACTTACTTCAACACTGTGGACACCTGCACATAGATACACGAGTGTGGGTCAACCAGCAAAAGCGTACATCGATCAACTCTGCACGGACACTGGATGCCGCGAAGAGAACGTCAACTGGTCTGAATTAAAATTTTGAAGCAGTTTTCTTTCATATCATAAAAGGGTTAATAAAATAACTTTAATTTTTTTTTTTTTTACTGGTTTCACTGAACGTTGCCCGTTTTTTTTTGTTTTTTTTTTAATTTTTTAATCTATAGAAATATAGAAATTTGTCTGTGAAAGAAACCGTTAACTGTTTATTCTAGAGTTGAACATAAATTAAAATGAATATATTATAAAAGTTTTTTTAAGTCAATAAAATCTTATCTTATTCGTTTTAATCATTCATTCATTCTTTCTTCTTCTTCTTCTTTTTCTTCATCTTCTTCTCTTCCCCCCCCTCTCTCTCTCTGATATAATCTAAGGAAGACACTTCTAAGCATTGCACCTGTCTATCAGCAGTTTTTATCAGCTATTGAATGAACAGTAGCCAAAAGATGGAAGGATAAAAGATAAGAGTTAAGTAACTAGCACTTAAGGGCTTCCATACTTATCAAAAATAAATATTTAGTGGATTCAATTAACAAGAAAAAAAGTTATTTGTCTGAATTTTCTAGATGAAGACTAGATATGTATAATGTTGTCCTCGCCTTTATTGCGCTATGTATAAATACGTTTTGGTCGCTGTATCTTCCGACCTTCCTCAGATGCTTCTTGTGTATCCGAGCATAACCAATAAACATTTCCTAATAATCAAGATTCTTCTCGTGACGCATGTCGAAATGGTAGGCGTGGAAAAAAAACAATGGTTTCATTACTTAAAGGAGATATTCAAAAGTTCGTCAACGCCTTGTTTGGTCAACAGTCAAACTGTTCAAAGTGATTCCCCAGGCTGGATGATTGCTATGCTCGGATACACGGGGAATCCCCGAGGAAGGCCGGAGGATACAGCAGCCGAAACGTTATGCTTATATATACTGCAATAAAGATGAAGACAAACATATAATATAATAAAATAAAATGCGTCAGTGTTATTCTCATGGTTAAAAGACTTACAGTATAATAACTATAAATAGGTTATCAGTAATATGGAAATCCGAACTCACAGACAAGCTAAAGAGACAATTCTTCCTAGCCGTAGTCGTATCAGTGCTGCTGTACGGCTGCACCACTTGGACCCTAATAAAGCACCAAGAGAATAAACTAGATGGGAGCTTCATAAGAATGCTGCGTGCGATCTTAAACAAAACGTGGAAGCAACACCCCACGAGAAAACAGTTAAACAGTCACCTGCCCCATATCCCCCAAACCATCAAGACGAACAAGACACGCTGGACACTACTGGAGAAGCAAGGACGAACTCATAAGTGACGTTCTCCATTGGAAGCTATAACATGGGCATGCCAATGTGAGCCGTCCAGCAAAGATGTACATTGACCAGCTTTGCGCGGATACTGGATGCTGCGAAGAGGACCTCTCGAGATCCTTGTGCTACAGATACGCTGAGTTGGCGGGGGCCCGGTATCGAACCAGGAACCTTGCCATTACCTAGGCAAGTGTTCTACCGACTGAGCTAAACCGGCTATATAATTATAATGATAAGGATAATAATAATATGGATACTTCAAACGTCAAATTAGAGAGCTTGCACGTGAAAAGACTTTGATATGTTTTATTTTCGAAGTTTCCTCCGAACATACATATACACTAGGTATACCCAAAATGAGGCTAAACTGCCTTTTTGACAAAATGACTTTAGCCTCCCCCCCTACAGAAAATAATTTACCAAAAATCAGGGAATTATCGGATTTTTATGAAATTTTCAGTGTTTATTTATCAAAGAATGATCTTTATAATGCATTATTTATTTTATTTCAAAACTCTTTGATTTTTTTTCAGGTCACTTAATTTTGACCCCCCCCCTTATTTTGGGAGCGTAACATTTTTTTTCAAGTTGGTCTTATAGTTTTCTAATTACAGTATAAATAAAGAGATAAAAGACCGAAGTTATGAATAGGAACAAAAAATATTTTTTTACGGTGGCTTTTCTATGAGAAGTCCCGAAAATTGAAAAATAAAATGTAAAAAAATAATAGATAATTAATTTTTTGGAGATTTCCTTTTTACTCATTTCGATAATTATTTAATTGGCTATTATCTTATAAAAAAAAATATACATCGATATATTTTCTGCTTAAAAAGGGTGGTGGTTCATTTTCAATCGAGTTTTTCTTCAAAAAGTATACATTATATATGTATAGATTTTTTTATATATTTTCTGTAGAATAACACAAATATTTTGAATCATTTAATATATTAATATGAGATCATATGCAGCAAGCGTACGTTTACACATATGTTGATAAATGTTATATCGGTAAAAGTCTACGTTCTTTTCTACATAAAATCTATCTGCATAAAGTGTGAGATTGTAGAAAATGTTCTGCAGTTATAATGTTCCCTAACATTATTTCTCGTTTTATTAAGTCAATTAAACCATGGCTCAAGATTTTCTATTTTATTTTCAGTCTTAATGGATTCTTATATTTTCTCGTTCCTCACTGAAGTCGTAGTTCACTTGACGACGCATTAATATTCTTTGTTTTATGGCTGTCCAAGAAAACTCGATAATAAATGTCTCTCTATTGTATATAATATATATATATATATATATATATATATATACATAGGGGCATATATATATGTGTGTGTATATGTTTGTGCATATATATGTGTATAAATATATATATGTATGTTTGTGCATATATACATATCTGTGTATGTATATATGTGTGTGTGTGTGTGTATATGAGTGTGTGCATGTTTATTGATATATATATATGTATATATATATGTGTGTATATATTTGTGTGTATGTATGAATATAAATCTGTATATATGTATGTGTGAGTAGTTTCATGTATATATATATATGTGTATGTGGATATATATGTATATATATGTGTGTATGTGGATATATATGTATATATATGTGTGTATGTTGATATATATGTATATATGTGTGTGTGTATGTGGATTTATATGTATATATATATGTGTTTGTGTGTGTGTGAATATATATGTATATATGTGTGTGTGTATGTGGATATATATGTATATATATATATATGTGTTTGTGTGTGTGTGAATATATATGTATATATATGTGTGTGTGTGGATATATATGTATATATTTGTGTGTGTGTGCGTGTATATATGTGTGTGTCTGCGTGTTTGTGGATATATATATGTATATGTGGATATATATGTCTATATATATATATATATATATATATATATGCGTGTAATATATATTATATGTCTATATATATATATATATATATATATATATTATATATATGATATATATATATATATATATATGTATATATATATATATATATATATATATATATATGCGTGTATATAATGTATATGTGGATATATATGTCTATATATATATATATATATATGCACGTATATATAGGTGTAGATATATTTATGTGAGTGTGTAGATATGTCTGTGTGTGAGTGTATATATATATGATTATGTGTGTATGTGTGTAGATATATATATGTATATATATATGATTATCTGTGTGTATGTGTGTAGATATATATATGTATATATATATATGATTATCTGTGTGTATGTGTGTAGATATATGATTATCTGTGTGTATGTAGATATAATATATGTATATATATATATGATTATCTGTGTGTATGTGTGTAGATATATATATGTATATATATATATATATGATTATCTGTGTGTATGTGTGTAGATATATATGTATATATATATATATGATATCTGTGTGTATGTGTGTAGATATATATGTATATATATATATGATTATCTGTGTGTATGTGTGTAGATATATATATGTATATATATATATATATGATATCTGTGTGTATGTGTGTAGATATATATATATATATATATATATATATGATTATCTGTGTGTATGTGTGTAGATATATATATGTATATATATATATATATGATTATCTGTGTGTATGTGTGTAGATATATATATGTATATATATATATATATGATTATCTGTGTGTGTATATATATATATATTATGTGTATATATATATATATATGATTATCTGTGTGTATGTGTGTAGATATATATATGTATATATATATATGATTATCTGTGTGTATGTGTGTAGATATATATATGTATATATATATATATATGATTATCTGTGTGTATGTGTGTAGATATATATATGTATATATATATATTATGCGTGTGTGTGCGCGTGTATATATATGTGTGTATATATATGTATATATATATATATATATATGTGCGCGTGTATATATATGTATGTGTATGTATATATATTCATGTATACATATATATGTGTGTGTTGAATATATATATATATATATATATATATATAATATATATATATATATATATATATATATATATATATAAACAATTTTTTTTCCAAGAAATGATTTTTGTCGAAGTGCCAAATGAAGCAGAGTGTTATTCTTTGTTTTGGACACTGGCATACTTTCCATTGGGAACGAACGAGGAAAAAAAAAAGTAATTTTAACATCCTGAGTTTGTTTAATTTATTGAACATTTTATAATCGGAAAAGGTAATTTGAATTTATGGAAAAAATAATAATAAAAAAAGAAGACATTTAAATTAGAATACAGAACTGTAGCAAAAACATTAAAACAACCAATAATTTCTACTGAGACATTCGATACGTTGAAATAATCTACATTTATTAACAACAAAATATATTAGCCAATGAAATCCTTTATTGCTTCGGTTGGTGTCACCATTCATCAACGTCTAATACAAGCATTAATATATCCAATGATACTCTAACACTGAATAGACGAAGGAAAGACATGTTCATTTGCACAAAACGAAACATATCATAATCATCATCATCAAGGCGTGTTAACAACAGCACGGATTCCTTTGACTCTCTCTCTCTCTCTCTCTCTCCTCTCTCTCTCCTCTCTCTCTCTCTCTCTCTCTCTCTCTCTCTCTCTCTCTCTATATATATATATATATATATATATATATATATATATATATATATATTTAATGTCCTCTTGACTGCATCCGGGCCGCAAAGACCATTACTAGAATTATTATACCCAATGATACTCGAACACTGAATCAAGGGAAGGAATGACAAGATAAGTTAATTTACACATAAAGAAACATATTATCATCATCCTCTTCATCAGGGTTTGACCCGGTTTCGAACGGGGGTCCAGTGGCTTCGGCTCTGGACCGGTGAAGTAATTAAACAGCATTGATACCAGGGGGCCAATCACCCCCAGGTAATACCTGCCCCTTTGATTTAATGGGGCAAGACTGGGTTTATTGCACAGTGTCTGAGCGCCACCATTAAGGAAAAATACCGACGGGATGGAATTTTTTGCACCCGCCACGCATGAGTTTCGGTTCGTTGGTGGTTCCACATTTATAGGGCCTTGTGCCTGACCCGTATACGTGAGATACGCGATAAATATCTCATCATCATCAAGGTGTGCTAACATCACGGATTCCTTTGACTCTCTCTCTCTCTCTCGATAGGTCCTCTAGACGGCATCCAGTGTCCGCACAAAACTGAATATAAGTATTTGGCTAGTTGGCCAACACTAGTGTGTCTGCGTGTAGTAGTCCATAGTAGAACGTCGCTTATGCGCTCGTCCATACTTCAACGGTAGTGCTCAGCATTTCTTGTTTGTCTTACCTGGATGGTTTATGTGATTGTGGGTAAGTGGTCGTACATCTGCTGTTTTTTTAGGGTGATGCTTTCTGTATTTGTTAAAAAATGAGTCCAAATGGTGCAGACATACAATAGTACTGATACAGCTATATTTTATCAGAGATCATATATCTATATTGGCGATAGTCTGTTAATAACAGTCCATATATAATATAGATACAAGTATTGACAAGAATGCACAGAGGTGTCCCAACAGACTGTAAACCATATACTCTGCGAATGTAACAAACTAGCACAACGAGAATACAGAACTAGACACGACTGGGTGATCCACTGGGAATTATGCAAAAAATTTAATTTTGGCCATACAACAAAATGGTATATGCATAAACCAGAATCTGTTCTTGAGAACGAAACACATAAAATTCTCTGGGACTTTGAAATAAAAACGGATCACCTTATTCCAGCAAGAAGACCAGACCTAGTGTTGATAAACAAAAAAAAGAAAGAACTTGTCAACTGGTGTATTTTGCAGTGCCAGCAGATCACAGGGTGAAGCTAAAGGAAAATGAAAAAAATGGACAAATATCTGGACCTTGCCAGAGAACT
The DNA here is from genome assembly GCA_023376005.1 of Doryteuthis pealeii. Lineage (NCBI taxonomy): Eukaryota > Metazoa > Mollusca > Cephalopoda > Myopsida > Loliginidae > Doryteuthis > Doryteuthis pealeii. Next base: position 10,922,985 of record CM042152.1, read on the forward strand.
GAAAAAGTTATGGAATATGAAAGTTATACCAATTGTAGTTGGTGCACTTGGAACGGTCCCAAAAGGATTGGAAAAGGGCTTGGAAAGTTTGGAAATCAGAGGAAGAATTGAAACCATTCAGAACACTGCACTGCTGCAATCTGCCAGAATACTCAGAAGAGTCCTGGAAACCTGAGGAGACTTGCTGTCACTCAGACTCCAGTGAAAGACCATCAGCTAACACTGATGTGAACAGTCAAAAGGAGTAAATAATAATAATAATAATGGCTGTCAACTCCAGTTTGAGTAATACCATTTCCTGTTTTTTTATCATCATAGTTGGGTGCCAGTAGCATTTGACACTCTATCATTGTGTTTGCTCAGATGACTCACCAGGCCAGTTTGCAAATATTGTTCAATGAACAAACAGTATATGGAATAGGTACAGAAAAGTTTACTTGGAGAAGATGAGTACAACGGTTATGACCAAGAGAAAAAATGACGTCTTTACTGTTCAAAGAACAAAGCTTTTGACTTTGGTGCGTACCTTTTTATATGTACTCCTGACTACGCCACCTAGTGGCTATTGTCATTCATGGGAGATGTTCCCATTCTTCGAATAAGAGAACCGTTGCCAGTAAAGGGTGTAATCCATACAGAAACATCATTATCTTCATAGACCGCTGTTGCAATGCGAACCCAACGGGTTGGCGGATCGTCTAGCTTTTCTTATAGAAGTGAAAGTTCTAGTTTGATAGGCAATGCTAAGTTGTACTGATAAGGATGCATAGTATTAAGTTTTTTGTTTTTTCCTAAGCAGAGGAAAAAACATAAATAGTTCGCCAAGTTCATTGACACACGTGGTACTTTACCGGCCGCAATAGATAATGCATCTTTATTTTTTTATTTCTGAGAAACGTCTTTCTTTCCTTCTCTCTCTCTCTCTCTCTCTCTCTCTCTCTCTCTCTCTCTCTCTCTCGTGCCTTTAGACACTTTCTCTCACACACACACTCTCTCTCTTTCTTTGTCACACTCACACATTCAGACTAACTCTCTTACACTTTCTCTATCACACACACAAACATATTCAGACAAGAAATTTAGAGTCACCCCCCCTCTCTCTCTCTCTCTCTCTCTCTCTCCTCTCTCTCTCTCTCTCTCTCTCCCACACACATTTAGACGCTGTCTTTCTGTTTCTCCCTCTCTCTCTTTCAGACATTTGGACTCACTCTTCTCTCATTCTCTGTCACGCTCACACATTCAGACTCTCTCTCTCACAAACACACACACTTACACATATCTCTCTCTCTCTCTCCTCTCTCTCTCTCTCTCTCTCAGACATTTAAACTCACTCATCTCTTTTTCTGTCACACTCATACATTCAGTCTCTCTCTCTCTCTCTCTTCTCTCTCACACACACACATTCACACAGATTCTCTCTCTCTCTCTCTCTCTCTCTCTCTCTCTCTCTCTCTCTCTCTCTCTCTCACATTTAGTCTCACTCATCTCTCTTTCTCTGTCACACTCACACATTCAGGCTTTCTCTCTCTCTCTCTCTCTCTGTCACACTCACACATTCAGACTCTCTCTCTCTCACACACACACACACTCATCTCAGTCTCTCTCTCTCTCTCTCTCCTCTCTCTCTCTCTCTCTCTCTCTCTGAATTTATCGTATCCATCGACTGGTGTCAGGTAAAAAAACAAAACAATGGTCGATTGCATATGCACTCATAGATTGCAAACATCGCCTGACTTATCGGAGATCAGTGAAAAAAAAAAAAGTCTCCCAATTTTGATGACTAAACATCCACACATGAAGAACAAATGATTAACTTGCAATAAATCTCACAAAATTAGCATTAATCTCTGATTAGAATTGCTTTTTTCTTTTCTTATTGTTTTTGTATCTTATCTTATTTATGTATTCATTTTTGCGCGTTATTTCCCGTGTTATTACCGTCATATGAAACTGTCCCAAAATATACTCCAATCCGCTGGCTTGATCCGAACTCTTATTAAAAGTGCAATTAGCAAAAGGTTACACTTATTTGCAGGGCGGTGGAGTCGGAGTCGGAGTTGGAATCGGAAGCAATTAAAGAATCACTGGAGACTGAGCCGGCAAAAGTATACTCCCGTTGAATTTACACTTCATAGTTATTTACTAAGCTTAGCTTAGATGTGGCACAAGGCCAGAAGTATGGGGCGCCCAGTGACAATCAAACTCACTAACTACGGTTTGCGAGTCTAGCTGCCTAACTATTACACCACGTGAGGTGCCCAATGTGCCAATTTACACTTTATATGGCCCTAGTCTGTAAAGTTATACAGTGCACACTCGCTATGGATAGATCATAAAAATTATGGTTTTATACTTATATATATGTATATATATATATATAATATATATATATATATATATATATATATATATGAGGAAAAATGAGTAAAGAAAAGAAATGTAGATGGATAAAATGAATTTAATCGATATCACTTACACATGTGTTTCGGTCAGTTTGTCTGTGTGAAAATATTTAGCACACAGAGAAGATTCGACCTTCATCAGAGTGAAATTTTATTTCACACAGATAAACTGACCGAAACACATGTGTAAGTTATATCGATTAAAGTGATATCGATTAAAATTCATTTTATCCATCTACATTTCTTTTCTTTACTCATTTTTCCTCATATTGTCGGATTCAATTCCTATTCCTTTTTCACACACACACACACACACACACACACACACATATATATATATATATATATATATATATATATATATATATATAGGCTATAATCACTTAATTACATAAAGAGGAGTCTGAGTCGAAGGTTGCGTGTTCCGACTCCATAGCTCTACTTATTTGATTGTTTATACTTTTGTTCTGCTGACTCTAACTGCAAATGCGTTTGGGATATTTTACCTATGAAATATACGTTTTCACATATGTTAAACCACCTAGCACTCTTTACTTATAAATATAGAAGTCGTACTAATTTTGAAAGTTAATTAATTAATAATTAATTAATTAGGCGGGCGTACTTATTTAAATGTAAGGCTAAACAAATCGAGAAAAATCAGTCTCTGTATGTACATTTCGGCCTATTAGGCCTCATAACTATAGTATCAATTTTAAAAGAGGAATGCCTATAATTCCCCACCTATCCTCCATCCACTATTCCCCTCTCCTTTTCACAAACTCGTGCCCCCCCCCACAAAATCTCTACTGCATCGTTCGTTCGAACTACTACCAATTCCTAAAACCTCCCACTACCAATGTTACTACCTCCCACTACCAATTCCTACGCTACTGCTCGTTTTCTTTAAAAACGAGACACCACGAAACATACCATCAGTTTTCAACCTGAAGATGGCAAATCGACATGCCAAAAGCGCTCGTAGAGACACCTTTGGTGGATTGCTACACCAATTCCGCCCTGACACCAAAAAGATGGCCAGACACCTTGAACGGATTGAACAGAAACTTGTACGACAGGAATTGTCACTCAAGTTTAACCACATATGTTTAAAAGAGAACATGCTGCTAAAATACACTTATATATATGAGCCAGTTTAGCTCAGTCGGGAGAGCATCCACGTAGGAATCGTAAGGTTCCGGGTTCGTTACCGTTCTCTGCCAACTCAGCGCATGAGTTGCAAAATTTGTGTAATATGAGCTGTGTGGTAAAATGATGAGTTGACGGTAGATGTGGCGGTCCAACTCAAACGCAAAACAATCTGCCTGATCTAACAAAATGGTGATAAATTCTCTCGTTGTTTGGTTCATACCGGCAATAAGCCACTCTGCCTTCTTACACACACACACACACACACACACATATATATATATATAAGTCATCCACAGACACGTGTTTCGGCGTTTCACACCTCTTCAGTGTGGCTTGACACAACTATCCTTGGCTAGGGTCGAACTCAGACTGACCGCATGGTAGTCCGATATCTTATCCCCTCACCCACTGACAGCTGATTCGGGACTGGTGTTTTTAAACTGTATTAAGTACATAGGAATGTTTATGTATTTTACGGTCACCGAGAGATCAAATTTCCGGGGAAATGATCATTGCTTATTTGCTTAGTAGTGAGAGTTAATTTAAATTACCAATTAGAGAGCTCATTACCAAATTTATGGGAGCATATATATATATATATATATATATATATATATATATATATATATACTGATACCTGTGGGTAGAAATAGATCTATAACCGCAAAATGACCGATTCTTAAGCTTTTTACTTTACCAACACATATATGTACATAAATATATCTGGTAAGTACAGTTCTCAGTGTGTATATTATATTTGTATATATGTGAGTGTATAATATACATTATATATATATATATATATATATATACTGATACCTGTGGGTAGAAATAGATCTATAACCGCAAAATGACCGATTCTTAAGCTTTTCTTTACCAACACATATATGTACATGAATATAACTGGTAAGCACAGTTCTCAGTGTGCATATTATATTTGTATATAGGTGAGTGTATAATATATATATATATATATATATATATATATATATATATATATATATAGTGTGTGTGTGTGTGTCAGTCTATTAGTATATTCCTTTTATTTTTCCTCCTTTTTCCTTTACTGATAATTCCTCTTCTATTCTCCTTATTACCGTAAACTTATTTTTCTTCATTTCCTACTCTTCTTTTTCTTCTTCTTCTCTCTTTCTTTCTTTCTTTCTTTCCCTTCCTCCCTCCCTTCCTTCCTTCCTTCCTCCCATCAACATCTCATTCAGCAAATTGGCAAAGTTTCAAATTTCAAACAACATTAACAACTCCTTCCAGAATTGCTCCTACCTCATTTACTTATTTCTTTCTTACCTTTTCTTTCTTTTTTTTTTTTCTTTCTATGATTGAACAGTTGATCACAACAATAGAATTCCGTACGATTTTAATTCAATAAGAAAAAAGAAAAAGAAAAAGAAAAAAAATGTTTCCCAAAAGAATAACACCACAACATCCAACAATCATAGAAAAAGAAAAAAAATGTCAATATAGACATCAAGAAATCAACAAATCTAAAAAAGAAAAATGTAAAAAAAAGAAATGCCCTGACTTAATTTATTGCATTGATTTTCTGTCGAGTCATTTAATAAGTCCCTACTAAAACCGTTAATAAAACGAACTCTTCGAAATGTAACTGTAACTACGTAATGTTTTTTAAAGATCGGGCCGTAGTTGCCCGGGATGAATATATGAAATGTGTTTATTACAAAACAATGTTGTCCAATCATACTTATTTATAAAACTGACATTTTTATGCACTATAAAAATATCCCCCCCTCTCTCTCTCTCTCTTTCTCTCTCTCTCTCTCGTATAGAATAATTTGTTGTACA
>CM042152.1:10930859-10935859 GCA_023376005.1 Doryteuthis pealeii
TCCAGTTAAAGTTTCATCAGAGACGAAGGTTGAACTCCAAAGTCATTTGATTTTGACCGGAGATCAGCAAAACGGCAAACTCTGCCACTTCTGACCAGAATCGAAGGAGATAAAAAGACTTTGATACGAAGTAGAGAATTGTTTATTGACCTAATAAATAATGGAACAAACAGATATTTGTTTTTAAAAGGGTCACCTATGTTTTGGATAATTGCGAGGAAGTAATGAAAAGAGACTTTATATATTTGGAAAATAATGAAGAACACGAAGAATTATATATTTTATGTGTATTTATGAGATAAGGCTTGATATGAATAATTATGATATTCTTATGATCTTATGTTATCCTTATCTTTATTGTGTGTAAACACAGCGTTCAGCCCAATGTAACCTCGGGCTCTGTTTTATGTTTTTTAATATTTTTTATTTATTATTCTAATTATCTACTTTTTGGATAATTGTGAGGATGTAATGAAAAGAGACTTTATATATTTGCAAAATGATGAAGAACAAAAAGAATTATATATTTTATGTGTATTTATGAGATGAGGCTTAATATCAATACCGCCCTGTTGGCTGGTGCGTTAGAATGCACCGACTGCACCTCTGCAGAGGGGTAAGACTCCCCCAATGGGGCACCTGTTGGCCGTGGGTGGCGACCCGTGATGCTTAAGGATAGAACCCAGGTGGCTGAGCAGTCCATGACTTGCAATATTCCACTTTAGGCTTTTTTGGACTAGACGGGCAGTCGGAGAGGGCCTGTCCGAACGCCTGGCTGGCCACGTCAAGCCCTAGCACCTATATGATTGCCCCAACCCTATTGCCCTTATGGCGACCCCAATCCTTCTTATCATATAGGTACTAGAATGCCGTTGCTGAGGGTCTACATGTCCTGGGAATGACGTTAAACTCTATCTGATGGTGAGGTTCCAGTTCTGGAGGTTTGGGGAATGTGGAGCACCCCTTCATCGCCATTGCTCCCTGCTCCACTCTGACCCGGAGTGGTAGTACCTGTTAGGGTCCCATCGTGGGTTGAATAGAGAAAACATGAGTTTATAAACAAAATTGTATTATGCATTAAGAATGAATTTATTTCAAAACTTTTTCGGCATTAAATGACCCACTGAGATTGATCTCTCTCTCTCTCTCTCTCTCTCTCTCTCTCTCTCTCTCTCTCTTTCTATATATATATATATATATATTATATATATATATATATATATATGTGTGTGTGTGTGTGTGTAGGGTGATTACGAAAATATTAACATCCTCATGGGAATACGTTTATGATATAATTTCAATTCGGAATGCTGTATGTGACCCTAAGATCGCAGCTTCTTCACCCCTCGGTCTACTAGAAACAAACACACTTTATAATCATGTTATCATTTCATGAATAAAATATTAAATAACCCATCCAGTAAATGTGATGGACGCATATGACCTTTCATAGGAATACAGTTCGGATTTTCTGGAAAAAAGGGGGGGGAGCGGATAGACATTTTATCGCAAAAAAATAAAATAAAATAAAATAAAACAATCAGTTAGTGTTACTATTTACTTTGGGTGAAAACATAAAAAGAAGTTACTAATTGAATCCCTTTCCGTTTCTTTTTCCGTCGGACCCGGCAGGAATTTGGTATTGTTATCTTTTGATGAGTGATACTATTGAACAGATCTGGGATCTTGCCATGGAAAGTCTTTCTGTGTTGGCTATTTGGCCGAGCTGCTCTGTTCGTGTTTGGAATGAACAGGGATGGGTAAAAGGGGAGATAACTGAAAGCAGACAGGTAGGAAAAGTGAAATAAAGAGAAATAAATCAAATTAAAAAAAAAGATGTCTTTAAAAATAAAAAAGAAGAAACAATTGAATACGAAGAGTAACAATAAAAGTTTGGACGCATTCGCACGAATATGCGCTTGTATACGGACTCGTACGAAAAAAACAACATAAAACCAATGGGTAATGAAACGGTTCTCAAAACAGTTCTTTTTATCGTAAAAGAATTCTATTCATCCAGTACAGAAGAATCACAGGCATCAATAAATTCCTTGGCTTCCTGGAAGAAATGTTGGTTTTACCAAGCCAAACAAACCTAGGGAAATTTGATAGACAATTACGAAGCTTGAATAACTCTGACAGAAAGCATAAAAAAGAAAATATCAAATGTAAGATTATATTGCGCCAAATTGCCAAATAAAGCAGACCATCCCACTTTAAAAATGAACATTTGAGATTCGGACAAAAATGACGTTAATGAGGCAATTTGGTGCTAATTTGGTATGCGATATACTATTTTAAAAAAGGATACAGGGGTTATCTCCCCTTAGATCCCTGTGTGTATAATGTTAAACTGTATTTCGTGAATTTGAATTGTGGAGCTCTGAGGAGTGTGGAGTACCTCTTTCATTCCCATTACTCCCAGGTCCACCCTGACCTGGAGTGGTAATACCTGTTAAGGAGCCCATCTATGGATTAAATAGAAGAAAATGAGTTTATAAAAATGTGTTTAAAAAATGTCAGTAACCATCAACAATGAAGAAAACAATGTCTTCGGCATAAAATATCCCAAGGATTGACATGCCATAAAATCTAACCCCTTGCCAAATGAGGCAGGCCATCTCACTTTTAAAATGAACATTTGAGATCCCGACAAACAATGGCGCTGAGGAGGCTATTTGGTGCTCATTTGGTATACGATCTACAATAGAAAAATTATATAGAAGTTATCTCCTCTCATATTCCTCTGAGTATGACGTTAAACTTAATCTCCTGAAGTTCCAATTGTAGAACTCTGGGGAATGTGGAGTACCTCCTTCATCGCTATTACTCTCAAGCTAGATTAGCAGACTTTTGTTAGTGAGTTCGATTCTTATTGGGCGCCCCATACTTCTGGCCTTGTGTCACATCTAAGCTAAGCTTAGTAAATAACCGGCCACCACATGGTGTAATGGTTAGCAATATCGATTGGCAGACAATTGTTAGTGAGTTGGATTCTAATTGGGCATCCAATATTACTGTCCTTGTGCCACATCTAAGCTAAGCTTAGTAGATAACAACTGGGCACCTCACTCGGTGTAATGGTTAGCAAGCTAATTTGCAAACCATTGTTAGTGAGTTCAGTTCTCATTGGATGCCCTAGACTTCTGGCCTTGTGCCACATCTATGTTAAGCTTAGTAAATAAGTATGGGCACTCTACATGGTTTAATGTTTAGCAAGTTAGTTTTACAAACCATTGTTAGTGATTTTGATTCTTATTGGGCGACCCATACTTCTGGCCTTGTGACACATCTAAGCTTAGTAAATAACTATGGACACCTCACATGGTATAATTGTTAGCAAGCTAGATTCGCAAACCATTTTTGTGAGTTTGATTTTTATTGGGCGACCCATAATTCTTACCTTGTGCCACATATAAGCTAAGCTTAGTAATAACCAGGCACAACAAGTATGTAATGGTTAGTAATATAGATTAGCAGACAATAGTTAGTGAGTTGAATTCTAATTGTGTGTCCCATACTACTGGCCTTGTGCCACATCTAAGCTTAGTAAATAACTATGGACACCTCACGTAGTGTAATGGTTAGCAAGCTAGATTCGCAAACCATTTTTGTGAGTTCGATTCTTATTAGGCGACCCATAATTCTTACCTTGTGCCACATATAAGCTAAGCTTAGTGAATAGCCAGGCACAACATGGTGTAATGGTTAGCAATATAGATTAGCAGACAGTGAGTTTGATTCTAATTGTGTGTCCCATACTTCTGGCCTTGTGCCACATCTATGCTAATCTTAGTAGATAACTACTGGGCACCCCACATGGTGTAATGGTTAGCAAGCTAGATTTTCAAACCATTGTTAGTGATATCTGCGTTATTCGGACTATTGTCCCCATCTTCATTGTTATTTGTACAACGTTTCGGCCGATATACCCTCCGGCCTTCTTCAGGTATTTCTTGTCGGACTCGGGAACCTTCTCGGACTCGGGAACCTTCTTTTCGAACTCGGGAACTTTCTTGTCGTATTCGGGAGCCATCACGGAACTTTGAACCTAACCCTTTATTTATTCCACGGGGGTATCCTGTTCTCATTCCGCTAACCATAGCTGGGGTAGGAGTTGTGTTGATTAATTATTTTTCTAACTGCTTTCACTCAGGATTGAAATCAGACAAGAAATACCTGAAGAAGGCCGGAGGGTATATCGGCCGAAACGTTGTACAAATAACAATGAAGATGGGGACAATAGTCCGAATAATGCAGCTAATACTAATCTTCAAGCCTCATCTCAAACATTCAGAGACGTTGTTAGTGAGTTCGATTCTTATTGGGCGACCCATACTTCTGGCCTAGTGCCACGTCTAATCGAAGCTTAGTAAATAACTATATATGCCAAGAAAGAGGCTTTCAGCGAAAAATCCTTTCGGTTATTGAAGTGGACATCTGATTGGTTTAAACTTGGTGACCAGATTTTGATTTATTTTTTTGTCAGATTTTTGGCGGGATCTTGTTGGAGCCGGGCAGCTCATAATTAAAGCCTCTTCCGTTTATGTATTTCTATTTGGGAAATAGGAGAGGCAAATTGTGCTTATAAAATATAAAAATCAGTTTCGATTTTCATATTGATTTCAGCTTAATTAGTGATTAAGACGCAACCTATATTTTAGCATACTCGAACTGCACTTATTTTATGTTAGTTGAACTTACGGACGAACCGATAATAGAAACTGTGTTGTATATTTGGACGACAGACAGCCTTTAAAAAGAACGTCTGATCAGCTGTTCACTCGAGTGAGTTTGATCCCCCGTGTTTGGAAATTGGCGTCGCAATGGTCACTCCCACGGGCACATACATAGTCAATCGCACACACATTTTTTATACACACTCGCACATATGTATACTTACCTCACGTGGTTAGAAAGCGAGATTCGCAGACTATTGTTAGTGAGTTGGATTCTCATTGGGTGACCCATACTTTGGCCTTGTGCCACTTATATGCTAA
>CM042152.1:10943359-11022144 GCA_023376005.1 Doryteuthis pealeii
TAACCCATTGATGGGACCCTAAGAGTTACTACCACTCCGGGTCAGAGTGGACCAGAGAGCAATGGTGATGAAGGGGTGCTCCACATTTCCCAAACCTCCAAAACTGAAACCACACCATCAGATAGAGTTTAACGTCATTCCCAGGACATGTAGACCCGCAGTCACCGCCTTCTAGCACCCATATGATAAAAAGGGGTTGGGTCTTGCCATAAGGAAAATAACGTTGGGGCAATCATATAGGTGCTAGGGCTTGACGTGGCCAGCCGATTGATCGGAGGGGGCCATCTACGGGTTTAATAGATGAAAAAAAAATTAAAAAAAATTGAATACCATACAAGAATGAATAAAGCAAACGTCTTCGGCATAAAATAACCCATCAAGTGTTGATATGCCATAAAATCCAACCAACCTGCATTGCCATTACTTGCAAGGCCCGAAGTGGCAGTACCAGTTAGGATCCAATTTATTTGTCAAATAGATTGTTTGAAAATTATTCATACTAGCAAATATATGCACCCTCCGGGTGCAAGTATTTAAGTTTTGATATATTAAAATATCATATTAAATTAGGTAGGCTAATGAAACTGACTAAGAATGCAGATAAAAAGATCTGCAACAGAGGGGGTATAATCGAAAAATAGAACAACTTTGAAACTAACTATTCCATCATTTTCCATTACTCCCCTCTTTCATTGGTAAATTTTCCTAATTTAACTATTTAGTTAAAATAGGAAGTAAAGGATAATATTAAAGTTATTTCTTCTTGTAAATAAATTTCTTGTAAATAAATTTATCCACGAGATTTTTGTTTATATTTCTTAAGATAAAACCAAACAATTTGAAATCAATAATACCAAGCACATATTTATTAAAATAAAATTTTAAATATCAATATGCAAATTAGCCTTCTCGTTCAAACTGTAAACCGCTATTTTGTTGTATATATAAATACAATTGCATGTTATTAGTACGTAGATATGGTCAACAGTATTAATAATGTAAAACAATTTTATTAATAACTGAAGGTTTAAAAAAAATGAAATCATGGAGAATTTGACGTAAATATTTAAGGGAATTGTGATTTGAGTAGTAAAATAGTTTCGGTTACAGACAGAAAAACACACAATCTCCATTATAATAAGATTAGAGAAGAATACGTGATGCTATCTAACTTTTAGAGGACGGGTGTTTACCTCTTCTCTAGTCAGCATTTTCTAAGCCCCATCGCGATTGTTCTAGTTGAGGCGACGGTTTCATAATTTAAAATATAAACGAATTTCTCGCCCTTAACTATTAAAGAAAGAGGCTTTTTCTTTTAATGAGGTTCTTATTGCCGTTCCGTAAGTTCATTTTCCTGTAATTGCATTTTTTGCAAAATCCATAAAGCTGCAATTAGAGTTTTGTCGTTAGAAGCTTAATCCTTTGAAAAGGGAATTTCTAATCTTCTTTAAACCCAATAATTCCAATTCTATCTAAAGTATTGTTTTATTATTATTCTTTCTTCTTCTTCTTCTTCTCGTTTCTTTCTTCTTCTTCTTCTTCTCGTTTCTTCTTCATCTCCTTCTATATATACTTCTTCTTCTTTCTCTTTCTTCTTCTTCTCTTCTTCTTCTTCTTCTTCTTCTTCTCTCTTCTTTCTTCTTCTCTTCTTCTTCTTCTCTTTCTTCTTCATCTCTTCTATATTCTTCTTCTTCTTCTTCTTTCTCTTCTTCTCTTCTTCTCTTCTTCTTCTTCTTCTTCTTCTTCTCTTCCTTCCTTCTATATATACTTCTTCTTCTTCTTCTTCTTCTAATTCTTTTTCCTTCATCTTCTTCTCTTTCTTCTTCTCTTCTTCTTCTTTTCTTCGCTATTCCCTTCTTCTTCTTCATCTCCTTCTTCTCCCTCTACTTTTACATGTTCCTCTTCTTCTTCTCTATTCCCATCTTTTTAATCTTTTTCTTCATCTTCTTCTTCTTCAGGATTTCCCTAAGATCTCAAATTATATTTGTTTTCATCACGCATTTACCTTAAGCAATATTTGCTTGAACAATGATCCAATGAGAAAATCTTTCATCTCCTTTTTTTGCTTCAGAAATGATAGCTCAAAGGAAACGGAGATCAACATGATACGTCTCTGATTCTCAGAAATTAGCTCTATCTACGCAGCATTTTAACTCTTTGCCGACTTTAAGCCTCTCACAGCCGCTCTCAATGCGATCGTACCGTAAGCAAAGTACAAAAACTGATGGTTAGGTCATAATAACTGAGCAGAAGGATTCAGATTACAATAATAATATGACTTTATTTGACAGTCGGTAGAGCGTTCGACTAGGAGCCACAAGGTTCCGGGTTCGATACCGGCCCTCGCCAACTCAGCGTATGAGTAGCACAGGGATCTGTGCAGTAAAGTGAGGAGCTGATGGCAGGTGTAGCACTCCGACTCCGACGCCTAAAAATCTTCTTTTGTCTAGCGCTAGGGAAAAGGGGATAGACTCCCTCGCTGTATGGCTGATAACGACTTTAGGCCACCCCGACGATTTCACTTTACTTCTTTAAATAGAACGAGTTCTGAGGTGAATAGATAGTGAACTTTGAAATATCCCATCATACAGGTAAAAAAATACCAAGAAAATTTGGTACAGCAGTGGGGGAAAATTGGCAGGCAAAAATTTAAATGACAAACTAAACAACCCCAAAATCTGCTGTGTTCCCACGGGCTTCTTCTTATTATGATTATTTTGTTAGATGGAAAACAGAACAGCGTTATCGCTTCCGTGCGTTCACTCCTCTCTCTATCTTTCCCCTACTCATTTTCTTTCTTCCTTCCTTCCTGATTGTATCTTTTTCTTCCTTTACTTTGTTTAGGATAAAAACGAAATGGACCATTATTTAGCTGAGGTAACGACACTCATAAGAAATAAAAGATTCGGCGGATAAGCGACACCAGATTATCAGGATTTAAATTTCTTATTTAAATTTCTTATTTGATTTGAACGGTCTCATTTTTATTCAGAGTGTGTTGCAGGATGATAACGACCGGAATATTAAGAAACAAGAAGATTATTTTAAGATTATTATTATTATTTATTTTCATGAGAGTTTTCATCTTGGACGATTCGGACGGTCTCATTTTTATTCAGTGTGCAGCAAGATGATAACGGTCGGAAGATTAAGGAACAAGAGTATTAATATCTTAGTATAATGGAGATTGTGTGTTTGCCTGTCTGTAACCGAAACTATATTACTACTCAAGTCTCAATTCCCTTAGTTTTTTACTTCACATTCTCCGTGATTTTATTTTTATTTAAACCTCTATTAATAATAAGATTGTTTTACATTATTAATATTGTTGGCCTTATCAACATAATAAGATGTAATTGTATTTATATATACAACAAAATAGCGACTTGCAGTGTGAACGGGAAGGCTAATTTGCGTATTGATCTTAAATTGATTTTGATAAATATGTGCTTGGTATTATTGATTTCTAATTGTTTGCTTTTATTTTAATGAATATGAGCAAAAATCTCGGGGATTAATCTTAAAATAATTCTGTTAACAAAAATGAATAACTGTAATTTTATTCTTTATTTCCTATTTTAACTAGATAGTTAATTAGGAAAATTTAGCAATAAAAGACGGGAGTGATGGAAGAGTAAGTTTCACTTGTTCTATTATTTATTAATTATACCCCTCTGTTTCAAATCTTTTTATCTGCATTCTTTTTAGTTTCATTAGCCTTTCTAATTTAATATAATATTTTATTACATTAAAACTTAAATACTTTCACCCGTAGGGTGCATATATTTGCTAGTATAGATAAAAAGATTTTTTAAACAATCAAGGAACAAGAGTATTGATATAAGTAAAACATTTTCTGACAAACACAACATCCCAGAAACTTTTGCATCAATCGAATGTTATTTCTGTCTACGTGTCTCTCTCCTCGGGTAACAATAATCTTGGCGTTCGAAGAGCAAAAGATAGCATATATAAATACCACATGATGGATCAATGGTTGAACGTATTTAACAGTAATACAGACAATTAAATGAACTATTCGTGAATCAAATTATTTCTAATAATCATTTGGGAAAATACGCAATACTCAAATAATGCAAAGTTCATTGATTTTAATTTTTGCAGTTATTCTGACGGCCATTTTAAAGTACCTTAGTTTCTATCAGATTTTACTTCAAGAAATCAATGAAAAACAGCGGGAAAAAGATGTAAATTTTATCATAAAGGAAGATAGGTTCATTGTGGAAAAGTTAGAATGAGAATATAAACATTGAAAGAAGAAGAACCCACAAAAGAAAGAAAGGAAGAAAGAAGAAGTCATAAAAGAAGTCATAAGAAGAAGAAGAAGAAGAAGAAGAAGTCATAAAAGAGAAGAAGAGAAGAAGAAGTCATAAAAGAGAAGAAGAAGAAGTCATAAAGAGAAGAAGAAGAAGAAGAAGAAGTCATAAAAGAAGAAAGAAGAAGAAGAAGAAGTCATAAGAAGAAGAAGAAGAAGTCATAAAAAGAGAAGAAGAAGAAGAAGAAGTCATAAAGAGAAGAAGAAGAAGAAGAAGAAGAAGAGAAGTCATAAAAGAAGAAGAGAAGAAGAAGAAGAAGAAGTCATAAAAGAGAAAAGAAGTCAAAAGAGAAGAAAGTCATAAAAGAGAAGAAGAAGAAGAAGTCATAAAAGAGAAGAAGAGAAGAAGAAGTCATAAAAAGAGAGAAGAAGAAGAAGAAGTCAAAGAAGAGAAGAAGAAGAAGAAGTCATAAAAGAGAAAGAAGAAGAAGAAGTCATAAAGAGAAGAAGAGAAGAAGAAGTCATAGAAGAAGAAGAGTCATAAAGAAGAAGAAGAAGTCATAAAAGAGAGAGAAGAAAGAAGTCATAGAAAGAAGAAAAGAGAAGAAGAGAAGAAGTCATAAAAAGAGAAGAAGAAGAAGTCATAAAAGAGAAGAAGAAGAAGAGTCATAAAAGAGAAGAAGAAGAAGAAGAAGAAGAAGTCATAAAAGAGAAGAAGAAGAAGAAGTCATAAAAGAGAAGAAGAAGAAGAAGTCATAAAAGAGAAGAAGAGAAGAAGAAGAAGAGAAGAAGAAGAAGTCATAAAAGAGAAGAAGAAGAAGAAGAAGTCATAAAAGAGAAGAAGAAGAAGAAGAAGAAGTCATAAAGAGAGAAGAAGAAGAAGAAGAAGTCATAAGAAGAAGAAGAGAAGAAGAAGAAGAAGAAGAAGAAGAAGTCATAAAAAGAGAAAGAAGAAGAAGAAGTCATAAAAGAGAAGAAAGAAGAAGAAGAAGAAGTCAGAAGAAGAAGAAGTCATAAAGAGAGAAGAGAAGAAGTCATAAAAAGAAGAAGAAGAAGAAGTCATAAAAGAGAAGAAGAAGAAGAAGAAGAAGTCATAAGAAGAAGAAGAAGAAGAAGAAGAAGAAGAAGTCATAAAAGAAGAAGAAGAAGAAAGAAGTCATAAAGAGAAGAAGAAGAAGAAGAAGTCATAAAAGAGAAGAAGAAGAAGAAGAAGTCATAAAAGAGAAGAAGAAGAAGTCATAAAAGAGAAGAAGAAGAAGTCATAAAAGAGAAGAAGAAGAAGAAGCCACAAAAGAAAGGAAGAAGAAGAAGCCACAAAAAAAAAGGGTGACATACAATAGTGGAATTTAGGTCTGTTAAGTTATATTTAACCAAAAAGTAACTATCATTGAATAGAACTTTAGAAAAATAAACGTTTATTTTATTGCCTAGTTTAAAACATCACGTTAATCCCAAAAGTATAGATATGTACACCACATAGAAATTAGTGATTTTACAATAGTGTAAATAATCTGAGTGTAAGGGAAGCAAACCCCGAAAACAAATCAGGAGCCGAGTCCCTTAAGTTGTATGATGCTGAAATCCAGTACTATCCACCAACTCCTGCGACACTACCGTTGCCAAACTACATTGGTACTGTAAGATTAAAAGTGATAATACTTGCAGATAAAACTCCGACTAGGGTTGATAGACAAAACATTTAATATGGTACAGCACATGGATAAGCAAGGTACATAATACATAGAGGTGTACATAAACATACATACAAAAATAGAGATAATGACACATTCATGAATGGAAAAACATAAAAGCAACAGACATGAGACAAGGAATAGTCCATGCTGTATAAATCACTTACAGTAATGTAAGGGGGACCAAAGCCCCAACAAGAAGGGGGTAGACCAGAGTCTAACCCATATTGGTGTCTCGTAGGTTGAGCGACAGGGAAAAGAGAAAGAGACGTTCAAACCAGCCGCTTAAATATAACAGGCCCCTAGCGGGAACCAGCAAACTAAACGGGCAGACAACTCTCCAGGCAAGAAAGTAACGCCACAGTACCTTACCTTTCCTTTAGATCACAGCGGCAGTGTGGATGAGATTGGGCAACAGTTCATCCTCCATATGAACCCACCCAGGCTGTGTAGTTCCGAAAAAACAATTTTGGACACTACTCCATTGTCTCTTGTAGACGGAAGACTGCTAACAACTTGCAGCTGCTATAGAAGCATCGTTTTAGAATGTCTTTATGATTGATTCGATCGGCTCAATGGTGTTTCTCTTTGACATGTTAGCGTCACAATTCTAATCTTGACAGTGGTTGATATTTGCGACAATTGCAAATCAGAATAAATGTTGCTGGCACTTCCTTTATCGTTGATTCATAACCTAAGGAAATTTCCTGTTGAAGAGTTCTACACAGATAGATGTCTTTGAAAAAGAGTTTTTTTCTTTTTGTTCGTCTCTTCCGTTGTTTATTTCTTTGCTTTATTTTATAATTCTATTTTTATTTATTTTCCAATTGTTCTGTATTTATTGTTTGCAATAAACACAATTATTGCATCGCGGATTTTAGAAAATAAAAAAAAACTAGAAAAAATGAATATGGATGCGATTTCATCACCATCATCATTGTCGTCACCTTTTTTTTTTTTTTTTTTTTTTGATTGGGGTTGCTTTTGTTTGGTGGGGCTGCTTTTGTTTGTTGCGTTATTTTTACTTTAACTGCACCGAGGCATACGAACGTGTGGTGTAATGCTTTTCAAGCTAGTGTCGCAGATCCATTACTACTGAATCGCGAGTTCGATCCTCGCTGGACCTTGTGTCTCATCCTACCAGTGGCGAATGGATGGGTAGATATTCGCTTTAATGACACTGGTTTATCTTTATTATTGTTTCTTTACTTTTAGTATATTTTTCTTTTCTTCTTTCTTTTTCTTATTCTTTTATTTTATCACCTTTTCGGTGCGGCTGATAGCACGCTAATTGTATTCTTCTTCTTCCCTGACACTCCTATTTTCTATTTCTTTCTTTCTTTCTTCCTTCCTTTTATCTCCGTCTTCTCTCTAAAATTAATATTTCATCTCACATTTCATTTTATCTCTCTTTTTCGATTGCACTCATTCTCTCCATTTAGGTTTTATTCTCTTGAGAATAAAAATAATAAAAGCGATAAGTCAAGTTCTAACTTTATTCATTTCTTCTTCTTTTGATAACTTTCCATCAGATGAATGAGACAGTGCCCAAAAGGTTGCACATAATTCAGTTTGAAAATTGCAACTGTCTCTGGAGAGGTGGTGGCGGGAAGAGTAAGGAGAGCAGGCCATGTGTATTTGCCGATCCATTCTGCCTCGTTCTTCTAACATTTCCCAGCGAATGACAAAAGTGCTCGGAGGATAGAGGAGATTTAAACAAGACGAGTGTCGGGATCTTAAAACATGAATAATTGTGTTACCAATTCTCTATCATCAATATTCATAATATAAAGGTTTAAATAAAAATGAAAAACACTAAAATCAGAAAGAAAAACGAAAACGTCGTAATCTGCACGCGATATTGTGTCCTCGTCAGATAGAACATTCAACCTTTTGATTAAGAAAAAAAAAAAAAAAAAAAAAGAAGAAAAAATTTTGCATTCCAAATTATTGCTCTTCTCAAATTGTTTAGGTGTCATTTGCAGCTACAGACATTTTTTTTTTTAATTTATGTATTTATTTTTATTTTATAATTATTCAATTATTTCTTCAGTAATGAATTCTTTTTGTTTTTTCTTTCTAATTCTTTTATTACCGTTCATACCAGTCAAGTTCGGAAGTTTATTAACACAACATTACAAGAATGATATTGATTTAAACGACTAAAAAAAAAAAAAAAATAACCATTAAAAAAGAAGCCTTACAGCTATTAATAATGATTGCGGTGCCAATAAATATTGTAAATGCTGGTCATTGCACCCTCCCCTCAGGTTGCTAGTGTACAGAATAATAAACTACCGATTCTGAAACCCACGACATCACCCTCGAGTTAATATTTCTATTTCTCCAACAGCAAAGTCTGCTAGATCACTGAGGATTATCAGCCTGCTCAATACTTAATTAGGGGACCACTTAAGCAATAGCAGGTACTGTAGGCAACTGGAGTGCGTAGTTTATCGAAATAACTTGATCCGGTACTAAAATAAAAAAGAATAAGTAAAGTCGTCGGGGTGGCCTAAAGTCGGTATCAGCCAGACAGCGAGGGAGTCTATCCTCTTTTCACTAGTGCTAGACCAAGGATATTGTTTTTAACGTCTGGGGTGAAGCGCGCCACACCTACCATCAGCTCCTTACAACCGCACAGATCCCGGTGCTACTCATACGCTGAGTTGGGGAGGGTCGGTATTGAACCAGGTACTTTGTGGGTCCATGTGATTGTCCCGACCCTATTACCCTTATGGCAAGCTCCAACCTTTTTTATCATATGGGTGCTAGAAGGCCGTGGCTGAGGGTCTTCGTGTCCTGGGTATGACAATACACTATCTGGTAGTGAGGTTCCAGTTCTGAAGGTATCGGGAATGTGGATCACCCAATCCTCACCATTGCTCCCAGGTCCACTCTGATCCGGAGTGGTAGTACCTGTTAGGGTCCCATCTATGGGTTAAATAGAAAAAAATGTTTATAAAAAATAACTGAGTACCTATCAATAACGAGTTTATTTCAAAACTTGGTCGACATTAAATGACCCACCGAGGTTGATATGCCGTAAAACAAAACAAACGACAATAAACTGTATCTGGTGGTGAGGCTCCAATGATATTGATAGCGTGGCATAAAGGGTTAATTAAGGGATGTCCTTATTTCAACTTCTGGCTTGCATTAACTCTTAGACAGCGAGAGTATATCCCCCTTTTCTCTAGCGCTAGACCAAGGAGATTTTTTAGCGTCTGAGGTGGAGCCCACATCTACCATCAGCTCCTCACTTTATCGCACAGATCCCCGTACTACTCATCCGCTGAGTTGGGGAGGACCGGTATCGAACCAGGAACCTTGGGGTTCCTAAGCGAACGATGTGCCGTAAAACAAAACAACTAGCATCGGCTAGGTCTACAATACGCTGACTGCATTCACTGCACAAGGTGGTTTTCTGGGTGGGACTATAGACTGCATCTGGTGGTGAGGCTTCGATAATATTCATAGCGTGGCTAAAAGGATTAAATAAAACGATCGACGCAAAGGATATCCGTCCTTGCATTAACTCTCACATAGGGTGTCGAAAAATCTTTGGACCATGAGGGTGTGAGAAAAGAAAACAAAACTGGTCATACCACTACACGGATCTATTTAGCTAGGTTCACTCGCCGACCGATCCATTCAAAAATAAACTCTTGCATTCCTTCCTTGCGCAGCCTACTTTCACAAAAACGCCTCTTTCGCTCTATCCTATTTAAAAGAATCCCAATTTCGAATGGACACCCCATTATGTTTATTTGAAGTGAGCACACTCGTGCACTCACTCAAAATAAACTTTTTATTTATTTCGAAATGAGGTACATCGAGTGTGCACACGACTCGGCATATAGCCGGAAGTTCGAAGTTGGGGGAGGGGTTATAAAACTGGTCATAAAACTACACTGATCTATCTAGCTAGGTTCACTCGCCGACCGATTCATTCAAAAATAAAATTAAAATCTTTCATTCTCTACTTGCGCAGCTCCCTTCCACCAAAATCCCTCATTCGCTCTATGCATCTATCCTACTTGAAATTTCCCAATATTCGTTTGATGATTGGAGATGGAGGGGGTGGGGAAAATTAAAAACAAAAAGCCCCAAGAAACTGAAAATACATGTAAACAAAACAAAATTTTTGGTCATTTTGGTTACCCCCTTTCCCCCAGCTAGTATGTCGGCCTGCTGACTGTCTTCCGCATTTTGTTTGAAAGCAAGCCGGTCAGTGTTCTAATATGGGAGTGGGTATCCTTAGTGGGTTGTGGGTAAAATATTGGGGTTCTATAGGCCGGGCTGGTTGGGTTACTAGAAAAGCTGACTTGGACACCCCATTATGGACCCCATTATGGAACGCCTTACTTTGCAAAGAAAGTATTTGAGGGATTCTTTCATGTATAATTTGGAATCGCTCAATTACATGGCGGGAGGGGTGTATAGTCATGTCAGTGTATCAAGCGTTGTTGAAATGGACTGAATCTGATTGGCATATTAGTGACTACCATTTCTGCCGGCTTTTTTTTTTAAATATCTACTTCTCGTTATAATGGATTACATACCTGACGAGGCTTAAGGTTTGGGATAGCTGAAATGTTGACTATACCAGGTAGGCGAAAATAAACTTAAATCTTCTTAACAAAATTTAGGATACTTATCTAATATTCTCAAAAAGAGACAAAGATATGTGACATGTTCTACTAGGGTACCAGCAGCTGTTGTGGCAATTTTTGAGATATATAAGGGTAGTTGGATACTGGAACTGTAATGTCTCCCATGTAGCAAAAGTTGCAAATTAATATAAAGAATTAACACACGAAATGTTTTCTTCAAAACTTTGGCTTCGTTTGAAGAAATAGATTTCAATCTTTTAAAATGTTATAGCTTAATTATTAGGTAAAAAGCAGCATATCTGACGTGTTGGTGATGGGGGGGGGGGCATATTTTCAATTTATATTCATTTTGTTTACCGCCCTGTCGGTGGGGCGTTAGAATGCACCGACTGCACCTCTGCAGAGGGGTAAGACTCCCTCAATGGGGCCACCTGTTGGCCGTGGGTGGCGACCCGTGATGCTTAAGGATAGAGCCCAGGTGGATGAGCAGTTCATGACATACAATACTCCAATTTGGCCCTATCTTGGGCTAGACGGGCGGTCGGAGAGGCCCTCCTCCGATCAATCGGCTGGTCACGTCAAGCCCTAGCACCTATATGATTTTCCCAACCCTATTGCCCTTATGGCAAGCCCCAAGCCCTTTTTATCATATGGGTGCTAGAAGGCGGTGGCTGCGGGTCTACATGTCCTGGGAATGACGTTAAAATCTATCTGATGGTGAGGTTCCAGTTTTGGAGGTTTGGGGAATGTGGAGCACCCCATTCATCACCATTACTCCCTGGTCCACTCTGACCCGGAGTGGTAGTACCTGTTAGGGTCCCATCTATGGGTTAAATAGAAAAATGTATTTATAAAAAATTGTATTATCCATTAAGAATTGATTTATTTCAAAACTTTATCGGCATTAAATGACCCACTGAGGTTGATATGCCGTAAAACAAAACAAACAAATAAACAATCATTTTGTTTAAAATGACAACCTTTTCGGTTTTAAATATTGAAATTGCTAAATTTTCTAACCAATTCTTAGGCTAAATGTTGCAAAAACGAAGAATTTTGGTGTATTTTAGATGATCTTTGATGCTATTTCCTCAAATAATGGTGCAAATAAGAGATCTAGTTTTAATATCGGTATTTTCTGTTAGAGAGAATTTGAGATTTAAAAAAATTGAAAAATCAACCTCCTAATATATATAATGTGTGTGTGTTGAAAAGAAAAATAAAGGAAAGAAAATGTTGAATGGATAAAATTGATGTTATGTGTGAGTTACTAACGTGTTTCGGCTAGGAGTTTGTTAATGTACACATGTATTCTATTTATCATTTTAAATATAAAATGATAATAGAAAATTATGAAATCTTTATTTTTGACCGCTGTAACTTCAAATATCAAACATTTTACTCCGAATGCCGTTATTCTTTGTATGCTTAAGGTATTTTGCAATAGCTCTTAAGTAAATATATCAAACGGTGTAATAATTAGATTATCATACTGTGATATATCCACAGGTCTTGCAAGTAATATATGAATATTGGTATTGTACATATGTTTTCAGTGACCCTACACTGTGAATATTGAAGCGTTATTAATATTTAGACAAAATATTCCATATATATCCAAATAATTTACCCAACTCATTTTTATTCAGTCTCCAGGCACCTTTGCAAATAAAAGATGTTTCTTCGGATTTGATATTAACATATTGGCATTCATGTTCTTCGAATTTCGAAAGTTAATTCCTTTATGTATCCCCTGAAAAAAAAAGAGGGTTCGAATCTAAATCGGGAGATATCAAAATCTATTAGAGCTTTATTTATGGGAGAGGAAAACGATGTAATTCTGCGTTTTCATATGTTCATTAATCAAGATTTTTCAGTCTTGCTCAAACTGAAACCAATACAAAGGCACAGCTTCAACAACCCACCAACACCACACACACACACACACACACACACACACACACAAACTTTTGTATCTGTCGAAAAATCTTTCGACTATGAGGGTGTAAGAAAAAAGAAAAGGGCCTAGAGTCCGTGGTTAATTATCCAGCTCTTGCGAAACAATGCCAGTTTCGCGACCCTCTGGTACAATCAAGGGTCAATTAAGTATCCTTTTAAGGGTAACAAAGGTTCTTTCTGTAGATCAATCTCAAGTGATCAAAAAGACTGGTCAGGTAACAAATGTGATCAGTAAAATGTCAAACGATCATATCCCTTCCTCTGTCATTTGAAGTCTATTTATACGAAAGGCAGACCTGTGCATATCCTAGTAGAAAGGTATAACATTCCCATCAGTCGCAAATCTCGCCTTCGGTATTTTATACTGGACACTGTCACTTCAGCCGACGCCATCCACGTGAGTAGAGGGTCCACCTCAAATATATTTTCCACATATATTTTATTGGCGCCGTGTTACGATTCGTGTAGTAATTTTAGGGCTGCTTTGGAAGAGTTTATAAATATAAGTTGTGATCTTCAGCACACTTTATACTAAAAAAAATAATCCAACACACCATAACCTGGTTTGGTCATGGGGTACAGCTCTTGTAGCATGTCTTGAGGATGAAATAGCTTGGTGGATCCCATACTTCTCCAAATTTACATCTGGTTTGAATTTACCCCTCATATCAACTGCCATACCAAGAGTAAAGGGTCCAGTTGTTTGTTTTGTTTTACGGCTTACCAACACTTTTCGGTCATTTAATGCCGAAGTCCTTTTGATAAACTGTGATGGAGAACGGGATGTCGAATGGCGGCAGTGCAAGGCAACTACTGTATTCTCTGAGAAAGAGAGCAAGACATAGTCTTGCCAGCCAGAGTCGAACACGCGTCCTCCAGAGTACAGAAATTAGGACTTGGGCGTTGCGCGGACACGAGGTTCGACTCAGGTGCCCGATGTTGAAAAGCTACGTCCATAAGTAGCGGAAATCTAGGGAGGACGAGGGAGAGCGGCGAGCGCGTCTGACTGACCAGTGAACATTTGCGTCGGACTTGATTGCAGACCCACCCCTTAACTAAGAACTTGTTTTTTTTTTTTTTTTCAACAAGAATTCAGGTTGCTTATGGTACCTGCTGTTGCTTAAGTGGTTACCCATTGAACAGGCTCATCGCTGCTTAACTTTAGAGATATAGTGAGAACTCGTGTTTTCAACGTGACTTGGCCGTCATAAAAGGCCCAGTCTGTCCTCCTATTTACCCGTAAAAAACGGACAATACGACCTAAGTGCAAATCCTCGATAAGGCTGATTGTATTTCACATAGCGCTAATGCCATTGGGAAACGTATGCATCCAGCTACCTCCCAGTTATGAGTAAATAGTAGGGCAGAATGGATCCCTTTGAGTAGCAATTGGTCTAGTAGAAAAACTGAATTCAAACCTGTTACCGCCCTGTCGGTGGGGTGTTAGAATGCACCGACTGCAACTCTGCATAGGAATAAGACTCCCCCAATGGGACCGCCTGTTGCCCGTGGGTGGCGACCCGTGATGCTTAAGGATAGAGCCCAGGTGGATGAGCAGTTCATGACATGCAATACTCCAATTTGGCCCTATCTTGGGCTAGACGGGCGGTCGGAGAGGCCCCCTCCGATCAATCGGCTGGCCACGTCAAGCCCTAGCACCTATATGATTACCCCAACCCTATTGCTCTTATGGCAACCCCCAATCCTTCTTATCATATGAGTACTAGAAGGTGGTGGCTGCGGGTCTACATGTCCTGGGAATGACGTTAAACTCTATCTGATGTTGAGGTTCCAGTTCAGGAGGTTTGGGGAATGTGGAGCACCCCTTCATCACCATTGCTTTCTGGTCCACTCTGGCCCGGAGTGGTAGTACCCGTTAGGGTCCCATCTATGGGTTAAATAGAAAAATGTATATATAAAAAATTGTATTATCCATTAAGAATTGATTTATTTCAAAACTTTATCGGTATTAAATGACCCACTGAGGTTGATATGCCGTAAAACAAAACAAATCAAACCTGTTAAACTTCTCTTTAAAATTGACCTTGTGTTGCATACTTCTCGTGCAAAGTGGATGGGTAAACACATACTATTTTTTTTTAAATATGAGTCAAGGTAAAAAAAATAATCATATATTAGTATATAGGTAAATATTCTAGGTAAAACAAGACATTAGGTTTATAAGTTCCCAAAATTCACACTGAATTGTCCAATTGGACACATGGATATAGACGTGGGTTCAATCCTGATCAAGGGTGACAGTAACATATAATAATAATAATTAACACAGCTTAACACTTGTACCCAGTCATGGTTAGCGGAACGAGAACAGTATACTCTTTTTCGGTTCAACAGTTACGAAAAGAAGGTTCTCTAGTTCTAGAAGAAACGTTGTACAAATAACAAAGATGAGGACAACAGTCCGAATAATCAAAATAATACATACTGAGGGAGAATAGTTTGAGTGGTACTTTCTCAAGTTATTAGCACTACTGGAAATGCAAAAAGCCTCGATTTGAAGTCGGGTAAGTAGAGTCCGTTTCCTACGACGATAACCGTTACGCTTCGAGCTCCTCTTACAAAGTTTCAGCTGTCGTCCCCTTTTAAATATGACTAATTGTTATGGTCTCTCATCTTCTTTCACTGATTGCGACCCCTGAGGTTGTCTTGATCCTGATTGCGACCCCTTGAGGCTGTCTTGACCCTGACATTTTCTAAAAATTAATAAAAATTTGGACAGTGATTTTTTTCCCCCCCAGGTAGAAAGGGTGTGCATCTGCATGTTCGTTTTATTTTTTTAAATGTTTTTTAGTTATTTTAAAAAAACAAAAAAACGTTTATGGCTGTCCCTACGCAGCACACGTGATAAAGTTGCAAATAAATAAATTTAATTATAAAATAATTAATTTTTATACTGACTGAATTTAACAATGACCACGCACTTGTCAAAAAATTGACACCGTTTATAAAATTAAAAAAAAAAACAAACCCTAATTCATTCGCAAAGAACGATTTCATAAAATTCCTATCATTAAAGAGAAAATTTTATTAGATTTTATTAATTAGCTCATCTATTAATTTTATTTATTTTATTTTTTTATTTATTCATTTATTTATTTTATTTTTTTATTTTTAGTGCGAATGTATTTGGCGCGTAAAATGTTTAAACTGATTTTCTTTTCATACGAAAATAAACAAATTTCAAATATCTTTTCTATATAATTCAAGAAAATAATTTATATTTATCTATTTTTTCATTAATTCATTTATTTCTATTCATTTATCTATTTTGTCATTTGTGTCCTCGCATTTCAGTAATAGGCAGTAATACTATAAATAAAGTCATCGGCAGCCAGTCAGCGAGAGAGTCTATCCTCTTTTCACTAGCGCTAGACCAAGGAGATTGTTTTTTTGCGTATGAGGTGGGGCGCCACATCTACCATCAGCTCCTTACTTTACCACACAGATCCGTGTGCTACTCATACGCTGAGTTGGCGAGGGCCGGTATCGAACTAGGAACCTTGTGGTTTTTAGCCGAACGCTCTACCGACTGAGCTAACCCGGCTCTGTAGAAATTCAGAATATAGTAGTTTTTACATATTTTTTAAATTTATGAAATTATGGAGATTCTGTGTATGTCTGTAACGGAAACAATACCAGTACCTAAGTCACAATTCCCATAGTTATTTACGTCACAGTCGCCATGATTTTATTTTTTATTTAAACTTCAAATTTAAATTATCATTATTATTTATTATTATTATTATTATTTATTATTATTATTAACACTCTTTTTTGAGATTTTCACATCAGCGTTAGCTGATGGTATTTCACTGGAGTCTGAGTGACAACAAGTCTCCTCAGGTCTCCAGGACTCTTCTGAGTATTCTAGCAGATTGCAGCAGTGCAGTAGTTTGGATGGTTTCAATTCTTCCTCTGATTTCCAGATCCTCCCATCTTTTTTTCAAGTTTATTGGGACCGTTCCAAGTGCACCAATTACAATTGGTATCACTTTCACCCTCATATTCCACAGCTTATTCAATTGTCTGGTAAGGTCCAGGTATTTGTCCATCTTTTCATTTTCCTTCAGCTTCACCGTGAGATCTACTGGGACCGCAAAATCCACCAGTTGACACGTTTTTTTTTTGGGGGGGGGGGGGTTAACCAACACTAGGTCTGGTCTCCTGGTTTGGATAGGTTGATCCGTCTTTATCTCAAAGTCCCAGAGAATTTTATGCCTTCCATTCTCAAGAACAGATTCTGGTTTATGCATGTACTATTTTGTTGTATGGTCGAAATTTAATTTTTTGCCTAATTCCCAGTGGATCACCTTCCCAACCCAGTTGTGCCTAGCTATTTATTATTATTATTCAAATAACGAAAAAGGTGAATTGCATAAACGTTGATTTAATGAAATTAATTCTTTTTACACCGAGATATTCTCTTCAATTTATCATTCTGATTTTGTTTTTCTTTATCATTTCAGGTGAGTTTAATATATTTTCCACGCTGCAACAGTGTTTTCTGACCGAAGGTTCAGGTAAAGAAAATATGAATTCTTCTCTATTTAATATTGAATTGTGGCAAAATACCAGGAGCAAATAGAAGCAAAGAAAATTTTTGTGTATTACTAGTAACAAATCATAAGCCTAAATTCCTTAATCATTGCAAACCTTTGTATATCTTTTTCAACTAATTTCAAATCTTAAGCGTTGTTTAAAATTGTAAGTACTTTTATTAAAAATGAATACAGAGAGAAGAAAGAGATAGTGTAAAGAAATAAAAAGTTTTCTTTTGTAATTTATTTATTTATTTATTTCTGATTTAGAATAAGCATTTAATTGTTTGGTGGGGAATTTTTTTTTCTCGTGAACCTTACAGAAATTTTATTTAATTTTTAATTTTAAATTGAAAGTTAAGAAAAAGAGGCCCCAAGAGAGAGAGAGAGAAGTCCCCCCACACACTCACCAGTTGATTGTTTTTTTGTTTTATACAGTCAATTTAATTGATTTTTTCCAGTTTTCATATAGTTGTGTAGGATTTTTGTTAAGGAGGGAATAAGAAGGATTTCTTTTATTCTAAGTAATTATTTTATCTGTTTTGTTTTTTGTTGTCCCACCAAAATATATATTGGGCCTGTGATTTTCAAAGGGAAGGGAAGAATATATATATATATAGTTAACCTAAAAGACTTTGCGTTGCTATAACATCTATATATTAATACGCTTGTTACTTAATCTTCAGACCGTTATCATCTTGCAACATTCTTAGGTTAAAAGTTAGACCGTCCAAATCGGGCAAGATTAAATACAAAAATGTAAATCCTGAGTATCTGGTGTTTATCCGCAGATTTCTTATGAGTGTCGTCACCTCAGCTAAATAATCTATTATCCCGTTTTTAGAAAGGGAAGAAAATAACATGCTACACAGTGAGTAGGAGAAAGATAGAGGCTGCGATAACGCTAATCTGTTTCAATCGAACATGATGAAACAAAGGAAAGAAAAAAGTGAGAGAG
This sequence comes from Doryteuthis pealeii, assembly GCA_023376005.1. Lineage (NCBI taxonomy): Eukaryota > Metazoa > Mollusca > Cephalopoda > Myopsida > Loliginidae > Doryteuthis > Doryteuthis pealeii. The sequence continues at coordinate 10,961,419 of CM042152.1, forward strand.
GAAATAGCATCAAAGATCGTCTACTAAGATACACTAAAAATCCTCGTTTTATAAAGGCTAAATTTTGCGAAAAACGAGAATTTTTAGTGCATTTTAGTAGACGATCTTTGATGCTATTTCCTCAAACTATAGTGCAAGTAAAAGATCTAATTTTTTCGTATCAGTATTCAGTATACTAACACAACTTTCACATAGATGGACAATTTGATATTTTTATGTTGAATTAAAAACAAATTCTGATGCAGGGTGGTCCACAAAGCGTTTCTTCACTGACTGCAGTCTCGCAGCGCTCCACTCACTTCAGTTATTTATGGGCATAGTCCCACAACATCCGGGTACATCAGCCGAACCTCGCGCCCGTGCAACGCACAATTCTCGTGCAATCGGATGGACGCGTGTAGGCCCCCAACATACGGGCACCTAAATTGCACCTCGCGTCCATCCAGCGCCTAAATCGCATTTTCTTTTTGCATTCGGGAGGGCGCGGTTTCGACTCCGGCAGACAAGACAATGTCTTGCTCTTTTTCCAAATGAGTACGGTGGTACTCGTTCTCCGTCACAATTTTTTTAAAGTGAAAAATCGACCTACCCTTAATGCTCAAGGCAAATATACGTATGCGCCGATTCTTGTAAAGATTTGCATTGTTTATGCGGTGAGAATTTTTAAAAATCTGGTTGCGGTAAAAAAAAGGGTTAACACCTCTGCTACGTAATGCCATGAATGTAAATAACATACTTGCATATAGACACGTGCTTTATGGTTGTTTAAAAGATCGTTTTAAAATTCTATTATGTCATGTTGAAGTGTTGGCAAAGGACTCGTGTCAAGAAAGTTATTCTGTCGTTGTCAAACAAACAAAAAATAAAAGTTTTTTTTATTCTAAATCCGACATGAGTCGACAACGTGATTGACACCGCTAATTAAAAAGGATTGAATAATTATTTGCATTTTAACTTATTTTTCTTTTGAGAAAATAACTGCATTATAGCCGGTTGCTATATTTTATAATTTTGCACCTATTCCCAACGAGATGACAGGCTTGGTGCTCGGGGAAACTCTCTCTCTCTCTCTCTCTCTCTCTCTCTCTATATATATATATATATATATATATATATATATATAAATGTCTCTCTCTTTATCTCTCTCATGTAAAAAAAAATTTAGAAAAATAATATTTCTCTGAATTTTTGAGATGAGACTTAATGATTAGTATTTGTATTATTCGGACTATTGTTCTCATCTTCATTGTTATCTGTACAACGTTTCGGCCGATGTGCCCCCCCCCTCCCCAGGCTTCCTCAGGTATTTCTTGTCAGAATCGGAAGACACATCGGCCGAAACGTTGTACAGATAACAATGAAGATGAGGACAATAGTCCGAATAAAACTAATTAGTAAAATAAAACTGGGAAAATTCATAAAAATAACAAACGTTTAATGGTTTTATAGGAATTTCAAAATTATGATACTAAGATTCTAGGCGTTTCCATTATTTTTGTCCAACCCCTGAATATTCCTTGGTAAATCTTTGATCTTTGGAACATTTTTTAACGCAGGCCAGCGTTATCTTTGTCTTTTATTGTATTTTATAATGTCCTCTGTTATTTTGATTTCAACACAATGCAGTGCAACATCATACTGTATTGTATATATTTCTTAACGTTCCTGAACAGACACCACCAATGGCAACAACACTGGAATAAACACTTCCTAATCAAACCCACTCTGGGAGTCTGTAGACCAGTCTTAAGGAAGTCTAGAAAAGAACAAGTCATTGTGTCCCAATTACGCATTGGTCATACAAGACTAACGCACTCCAATATACTCAAACAAGAACAACAACCACAATGTGGAACATGTCAAACACCTTTGACAGTTAAACACTTATTCATGGAATGCAGGTTTTTTGTTCACATCAGAAACCGTTATTTTAAAGCAAACAATATGAAAGATCTGTTTGAAAATGTCAATATGGGGGATATTCTCTCTTTTTTGAGGGAAATAAAATTATACCATAGAATATAGACATGAAACAAATCAATACCATACAACATAATCCCCAATAATGCTAACACATTGTTAAAACCAATTACTAAAAAGTATAAATATAAATACACGATATGTATCACTTCCTAACCGTTAGGCACGACATAACCCCAGACGGGTTGATATGCCGTTAAAATCAATAAAACGAACAAACCTGAACAGACACCAATTCTAAACAAGTACCACCTCAGGTTTTATAACTTTTCAGTCCAATGCTCTATCTCTCAATTGATATTAGAAACTATGCAGTCACAAAGAAAACAGCGTGAGATGATTGATATTTCGTTTCGCTTATTTTATTAGTATTTTTTTGTTTGTTCTTCTTGTGATATTCAATCGATTAGGGCAAAAAGTCACAAGTTATATCACTATTTGATGTTTGTGACATAAGGCCTCGGGGCCATTCGGGAATTTATTTTGTCGAATAATCTCAAGTTTATTGATTTCCTTGTCACAATGTCTTGATCGATCAATTTTGGGGCGCCGTGTCCAGCTGTTCTCTTTTGATGTAATGTGTGTCGTCGAGTTGATTTTGTTAGTGTAGAAACTGAATGCAACTTGGACGAGGTGATTTATAGCACAATTGGTAAAGGTGTTGCTTGCTTGAAGACAGTTTTCCTCCTCTAGTAAAAAGAAAAAGGTTTGTACAGTACGGTAGGTCGATTTTGGAACAGTAACGTATGCCATGTGGGGAAAGTTGCAAATTAACATAAAAAATTATCACACAAAATATTTTTCTTCGAAATTTGGCATTCGTTTGATGAAAAAATAGATTTTAATCTTTCAAAATGTTATTCCTAATAAAAACTTAATTAATGAGCTAAAAAGCAGCATGTCCGAGGTGTTGGTGGTGATGGGGGCATATTTTCAATTAGAATTGTAGTTATATTTTTATTCGCTTTATCTAAAATGACAAAAATCTTTGTATTGCGAAAAAAAACGCCAAAATAATAGAGCAAATCGCCACTCTACCTCTTTTTGAATATATATATATTATGGACTCTCTCGTCGATTTTCGACGCATGAGGGTTCACACACACACAATGAACACCCACACAGTGATTTGTTTATAGTGGTGAAGGCTTGTGTAGGACCATCCACACTTTTTGGCACAGTCGATAGGAAAGAATTGGTGCATCAAGGGTTGCCACAAACCCAATCAACGATCGACCTCAGGAATTTTGAATTCAGAGTTATCCTTCTCCTAGACTGGTTACCTACCCAAGTGTGAAGGGCCCAGTCTGCCCTACTATTTAACCCATAGCTCCCTAGACTGGTTACCTACCCAAGTGTGAAGGGCCCAGTCTGCCCTACTATTTAACCATAGCTGGGGGGGATTTTGAATTCAGAGTTATCCCTCTCCTAGACTGGTTACCTACCCAAGGCTGAAGGGCCCAGTCTGCCCGATCCACGAAAAATGCTACTACCTGCAATAGTGGGAAAAATAATGAAAAACACTTCTCTGATTCAGAAGGTAGTAAAAGGTTGCAATAATGCCTCATTCCGACCTAAAAAAAATCCGTAGATTTGGTAAAGGTAGTTGTGTCTGCCTACTGACAGCAAGATTAGCTGAAAAAATAACTGCTAACACCGACAAAAAGATATGTAACAGATATTTCAGTAATTTAAATGCATTTATAAAATTGGAAGTTTTGTGGCAAATCCAAATCAGCTAAACTTTGATATAGATAGTTGTTAATAGATAGGATACTAATTAAGATTGAATAATGAATATTTCATAATTGTTGGGAATATAACATAAATAACTAAGGAAATTCTGATGCCAGTCATCGTTAAAGACAGCGGTTACATAATCTCCATCATAATACGATATTCTAAAACAGAAGAATATGAGTCGTTATTTAGAAACTTTAAACTTTTTTTTACAGGTTGGATATTTTAAATTTATTCTTATAATCTGTTCCGTTAATAATTATTGTAATTCTGTTTTGTATTTAGCTATTATGATCATGTCATATATCGGCTTTTCTCCTCTTTCCATTGACTGAACCTTTCTTTTGATTATCCCTTTTAATACTGGTTTTTAATAACTTCAGTTGCACATAGATGAACTTGGATCAGGAACTGTCATATAAAACTCAACCTAATCTTTAAAGTGTAATATGGTTAATATAAAGGTGTCAACCAATCAAAATGAAGTGTAAATTTACATAAGCATGACTAACAAACGTATAAAAGATATCCAACAAGCGGAGTAATTTCCCAACCCCAGAATCGCCAGGTAAACACCTTTCATAATGTTTTCGTTTCTTTTTTTTTTTTTTCTTCTTTTTTTTTCTCAACAGTATTAAATATTGGAATTGCTAAATTTTCTAAACAATGTTTGGTGCATTTTAATAGACTATCTTTGATGCTATTTCCTCAGACAAAGGTGCAAGTAAGATTTTTTAGTATCAGTATTAATTAAACCAACACAACTTTCGCTGTTTGAGAAAATTTGATATTTTTTTAAAAAGTGAAAAATCAACCTACCCTATTGTACAAGGTACTTAAAAAAAATCTGATATTATTTGAGATGTACAGAGTTTTTCACAAATATATCATTTTGTAGTCAGATAACTTGCCCCCAATGGGGCTACCTGCGATGCTTCAGAACGGAATCCTGGTGGCTGAGCAGTCTGACATGCAACACTCCTCTGTGGTTCTTACTTAGACTAGATTAATAATAACAATAATGTAGCTTGTACAGAATAAGAATATGAAGACTTGCATGTTATAGTCTGCCATGCGACATGGTTCAAAGTCCCCTGCCCGTGGTCAAGAACTCAACTGGTGCATTGTTACATCAGTTGAGACAGGTAGAGAGTCAACTTTACCGCGTCTTTTCTAAATGCTACGTTGACCAAGCTACTTAGTGGCTATTAGCAACACGGGAGATAATTACCTTTCGTGTCCCCTATTGTTGCGAGAATTGTAATTCCAACACTATGATTTATGTCATCTTATTTTAGATTTAGATTTAATGTAAATTCCGTTTTCGTTAATAAATTCAGTAAGTACAGTGCAACAGCCATACTATGAATAATATTCAATATGACTGATTATCGGTGAGTTGAAAAAAGAATCTGTGGAATTCATTGGAATATGGTTCTCTATTCTTCACTGATTCACTTGCGAAATAATTACGTGTTATATTTGTCAAACTATTAACAGGTGAATCAATCTGAAATTTCGTCATAACACTGAAAATTATAAATACGTGTGAATAAATTGATAAGTTGATTATGCTTTTAAATTAGATCATCAATTGATATTAAGGTGATAACAAATCTGATCACACACACACACATTCTATATATGTGTGTGTGTCCTTGTATGTGTGTGTGTGTGTGTGTATATATATATATATATATATATAGAGAGAGAGAGAGAGTAGTTAGACAGTAGTGTGTATGCTTGTGTATATACATAAATGCGCTTCAGTGTATGCATATATATATATATATATATATATAATGTGTGTGTGTGTGCGTGTGGATACTGTGTGTGTGCGTGTGGATACTATATGTGTGCGTGTGTGTGGATACTATATGTTTGTGTGTGTGTGTGTGTGGATACTATATGTGTGTGTGTGTGATACTATATGTGTGTGTGTGTGGATACTATATGTGTGGATACTATATGTGTGTGTGTGTGTGTGTGTGTATGTGGATACTATATGTGTGTGTGTGTATGTGGATACTATATGTGTGTGTGTGTATGTGGATACTTAATGTGTGTGTGTGTGTATATATATATATATATATATATATATATTTGTGTCTGTATATATTATATGGGTAGTTAGAGAGTAGTGTGCATGTGTATATAAATATGTGCTTCAGTATATATAAATGTGCTTGTGTGTGTATGTAAATGTCTACACACAGGTCGAAAACTTGACACCCATTTACAAAATCTAATTTATTGACAAAAGAGAATCTAATCAATTTCCGTAAATTTTATTGAAAATAAAAATTGGAAAAATTACAAAAGTTTGATTAATTAGTTTTGTTATTAGATTTTTTTTATAATTCGAATGGATTTGCCACTCAAAATGTTCAAACTGAAATATATATATATTTTTTACAAATGTAATGTTTCAAAATTTAGGAGTTAAATTGGATGATTTCAGGAATAATGGTAAGACAAATAATTTAAGATTTTTTTTTGTTTTTTGTTTTTTTTGGGGGGGTGTGCTGACAGATGAAATATTTAACAGAATTTGATCTGTATGTAGATATTCTATTAATATTGTATGTATTGCATTTGACACGTGGTTGAATTCTGCTTTCTAAGGCTGGATATGTTAATCATAGGAAATCTCATCGGGGACAATTCATGCAAACTCCAGGAACAATGTGTCTTGTGCTATCTGTAACAGTCTGTAAGTCAGCTTCTGTTCTTAAAGACATATGGTGGTGTATAAGCATAAAATTGTATCATCTGGGAAGACGTAGGTATTTGGTGAAATTGTTTACAAAAAGAAAACATAGGGTCTGATTTGTTTATTTCTAGCCAGTAATGAGAAACTAATATCTCTCAATCAATTTTTTCTCGTCGTATTTCCCTCAGATGCTAGGGACACCTGTTTTAACCTATCCTCGGACATAATTTTTCCTTTAGGCTTTGAGACACCTGCTTATCCCTTTAACCCGAATACATTACATTATCTCCCTTGCTTCAGACAAGAGTTTTGTATAAATGTCTTTAAAAAAGGAAAAAAAAAAAACTATTTACTTTGTTCAGTTAATTGGACCAGTGAAGTATTGAATCCAAAAATGTTATTTATATTTATAGTTTTACATATAAGTCTTAGTTATCTGTTCTTCTTTTTTTTTTCTTTTTTTTTTCATACCAGCATTAGCTGATTGTCTTTCGATGTTGTCTGAGTGACAAGTCTCCTATAGTCTCCAGGAGTCTAAAGGACTATTATTATAATGCAATTTTTCACACCTGCCGTAGCCGGTGGTTCACTGGAGGCTGAGTGACAGCAAGTCTCCTCAGGACTTCTAGCTGATTTCAGCAATGCTGTTTTCTGGATAGTCTCAATTCTTCCTCTGATTTCCAGTTCCTCCAGTCTTTTTCCAAGAGATGAAATATTCTTAAGAATTTTTATCTTATCTAAAGATAGATACTTATATGAGCTTTGTCTGGCACAAGATCAAAATAATGGAGTTTTAAAATAGCCTCATATTTGGAATGTTGTTAATCGGAGGTTTTTATCACCTCCTCGCTTGGCAACTGCACACTTTTTCGTTGCCTTGTTTTACTATCCTGTGTCAAGCTAAACTTAGAAAAATAAAGCAAGTGAAAGAATACCGGAAGGGAAAGAAATGTCATAGGAAATCCAAAAATAAAATAGAAATGAAGGCAAAACAAGAAGAAAAAAGATTTAGAAAACATGAAAGGATTGACAAACCAAGGCCGGAAAATAAGAAGTTGGAAATGAAACAGAGGGCGAAGTGGGAGGAAATGAATGGAAAAAGTGTGGGGGGGGGGGAGAAAGGAAGAAAGTGGCGGGAAATGAATGAATGAAAGAAAAGTGGAGGAAATGAATGAATGAAAAGTGGTGGAAATGAATGAATGAAAAGTGGTGGAAATGAATGAATGAAAAATGAATGAATGAATGAAAAGTGGGGAAATGAATGAATGAATGAAAAGTGGGGGGACTGAAATGAAAAGTGGGAGAAATGAATGAATGATGAAAGAAAGAAAAGAAAGAAATGAATGATGAAAGAAAGAAAATGGAGAAATGGATGGATGAAAGAAAGAAAAGTGGGAGAAATGAATGAATGGATGAAAGAAGAAAAGTGGGAGAAATGAATGAATGGATGAAAGAAAGAAAAGTGGGATGAATGGATGAAAGGAAGAAAAGTGGGATGAATGAATGAAAGGAAGAAAAGAATGAATGAAAGAAAGAAAAAAGAGAAATGATGAAAGAAAGAAAGTGGGAGAAATGAATGAATGGGGGACTGAATGAAAATGAATGAAATGGGAGAAATGAATGAATGGATGAGAAAGAAAGAAAGTGGGAGAAATGAATGAATGGATGAAAGAAAGAAAAGTGGAGAAAATGGATGGATGAAGAAAGAAATGGGAGAAATGAATGAAGATGAAGTGGGAGAAATGAATGAAAGGAAAGAAAAGTGGAGAAATGAATGAAAGGAAGAAAAGTGGAGAAATGAATGAAAGGAAAGAAAGTGGGAGAAATGAATGAAAGAAGAAAAGTGGGAGAAATGAATGAAGGAAGAAAAGTGGGAGAATGAATGAAAGGAAGAAAAGTGGAGAAATGAATGAAAGAAGAAAAGTGGAGAAAAATGAAAGAGAAAGTGGGAGAAATGAATGAATGAATGGATGAAAGAAAGAAAAGAAATGAATGAATGAATGAATGAAAAGAAAGAAAGAAAAGTGGAGAAATGAATGAATGAAATGGAATGAAAGAAAGAAAAGTGGGAGAAATGAATGAATGAATGGATGGATGAAAGAAAGAAAAGTGGAGAAATGAATGAATGATGAAAGAAAGAAATGAATGAATGAATGAATGAAAAGTGGGAGAAATGAACGAATGAATGAATGACAGAAAAAAGTGGGAAAGAGAGAAAGAAATAGATGAAAGACTGAAGTGACGGGAAATGAAAGAAAACCATCTTTTCTAAATCTTTATAAAAAGGTTTGTACCGAGATCCCAAATTTCCAACCTGTTCGATTTTACTTGAAGGCATACACACACACACACATATATAAATAAATGTTGTTAGATAATGACTTCCTCTTTTCTTGTCATTACTTTTATTAAACAGTGAATCATGGTCCTCACATTTTGGGTTGAGGCTTTCTACTGGTGTTTTTTTTGTTGTTTTTTTTGCTTGTTTACATTTTTTTTATAAAAGCAAACAAAAACAATTTCTTAAGAATTTTTAGAGGACCTATCAATATCTCTAGTGTGGTTTTCTTATTTCTCTAACACGCTTTTGTTCCTCAACACTAATTAGCTCGTACAGAAAGAGAATTGCTTTAAGATAGGAGTTCGCAGCGTGCCGGTGAGTGAACGTTATTGAATGTTTAGTTTTAGGATAAACGAGAACCCAGGTGTGTATGCAGCTTCTTAAGGACTTCTCTCTTAACACGGATCAATACATATTTCTCAATAGTTGGCTCTCTCTCTGTCCTTATATTAAGATCTTGGTCTCTTGGATACGATCCAAGTAAGTTTGCTTATACCACTCAATGATCAGCCGCCCTTCGTGTGAAATTGTAACATGAAATTCAATAGACTATGATAATAAGGAATGTACAAATTCGTGCACCTGCTGATAAGGGGTATCACAATAAATTCTTCAAAAAATCAACAAAAATAAACGAATAATCCAATTTTGATAAAAATTATCAGTATATGAAGTAATAAAAGAGAACTTATTCTAAGTAAATGTTTTCTCTAAATTAAAAAGGCTAAGTATTTTTTTCGTAGTTTTTGTTTCGTACATTGACCCCCCTTTAACTATATAGTGAACAATAAGTTTCTTCGTAAGTTTTTGGTTTCTAAAAATGAATTTGATATTTTTGGGAAAGAGGGTTCAATGACGGAACATATGTAACAAAAATAATAAAAGAGTTGATGTTTTGATAAATTTGTTAGTAAGGACGTCTTACATTTGGAAACTTAAGTCTCGTAAATAAAATTTAAATAAATATTTATACTTTCCAAAAAAAGTCGTCCGCTTATTTTCTAAGGAATATGATATTTAAAATCTAACTTGCCTACTGTTTTATTTATTTTAGAGATGTTTTAAAGTTTATAAATGTAAAATAAATTCTCTCATTAACTTTCTGATTCGTATAATTAAAAAAACATTTGTATTAAAAATAAATAGCTAAAAATGAGATTCTATTTTGATAGTCTATAGGAAATATTTTTCCAATAGCTGAAGGCATAGCACAAGATTTATGGATCCTAAAGTGGGGGACTTGGGGGGTCGCCACTCACGCCCTCAGCATTTAACGAGATTTAATGAAACGGAAAATGAGTAACAAATAGCATGCAATATCTCTTAATTGCTGGAAAAAAAAAACTTCACACAAAAAAGGGAAGAAACACTCGACAGAAATGTTATGGGCTTGTAATTAACAGTCGAACGACGGACTATGTTCCACGGCATTTTTCTTCCGCAAGAGGGTAACCGGTACTGTTAACAACACGGGGTGTATTTATGCACAGGAGGGTGAATGATTTAGGCTTAAAATGCGATGACTGCATCTCCCGCAGATGTGTGTGTGTGCGTATGTATATATATATATATATATATATATATATATATATATATATATTATTATAATGGAGATTGTGGGTTTGTCTGTCTGTAACCGAAACTATATTACTATACAAGTCACAATTCCTTTAGTTATTTACATCATATCCTCCATGATTTTATTTTTATTTAAACCTCAATTATTAATAAAATTGTTTTACATCATTAAAACTGTTGACCATATCTACTTAAGAATAACATGCAATTGTATTTATATATACAACAAAATAGCGGTTTTCAGTGTGAACGGGAATGCTAATTTGCATATTGATCTTAAAAAATTGATTTTAATAAATATATGCTTAGTATTATTGATTTGTAATTGTTTGGTTTTATCTTATTGAATATGAGCAAAAATCTCTTCAATACATCTGAAAAGAAATCTATTAACAAGAAGAAATAACTGTAATATTATTCTTTACTTCCAATTTTAACTAAACAGTTTAATTAGGAAAATTTACCAATGAAAGACGGGAGTAACGGAAAATGATGGAAGAGTTAGTTTCAAAGTTGTTCTATTTTTCAATCATACCCCCTCTGTTCCAAATCTTTTTATTTGCATTCTTATTCATTTTCATTAGCCTTTCTAATTTAATATGATATTTTATTATAAAATTTAACTAAAATACTTGCACCCGGAGGATGCATATATTTGCTAGTATATATAAGGGACAATTCATGCAAACTACAGGAACAAACAATGTGTCTTGTATAATCTGTAACAAAGCCGGTAAGTCGGCTTCTGATCTTAAGAGACATTTGGTGATGCATAAGCATAAAATTTTATCATCTGATAAAACAAGAAAGACGTCCTTCCTATGTCATATTTGCATCAAAATTTGTGGATCTACAGTGGGTTTGATGAGTCATTTGAGGGCTCATGAGAGAAAAGGTTCTGGTGGTGGGTTTATAGGATTGTGAGGGACGGCAGTGATCTATAAAGATTATACTATTGCTATATGTATGTATGTATGTGTGAGTGTGTGAATTATTATTCCCAGGTCTACCAATCCATAGTAGGTATTTATCGCATCTTTTCGCCACATGTAGGATTTCAGTCATTCTCCGATGGAGCTCTCGATTGTATAGGTAATGACTAGAGTATCACCAAGAAGATGTAATCTCTGGAAAAACTATGAAATTAGGCATAGTTGATCATGTGGGACCGAAAAAGAGTTTTCCCTTTTCCTCCTCCCAGTTCCATTCTCTTTACTTCGTTGCTTCCCTTACTACTCCTCACTTCTCGTCGCTCCTCGCTCTCTCCCTCTCTCTCGTCTCTTTCCTCGCTCTCTCTCTCTCGCTCTCTCTCTCTCTCTCTCTCTCTCTCGTTCTCATCTCTCTCTCGTTCTCACGTTTTTTCTCTCTCTCGTTCTCACGTTTTCTCTCTCTCTCTCTCTCTCTTTTCTCTCTCTCTCTCGCTCTCTCTCTCTCTCTCTCGCTCTCTCGTTTTTCTCTCTCTCTCTCTCTCTCACGTTCTCGCTCTCTCTCGCTCTCTTCTCGCTCTCTCTCGCTCTCCTCTCGCTCTCGCTCTCTCTCGCTCTCTCTCGCTCTCGCTCTCTCGCTCTCTCTCGCTCGCTCTCGCTCTCTCTCTCGCTCTCGCTCTCTCTCTCGCTCTCGCTCTCTCTCTCTCTCTCTCGCTCTCTCGCTCTCTCTCTCTCGCTCTCTCTCTCTCTCTCTCGCTCTCTCTCTCTCTCGCTCTCTCTCTCTCTCTCTCTCTCTCTCGCTCTCTCGCTCTCTCTCTCGCTCTCTCGCTCTCTCGCTCTCTCTCTCGTCTCGTCTCTCTCTCGTCCTCGTTCGCGTCTCTCTCGTTCTCGCTCCTCTCCGTCCTCGCTTCGCGTCCTCTCTCGTCCTCGTTCTCGTCTCTCTCTCTCTCTCTCTCTCGTCTCTCTCGTTCTCGTTCTCTCTCTCTCTCGTTCTCGTTCTCTCTCTCTCGTTCTCGTTCTTCTCTCTCTCGCTCTCTCTCTCTCTCGTCTCTCTCTCGTTCTCTCGTTCTCTCTCTCGTTCTCTCGTTCTCTCGTTCTCACGTTCTCTCGTCTCTCTCTCTCGTTCTCACGTTCTCTCTCTCTCGTTCTCACGTTCTCTCTCTCGTTCTCACGTTCTCTCGTTCTCCTCTCTCTCTTCTCTCGTTCTCTCGTTCTCTCTCTCGTTCTCTCGTTCTCTCTCTCGTTCTCACTCTCTCTCCTCTCGTTCTCGTTCTCGTTCTCTCGTTCTCTCGTTCTCTCTCTCTCTCTCTCTCGTTCTCACTCTCTCTCGTTCTCTCTCTCTCCCCACAGTTCAATCCTCTTCTCTCCTTATTTCCCTTCTCCTCCGCATTTCCTCTTCCCACAATTCCATTCTCTTCTCCGTTATTTCTCCAAATTCTTGATCTCTTTCCTTTGTTCTTTGTGACATTTTATTTTCCTTCTTTAGTTTTATCATCCCTTTTATTTTTTTTTTTTTAAAGGAACAAATTTCATTGCCGTCTTTCTAGTTTGTAGATAACATCAGTTATTCTTTAGTTTCAAACAATTCAAAACTGCAGTCGTCGATAGTGAATATAAAGGCAATAAAACAACAAACAAAACAAAACAAGAAAGTACAAAAGGCAAACGACTGCATAAAGCAAAATAAACACACTCGGTCCCAAATATGCATCATACGAGGATGCGCCCCCACCCACACCCAGTCACCCATCCCATCCGATCTATGCATGGTCACTAACTATAAAACTTCAAGTGGATCACGTGACTGATGGACAAAATAATTACATTAACTCCTCTACATACGTGTGCATTATGCAAAAGAAAATTCCCAAACTTTTACGAATAGATTTTATTTGTTGCACGTTATGTGTTGCTCGCGATGTGTGTTGCTCGGAGGCGTGTATAAATGACGGTTCTTTTTATCTTATTTTATTGTTTCTACAATCTGGGTAAATAACGAACATCAAAGCGTAGTGCATCATATATAGGCACACGTACATATAGGTGCACAATAGGGTAGGTTGATTTTTCACTTTTTTTTATTTTATTCTATTTCATTTCAAATTCTCTCAAACAGCAAAGGTTGTGTTGGTATAATAAACACTGATACCAAAACCCAGATATCTTACTTGCACCATTGTTTGAGGAAATAGCATCAAAGATCGTCCCCTAAAATGTACCAAAACATCCTAGTTTTTTGCAAAATTTAGCCTAGAAATTGCTTAGAAAATTTAGCAATTTCAATATTTAAAACAAAAAGGATTATCATTTTAAACGAAACGAATGAAATACTATAACTAGAATTCAAATTGAAAACATGACCCTTATCACCACCGACACCTCCGATATTCTGTTTTTACCTAATAATTAATCTGTAACAGCAATACTATTTTAAAAATTGGAATCTCTTTCCTCAAATGAATGCAAAGTTTTGAAGGAGAATATTTTGTGGGTTGATTTTTTTTTAATGTTAATTTGCAACTTTTCCCAGATGGGAGACGTTACACTTTTAAAATTGACCTACCCTTGCGCACAATGAAGTATTCAAACAAAGTCTTCATGAGATGATGACCCTCAGATCAGCCATGGTTCAGCATGGAAACACCATTAACATAATCTATGGCGCTTTGGCAATATTTTGCAATGCCCACCATACTTTGCAGATTTTTTAAAAAATAATCATGCATTTTATAATATACTTGCCACCCCCAACAGGATTTAGTTTCTACCTACTTCTGAAACTTTGTAAACGTAATTCCTTTCTGCCTGAGATATTTCAAGGTTCAAGAACAGATTAACTATCCCCTCTCTCAGAGGCCGGATATGAAACGTGTTCATATTTACAATGAGAATTCTTTCATGGACGGGTGAGGTTTGATAAAAATAAATTAAGCTTCAACAGCATTTTCCCCTAATGGGTATCTATCAGATATTGACCCTGAACCACCCGGAAATATTATCCTAGCAATTTCCTTAGCATTTCGCATCTTTCCAACTTTAGCAGGTGTACCTGGCTTTGCTCGGGAAAAATGAAACGGTGTTTAATGAAATAATTCTGATATACATTTAAGATTCTATGGATGCAGAAATATGAACAAACACACATACACAACAAAAAAGTCAAATATGTGGAGTTGTTTTTCACTACTCCTAAATATCCAACATATAGCTGGCCATTAGGGTAGGTCGATTTGGGAACTGTAACGTCTCCCATGTAGCAAGAGTTGCAAATTAACAAAGAATGACCCCACATAATATTTTTCTTCAAAACTTTGCCTCCAATCTTTTAAAATGTTATCCCTGTTAGAGTTTAATTAATGAAGTAAAAATCCGCTTGCCCCAACCCTTTTTATCATATGGATGCTAGAAGGCTGTGGCTGAAGATCTGCATGTCCTGGGAATAACGTTAAACTCTATCTGATGGTGAGATTCCGGATGCTGGGCACAGCTGGAGAAACAAGGACGAACTCTCTGAATGTTTGAGATGAGGCTTGATGATTAGTATTATCTGTGTTATTCGGACTATTGTCCTTATCTTCATTGTTATCTGTACAATGTTTCGGCCGATGTGCCCTCCGGCCTTCTTCAGGTATTTCGTAATCGGGAGCCATCACGGAACTTTGAACCTAACCGTTTATTCAGTCCAGTGGCGTACATAAGTGAATAGGTAGATATTCTAGCCAAGGCAAGACATTAGGTTTATAAGTTCCCAAAATTCACACTGGATTGTTCAATTGGACACATGGCCTAGTGGATAAAGGACAGTTAAGACAGTTCTAAGTGACAGTTATCTCTGGGCTGCAGGTTCAATCTTGGTAACGGGTGGCAGTAACGTAGAATAATAATTAACACAACTTAACACCTGTACCACAGCTATGGTTAGCGGAATGAGAACAGGATACCCCCGTGGACTGAATAAAGGGTTAGGTTCAAAGTTCCGTAATGGCTCCCGATTACGACAAGAAGGTTCCCGAGTCCGACAAGAAATACCTAAAGAAGGCCGGAGAGCACATCGTCCGAAACGTTGTAGAGATAACAATGAAGATGAGGACAATAGTCCGAATAATGCAGATAATACTAAGGACGAACTCATGTGACATTCTCTTGTGGACGCCTACACATGAACATGCCACTGCAGGCCAACTAGCGAAAACCTAAATCAATCAGCTCTGTTTTCATTTGCAGAGTGGATTCGATTTTTCAAAGAAATCACAGGACGTGTCTGATGATTGAGAATATTTTTATGAAACTTTCAGTAACAAAAAGAAAGTGTTTTTTTTTTATAAGAAATCCTCTCAGGAAAGAAAACTTTGCACTACACAAAAAATACCAGTTATTGTGGGGGACCCAAAAGTTCATTTTAGTATATTAAGTAAAAAAAAAAAAGGCTCAATTTTTTAAAAAAAAGTAACTTTATTGAACAACTTGCGTAGTACTATTTTTCCATTGTCAGCTAACTTTTTGGCAGCTTTGTAATTCTATTCTTTCAGAACGTGTTATCTCTCTAATCAAAGAACGGCTCCAGGTGCCTTTTTGCAACCTCTCTAGGGAAATGAATATCTTTTTGAAAATCCTTTTTTTTTACAAAGACCAGAACATATAGACATCAGAAGGTGTGATACGTAGTGAATAGAGTAGATGAGCAAAAACTTTTCAGCTAAGCTGTAACAAATTTTTGCCTGAGCTCAAACACACACACACACATATATATATCCAACCTGCCTTTCGATATTCTCATAGGATATTATGATCTTTCTAATTCCAGATTCCTTTCGTCGATTGCTGCCTTCAATTGGGATAATTGAGAGCAGTACTTGTTTGAACTGATCATTTCGTTCGCTGGAAGGAATCTTTATTAGAGGACTCTCTTCCGACTTCCACTGTATATTAAGAATCATCACCTTTGAAGAAATGCTTGCCTTTTATCTGGTTAATTGACGGTCCAATTGTTCCATTAATGTAACATAATTTTTCAAACTGTCAACTGACAATCCTCAAATCGTATTAATGGCATGTATTCTCTTGATTCTCTCGTGCAGTCCGTTCCTATCTTTAAAATTCGCCTTCCTATTTTTATCTTCCTATTCATTTAATTTATATACCAACCTCTCTGCACGAGCAGAATGTGACATATGGTCAATTTCTTAAGTGGGGTTTAACAGCTTTGAATTCAGTTTTCTTTTCCGAGACTAGTTGCTTAACCAAGGTTAAAGAGCCCAGTCTGTCCTACTATTTAGCCACGACTGTGGGAAGAATAGTTCGATTCATACCTTTCCCAAGAGTATTTGCGCTATATGTGTCCATATATTATGACGGTAGCCATTACACCACGCACCTCCATAAACTTGTGTGTGTGTGTATTCCTATTATTCATTTTTTTACAAAGTGTCCACTTTATATTACCAATCACAATCAAGTCATGATAATAGCATGTATTCACTTGGTTCTCTCATGCCATCTGTTCCTATCCTTCATTGCTCTGGGCAGGTCCTCAGAATGACATCCAGTGTCTGCACTGAGCTGACGTAAGTTTGTGTTGGTCGGCTAACTGGTGTTTCCATGTGTAGGAGTCCACAGTAGAACGTTGCTTGATGAAGTTATCTCTACATGAAAAAAACAAACCTCTGAAATTATTAGACAAATTCACGTATCTCAGTAGCAGTATCTCATCGACTACAAGTGATGTTAGCATACGCTTGGGAAAGGTGTGGAGTTTTATTGACAGATTATCGATCATATGGAAATCTGATCTCTCTGATAAAATAAAGTGGAAATCCTTCTAAGTTGTGGCCATGTCAGTACTATTAAGACTGACAAGACATTCTGGGCCCAAGTAGAAAAGAGCAGACACGATTATGGTCGGCAAGTCTGGTGGTATATGTACTTGTGTTGAGGCTACACATTAAACTGACTAACATAACTGAGATGATTTGAAGGATTTTCAGAACCTGATTTATGTATTTCCGCAAACTGGTATGTCTATGTGTAGAAGTCCATCAGAAAACGTTTCTTATGAATGTCTCCTTACTTCCCTGAGTGTGCCTGTAAAATGAACACCATACTCGCCTTCATAGGAAAGTTGTAACTAGCATCCAGTAACCAGACAAAAAAAAACAGTAACCGAACGCACTCTGTAGCAACTGACAGGACATGGTCAAGTGTTCAGTATATATGGATAAAAATATACACACTAAAACCATCAGCCAATCAAAATCCTGGAAATAGACTTGACCATGCCACACAGTAGAATAGCCCAAATTGCTATTTAAACCACTTACCAAGTCTGGATTCTTAGAAGCAGATTCAACTTGCAACACAGTTGAATACTGATCCGTCTACACGAATCTCTACAGTGCCTGCCACACTCCACTTGGACCCTTACTTGGGCTAGACGGGTGGTCGGAGAGGCCCCCTCCGATCAATCGGCTGGTCACATCAAGCCATAGCACCTATATGATTGCCTTTATGGCAAACCCCAAGCCCTTTTTATCATATGGGTGCCAGAAGGTGATAGCTGAGGGCCATCTTGTCCTGTGAATGACGTTAAACTCTATCTGATGGTGAGGTTCCAGTTACGGAGGTTTGGAGAATGTGGTGCACCCTTTCATCACCATTGCTTCCAAGTCCACTCTGACCCGGAGTGGTCGAACCTGTTTAGGGTCCCATCTATGGGTTAAATAGAAAAACATCAGTTTATAAACAAAATTTGATTATCAATTAAGAGGGAATTTTTTTCAAAACTTAGTCGGCATTAAATGACCCGCCGAGGTTGATATGCCGTTAAATAAAACAAACCAAATTTCTAGATGTCTTGCTCATCTTACTTGGATGGTTTGTGAGATGTGAGCCAATTGGTCGTACAGCTGCTATTTATAGGGTGCTGCTTCCAGGATTAGCTCAAAACAACAAGCAGTATTATTGTGTAGTTCCCATCCAATTCTTTCTTCGGACTATAAAGAAAACAGTCGGATAAGTGTAAACAATAGGGTAATGACACCAACAACAACAACAAGGCTTATAAACAAAAAGCATTTATCGTAGCAAGACTTGTAAGATACAAATACGAATTACAAGGTGATACAAATGTGTGTGTAAGTTTTACAATGTATTACAATAGAAGATGTATGTAAAATATGAATTGTTACAAAAGTCACAAATAGAAAATGTATGTAAAATATGGATTGTTACAAAAGTCACCAATAGGAAATGAATGTAAATATATGAATTGTTATGAATTGCTTGCGAGATAATGCCTGGCGTGACTTATCTGAGTCCAGGGGTGTCTTGCTAGTTTGTTGTTTGATTTTACGCGTCAGCGGCTCTCTCATGCTTTCAAAGTCCCATCGTTTCCCCAACGTCCGTGCCTGAGACACACGTCGTGCCTAGTTGATGGTGTCAGCGAAAAGAGGCTGATAGCAGTTCTCAACCCTCAAAATTGGCGGCCAAACTGAGCCTCGTAACGTGTGCTCTGATTGGTCGCTGACAATCGCATGAGGTATCTCATCAGTTTATGGCCAATACCCTTGAGCTCTGTTGCTATGGTCAAAGGGAGGTCACTGTAATTGTTTTTCGCTTATGATCTTCATTATTTGCATAAGGTGAAAATAAGGTAATATTATTTTCCACATGATATTTCTTTAAAGTCTAAAATGGTGCGACCATACATTAGTACTGACATTTCTACAACTTAGAATTCCCATTTTATTCAATCAGATTTCCATATGATTATTAACCTATCAATAGCACTCTATTCCTTTCCTATGTGTATATTGACATCGCTCAGATGAGATATTACTACCGAGGTATATGAACTAGTCTACTTGGGTCTAATGAGATACCACCACCTTGATTAAACCACATGGACTCTGTTTTATTGGAGTTTACATAGAGACCAATGCCTCTCGCTACTTAATCAAGGCTATACAGCTGATAGATTTGCAAGAAGCACTAGATCATCTCTGTAGTCTGAATCAATAATAGTTCTTATTTTCTGTATTTGGCTCAATAGTTCTGAGAATGTTTGATCGTTTTGGGGTTTGTGTATATTTTGAATAAGTTATAAGGACTAAAACAATGACAAGTAATCAAAACTTAAAAAATAAAATAAAATTCAACTTTCATTTTCTTATTTCCTATGCATTTTTCTATCTTAATTTCTCACTAAAACATAAATTATAAAACACGTTAACTTCACGTGGAGACTTGAAATATCTGTTATCGAGATAGAATAAGAAAGTATGAATGATCTTTTAACACCATTCTTTCTTCATTCTTTTCTTTTTTTTCTCATTCTTTCTTTTTTTCTTCATTTTTTCTTTTTTTTCATTCTTTTCTTTTTCTTCATTTTTTCTTTTTTCTTCATTCTTTTCTTTTCTTCATTCTTTTCTTTTTTTCATTCTTTTCTTTTCTTCATTTTTCTTTTTTCTTTTCTTTTTTTCTTTTTTTCTTTTCTTTTTTTCTTTTTTTTTTTCTTTTTTTCTTTTTTTTTCTTTTTTTTTTTTCTTTTCTTTTTTTTCTTTCTTTTTCTTTTCTTTTTTTTCTTTTCTTTTTTTTTCATTCTTTTCTTTTTTTCTTCATTTTTTCTTTTTCTTATTCTTTTTTTTTTTTTTCTTCATTCTTTCTTTTTTCTTATTCATTCTTTCTTTTTCTTCATTCTTTTCTTTTTTCTTATTCATTCTTTTCTTTTTTTCTTTCATTCTTTTCTTTTCTTTCATTCTTTCTTTTTTTTTCTTTTTTCTTTTTTCCTTCATTCTTTTCTTTTTTTTCTTCTACTTTTCTCTTTTTTTTCTTTCTTTTTTCTTCATTCTTTTCTTTTTTTCTTCATTCTTTCTTTTTTTTCTTCATTTTTCTTTTTTCTTCATTCTTTTTTTTTTTTCTTCATTCTTTTATTAATTCTTCATTCTTTTCCTTGTTGTCTTCATTCTTTTCTTCATTCTTTTTTTATTTCTTTTTTTACTTCTTCATTCTTTTCTTCATTCTTTCTATAAATGGGTGTTTAAAAAACAAAGAATTTTCACAACTGAACTAAGAGAAATCTCTGCAACAATTTTTTTTTAAATAAATAAAATTTCTTGAGGCGCTGATGGTAGGTGTGGCGCACCGCCTCAGACACCAAGAAACAATCTCCTTGGTCTAGCGCTAGTGAAAAGGAGATAGTCTCCCTCGCTTTCTGGCTGATACCGACTTTAGGCCACCTCGACGACTTTACTTAGTAGGCTAATTTTTTGCGATTTTTGGTGCTTTTTAGTAAATGTTCTTTGATGCTATTTCCTCAAACAATAGTACAAGTGAGAGATCTAGTTTTTTAATATCAGTATTTATTAAACCAATACAACTTTTACTGTTTGGGAGAATTTTATATTTTTAAAGTGAAAAATCAACCTACCCTATTATGCAATAACAATTCTTTTTTAAAACATTTTGTGAATTCATAGGAAGATAGACTAAAGTTTATGCAAGTTAGTGAACCTCACAAATATGACCCCAGGGATTTCTTTATCCTATGAATATAGCTTGAGGGATAGGAATATTTCACATTGCGAAATGAGAGATTTTGGTATTAACTAATGTCTACAGTCAATACAAAAGTGCTTCCAGCTATTTTTGTTTGTGATTCAACTCTTCTCAAGTGCAGACAAAGCTAAGCTTTTGCTCTAATATCATCAGGCCGAGCATAATTCAAACTCATTCAGAGAGTTATCTATACATATATAATGGGGATTGTGTGTGTGTGTGTCCTCGTGTGTGTGTCCGTGTCCGGATCAAACTATGAAAATAAAACAATTAGCGACAAAGTAAATATATACACAATAAATATTACCAGTTCTTGCTTTTTGCGCAAAAATTATAAAGATATTATTTATATTCGAAAATATTTAAGAATTAAAATATATATAGAAATAGCATTGAAATTTTACTTGAAAATGTCCAGCATTTGTAAATCTCAGTTGACGCTAGGTAGCTTCCTCTAGTCTTCTATAAAGTCTGCTCAAACCTTTTACACCACCCTGTCGGCTGGGCGTTAGAATGCACCGACTTCACCTCTGCAGAGAGGTAAGACCCCCCCAATGGGGCCATCTGTTGGCCGTGGGTGGCGACCCGTGATACTTAAGGATAGAACCCAGGTGGTTGAGCAGTCTGACTTGCAATACTCCACTTTGGCCCTTTCTTGGGTTAGACGGGCGGTCGTAGAGGCCCCCTCCGATCAATCGGCTGGTCACGTCAAGCCCTAGCACCTATATGATTGCCCCAACCCTATTGTCCTTATGACAAGCCCCCTTTTTTATTATATGTGCTAGAAGGCGGTGGCTGGGGGGGTCTTCATGTCCTGAGTATGACGTTAAACTAACTGATGGTGAGGTTCGTAGAGCACCTCTTCATCACTATTACTCCCTGGTCCACTCTGACCCGGAGTGGTAGTACCTGTTAGGGTACCATCTATGGGTTAAATAGAAAAATGTATTTATAAAAAAAATTGAGTATCCATTAAGAATGAATTGATTTTTTAAAAATTGCAGGCATTAAATGACCCACTGTGGTTGATATGCCGTAAAACAAAACAATCAACCTTTTAGTCTGATTATATGCGGGTCATGCAATAAAATAGGTGAATTCCTTCTTTTTTTTTTTTTTTTTCCAGAATTCTTTTATACCATAACTGTAAATTCTTTATTGTTTGAATTGGGTTATAGCAAAAATTATTTTGATCCCACAAAATGTTTGGAGGCTATTCAAAATGACAGCAAATTAAACAGTGATTCAGTCTTTTGGGTGGTCTAAAAATTTAAGATAATATTAATCTTTTGCACGTCTCTCTAACAAACGATATGTAATTCGTTTCGCCGTCAGCACAGTCTCTACCAACTGAGCACGTTACTCTCACTTCCTGACACCCCAAATAGCAGTCGTCAGATTTCACTTGCCGTTCAAACACTTGCTTTCTTCCTCACACCCGACTGTCGGTCTTATTTCTGCTCGTTCGGCCACCCTCATGCAAATTCCGATATACCTCATCCGGGTCTCTGCCAACAGCATTTCAGCTACGAGGAGGTAGCGCGTTCGAATATCCGTAGCCACTTGCCACACTTCTCCCGTTCGCACAGGCCAAATATATCCTGACGCGCTTTGTTTGTGGAGGCTGGGAATCTGCTTGTTCATAGGTCTGCCCTTCAATTTCATCACATTCAGGAATGAACAGAGTGCAAACCATTTTAAGTTTACAGAAGATTGTGGTGTGTATAGAGAAGCATTTTTTTTTGTCAAAATCTTTACAAATGGGCTGATAAGAATTAAATGTGGTTATAACTTCCGTGGCTATATCCACTTGTAATAAATTAGGAGGCTTCAGAGAAACGTAGGTGAATATATATGTAACAAAATCGGTAATCTGAACATTAGCTACATAAATGAGAGTAATCTCCCCTTGTTTATTTCGCTTTGAGGAAGCCATATGTTTTGGTCGGCCAATTTCATTTCGCCGTAAATCTACACTGAAAATACGAATTTGTTCGAATCAATACAACTGCTTATTTTAACACGAAAATATCATAAAATGTGTTCTTAATTGTGCATGCGCATTATTTGAAATGAAATTGTTATTAAGAACGTGTTATCATATTTTCGTTTTAAAACATGCAGTTGTACTGATTATGGTGAAAATGGCTGACCAAAACATACGGTTTCCTCAAAGTGAAATAAACAAAGGGATATTACTCTTATTTATGTAGCTAATGTGCAGATTACCACAAAATCTGCTAAAGTCTACTGCAATCTTCTGATTATATAAAATGGAAAGTAAATATTATTTCCAGCTAATAAGCAATAAATCTTTGGGATAAAAAACCATGACACACTTTTCATCATCAGGATTTTTTAAAAGTATTTTTCTAATTACTTTGTTACATCTCGGGTTTTCTTTCTTCATTTTGATTGGATTCTTACAAACAAAAGAAAGATGATAGGCAGATCTAGAGGTTAACAGTTCTGGTGATCAGGAAGAAAAAATAGTTTGTTTAATGAAAAGGAAGTGTGAAAAAAAAACTTGAAAAAGGAGGAATTATCAAGAAAGTGAAAAAGAGAAGTGCAAGAAGGAAGGAAGGAAGGAAATGGGATTGTGGGAACTCGAAAGAAGTGTAATAAGAGGGAGGAGAAAGGGTGTAGGGGAGAGTTGGGTTTCTGTAGAGAAAGGGGTGGAGGGGACAGCATGAGGGAAGGGGAGAATCTTAAGGAATTTCGAAGGAACTTTAAGAGTAAAATCTTTAAAACAATTATTTAAAGAAAAAAAAAGGGACAAAAGACTTGAAAAAAATTGAGTAGAGGAGAATGAAAAAGAATTAAAATAACAAAATAAATTGAAACGAGGCAAAAAAATCTAAGATTTAATTAACTTTTAAAGATTAAGATGTCACTTTTATGAAAGTCTTTTGGTTTTAAGAGAAAGGTAAATAGAAAAGAAAGAAAAATGTGTTGAAAATGAAATCCAAAACGGAAAATAATGACAAAAGATAAAAACAAAGATTCACTAAAAAAAACAAAAAACGAAATGGTGAATAAGAGTACAAAAGTGAAAAGTACAAAAAAGAAAGAAAAAAGTTAGGGAAAAAGGAAAGTTGACAAAGAGAGAAAGAAAAAAGGTTGATTGGTTGGTGAGAAGGAAAGGCACATAGAAGGGAAAGGGAAAAGGCAAAGAAAGGGGAGGGGCTTGATTAGATGGTTGATATACTGGGGGGGGGGAAAGGGTTTGATGAATAGAGGAGGAAGAAAGGAAGATTAAGTAAGGACGGTTGGGAAGAACAAAGAAAAGAAGGTTGATAGGCAGGAAAAGGAAAGAATAAGAGGAAAGGTTGAGAGTTGAGAAGAAAAAGGAAATACTAAGTGAGGAAGAAAGTATGTTTTATTGGGATCAAAGAAGGAAAGGCTGAGATAGAGAGAGAGAAAGGATGGTTGATAAAGAGGGAAGAAAGGAAGGCTGAAAGTTAGGGGAGGAAGTAAGGTTGATAGATTTTTTGTTTTCATTTTTTTGCCATAGGTAAGGAAGTAAGAAATATGAAGGTTGATCGGTAGAGGAGGAGAAAAGAAAGAAAGGAACGTTGTTAGGTAGGGAGGGAAGTAAGAAAGGAACGTTGTTAGGTAGGGAGGGAAGTAAGAAAGGAACGTTGTTAGGGAGGGAAGTAAGAGAGAAGGGAACGTTGTTAGGTAGGGAGGGAAGTAAGAAAGAAACGAACGTTGTTAGGTACGGAGGAAAGTAACAAAGAAAGGAACGTTGTTAGGAGGGAAGTAAGAAGAAAGGAATGTTGTGGGAGGAAGTAAGAAAGAAAGGAACGTTATTAGGGAAGAGGGAAGTAAGAAAGGAACGTTATTAGGGAAAGAGGAAGTAAGAAAGGAACGTTATTAGGGAAGTAAGAAAGGAACGTTGTTAGGTAGGGAGGGAAGTAAGAAAGAAAGGAACGTTGTTAGGGCAGTAAGAAAGAAAGGAACGA
Source organism: Doryteuthis pealeii (assembly GCA_023376005.1). Taxonomy (NCBI): domain Eukaryota; kingdom Metazoa; phylum Mollusca; class Cephalopoda; order Myopsida; family Loliginidae; genus Doryteuthis; species Doryteuthis pealeii. Next base: position 10,986,214 of record CM042152.1, read on the forward strand.
GGGAAGTAAGAAAGAAAGGAACGTTGTTAGGGAAGTAGAAATAAAGGAACGTTGTGAAGTAGAAAGAAAGGAACGTTGTTAGGGAGAGAGGAGAGTAAGGTTCATAGGTAGGGAAAAGGAAAGACTAAGAGAAAGGAATATTGAGAGGAAAAAGAAAAGGCTAAATGAGAAAGAATGTTCTACTGAGAACAAAGAAAGAAAAGCTAAGAGAGAGAAAGGATGGTTGATACGGATAAGGAGGGAAGAAATGTTGATAGAAAACAAAGAAAAAAATGTCCAAAAAAATTAAGAAAAATACAGAAAAAGAAAATAGTTTTAAAATGGAATTTGTAGGAATATCAGGAATGAGTCTGGGAAGAAATTAAATATTACCAATTTGTAGACAATGTGTCTGGAACCGAAAAAATGGCCTCAAAAGTAGATAGTTGGTCAGTATTGTTGTGGAGTGGGGGAGGGGGTAAATTTATTGCTAATGACTTACTCATCTTATGAGCCAATAAAACTGACTCTTCCCTCCTCAGTTCCTTCCAACCTCAATGAACTTCCCAAAAACTTCTGCCTCAAACAAAAGCAGCTTAATTTTACATATTAATGCAAGTTGTCTGTCAAAATAGACAAGAGAGAAATTAATCTAGAATTGTTATTACTTAAAGCATTTGGTTCTAGGATTACTTTGATTACCAACGACCGTGTTGGCTGGGGCATTAGAATACACCGCTGCACCTCTGCGGAGGTGTAAGACTCACCCAATGGATCCACCTGTTGGCCATTGGTAGTGATCCATGATGCTTAAGGATGGAACTCTGGTGGATGAGCAGTCCATGACATGCAACACTCCCACTTGGTCCTTGCTAAGGCTAGGAGAGGGCCCCCTCGGATCAATCAGCTGGCCTTGTTAAGACCTTATACGTATATTATTGTCCCAACCCTAATGCCCTTATGGTAAGTCCCAACCCTTTCTACCATTTAGGTGCTAAAAGGCAGTGGCTGAGGGTCTTCATCTCCTGGGAATGACATTAAACTCTATCTGATGGTGAGGTTCCACTTCTGGGGGTCTAGGGAATGTAGAGTACCCCTTCATCACCCTTGCTCCCTGGTCCACTCTGACTCGCAGTGGTAGTACGTATAAGGGTTAATCTATGGGTTAAATAGTAAAATGTGGTAATAATAATTTAAAAAAGCTCGAGTATCCATTAAGAATGAATTTATTTCTCGACATTAAATGATCCACCAAGGTTGATATGCCGTAAAACAAACCAAATCAAACCAAAATTTATTACCAATAAACAAACATGTTTATGCAGTAGAGTTTAAAATAAAACAAAAATTATTTGTACTAGCAAATACATGCACCTTCCGTGTGCAAGTATTTAAGTTTTAATGTAATAAAATATATATCAAATTAGAAAGGCTAATGAAACTAAATAAGAGTGCAGATAAAAATTTGAAACAGAGGGGTATGATCGAAAATTAGAACTGAAACTTACTCTTCATTCGCTCTCATCTTTCATTGCTAAATTTTCCTAATTTAACTATTTTGTTAAAATAGGAAGTAAAGAATAAAATCACAATTGTTTCTTCTTGTTAATAGATTTCTTAAAAGATTTATCTCTGAGATTTTTACACATATTCATTAAGATAAAACCAAACAATTAGAAATCAATAATACTACACATACATTTATGAAAATAGAATTTTTAGTATCAATATGCAAATTAGCCTTCCTGTTCATACAGTAAACTGCTATTTTGTTGTATATATAAGTACAATTGCATGTAAATATGGTCAATAGTATTAATAATGTAAAACAATTTAATTAATTCATGGAGATTGTGACTTTAGTAGAAATAATTTCACAGACAGAAAAACACACAATCTCCATTATAATAAGATTTTATAATTGACTAAAAGGAGCAATAGAAATTTCAAGGAACTGAAAAAAACGAGTAGCTATTTAATCAAGAAAGGATGATCGGCAATTTTATTACATATAAATCCTATTAGTATCATTTGTATTATTCGGACTATTGTCCTCATCTTCATTGTTTATCTCTACAACATTTCGGCCGATGTACTCACCTGCCTTCTTCAGGTATTTGTTGTAATCAGGAGTCATCATGTAACTTAGAACCCAACTCTTTATTCCGTGCACGGGTGTATCCTGTTCACATTCCGCTAATCATAGCTGGAGCACATATTTTAAGCTGTGTTAATAATTATTCTATGTTACTGCTGCCCCTGACCAGGATTGAACCTGCAGTCTAGAGATAACTGTCACTTAAAAGTGTCTTAACCTAATTCATTTATCCACCAGGCTATGTGTCCGATTGGACACATCGGTCGAAAAACATTGTACTGATATCAATGAAGATAAGGACAATAGTCCGAATAATCCAAATAATACTAATTATCAAGCCTTATCTAAAAAAAAAATTCAGAGAAATAAGAAATTTCTTATCTTGAAATTTTTTTAAATTGAAAAATACACCTTATTTATTTATCTTCTTAGTGTATTGAAAAATAATGGTTGTCTGTCTCCACAATGGAGACGGACAATTTTTTTCTTTTCATTAATCATTATTATTCATTCATTCATTTATCATCCTCTCTCTTTACTATTACTGTATTAAATATTATATAGATTGTTATTGTATATTTTTATCATATTTTTCTATTATTTATTGCAAAGGCAACAATAGGATTTATACTATTTTTCTGAATTCCGACTAGATTGTCCAATTGGACACATAGCGTAGTGGATAAAGGAGTTAGGTTAAGACAGTTCTAATTCTGATTACGACAAGAAGGTTCCTGTCCGAGAAGAAATATCTGAAGAAGGTGGGAGGGCACATTGGCCGAAATGTTGGACAGATAAACAATGAAGATGAGGACAATAGTCCAAATAATACTAAGAAATTACTTTTTTTAAAAATTTTTTATTGAACACTCTAAATTTTACTGTAAAAACACTAATTTGTTTAACAGTTATTATTTTCGTTTCGGGGTGAGGTTTGTTTACTGTAGTTAAATATTTGTGAAGCCATGGGCTATCCAGTCACTTGGGGGAGTGTACAAGAATATCCTACTTGGTTGCAGAGTTTGTTTTGTTATTAACATATCAACACTATTCGGGTCATTTAATGCCAAATCAAGTTTTGATATTTAGTTTCTTACAGTACCCGATGGTCACCCATCTAAGTACTGAAGAGCCTCATTGCTGCTTAGCTTTAGTGATCTTGGTAGAATAAATAAGATTAAAAGAATAAGATACATATAGAATGTAAAGAATAAATAAAATGAAAAAGAATAAGTCGAAAATGAAATAAAGATAAAATTAATTGAAAATAAACAGATTAAATAAACTTGAAAATATAAAATAGGTCAAGTTGTTGTTTGTTTTTTGTTTTGTTTTTTTTGGGGGGGGGCCTTTTCGTTGTTATGGTTTTGTTCTTTTTTGCAAGAGTGACATGCACCCATGCAAAAAGAAAAGAAACCAAAAAAAAAAAACTCTGTTCAGCCTATTTCCTTTTTTTGCCTCCATCTTGGAAATTAATGTCAGAATTAGGAATGCATAAAAAAAGATGAGCATAAAACAGTAGATTAATATTTAATGTGACTACCATTCAGCAATATGCACTTGTTTAAACCTTAATCATTGTCTGACTCAGGTTTTGTAAAAGAATCATCAAGACATGCAAACAGCACAGACTCCCTTGTCTCTCTCTCTCTCACACACACACACACTCTCTCGCTCTCTTGCTCTCTCTCTCTCTCTCTCGCTCTCTCTCTCTCTCGCTCTTGCTCACTCTCGCTCTCTCTCACTCTCGCTCTCTCACACTCTCTCTCTCTCTCTAGCTCTTTCTCTCTCTCTCTCTCTCTAGCTCTTTCTCTCTCTCTCTCTCTCTCTAGCTCTCCTCTAGCTCTCTCTCTCTAGCTCTCTCTCTAGCTCTCTCTCAGCTCTCTCTCTCTCTCTAGCTCTCTCTCTCTTTCTAGCTCTCTCTCTCTCTTTCTAGCTCTCTCTCTCTCTCTAGCTCTCTCTAGCGCTCCTCTCTCTCTCTTCTCTCTAGCTCTCTCTCTCTCTCTCTCTAGCTCTCTCTCTCTCTCTCTCTCTCCTCTCTCTCTCTCTCTCTCTCTCTCTCTTGTCCACATAGAATTGATGAATGTAAATTCTTGCTGGTGTGTCCATGTGTAGGAGTCCAGGTGTGTGGTGTAATGTTTAGTCATAGGAAATGGACTCTTTGCCAAGAGTTTAAATTCTAGACAAAGCTATTTGCATTTAACATAGCACTAATACCCTTAGGAAAGGTATGCAACCAACTATTCTCCCTCCAGCTATGGGTAAAGTAGTTGTGCAGACTGGGCTGTTTAACTTTGGTTAGGCAACTAGTCTAGGAGAAGGAAAACTCTGAATTCAAACCTGTTAAACTCTGCTCCAGAAATTGACCTTGTGTCACATCCTGCTCGTGCAGAAGGGTCGGTATATATGAGAGTGTGTTGGCTAGCCTAATGGCGACTAAAAAAGAAAATGAATTGACAAACCCAGTATGAATTTCTGCATGAATTTATGTATCCCTGTGTTCTGTTTATTATCAAATATTTTGACTCGTGTATGTAATTAGTAAGGCACAAGGCCAAAATGTTGGAGCACTAAAATCTGTATCCAGCCTAATGTTACTGTATCCAAGTAACAATATGCAACCCTCTTACAAACCACTATCCATGTACACACACAAATTTTGTATGGATATAGTTCTGGCATGAGGTCGAGAATTTTAGAGTACTCAATTCTGTATCCAACTTGCTACAATAGCAATGGTATTATATATATATATATATATATATATATATATATAACTTTTGCTATTGTAGCAAGTTGGACACAGAATTGAGTACTCTAAATGTATCCAACTTGCTACAGTAGCAATGATCTATAATACGAATATTGAATGGATATATTTCTGGCATAAGGCTGAAAATTCTGGAGCACCCAAGTCTGTATTCAACTAGCTACAGTTAGAATAGTCTATGACGTTGCATGTACACACATACATTTTTTATGGATATAATTCTGGTACAAGGCCGAAAATTTTGGAGCACTCAAGAATGTATCCAACTTGTTACAGTAGCAATGGTCTATCATCCCCCACCCCTTAGAAACCTTTATCTTACAAAGAGGTGCATTTGTACATACAAATTCCGTATGGATATAGCTTTGTTTAATATAGGAACGATAAATTCCAATTAGGTTGTCCGGTCAGAGGAAAACTTTGCTGATATGGCCGTATATTCAAATGAATTGAAGAAGTTAATACAACTTTCATTCAGCTTTTTATATCTTTTGTTTACTTCACCCTTCTCGTGTTCCTGACGCCAGATCACTCTACAGACAGAGGCCGCTTGTGGTATCCCAAATTTGCATAGAAAAATTATAGGTCACATGACCACATTTATTTGAGCCTAAGACTCAATGTCGGGCACCATTGTTGTTGTCATTAATGCTTTAAAATGGGGAAAAGATTAGAGTGAGAGTAAAACTAACAAGTGCAATTAAAAGTAAATTAGTTGGCATCTGATAAATTCTCTGTTTACACCAAATTGCTATCCATTCTCGTATCATTTCAAGTATAAACCGATTTAACAGCTGCCCCGGTGATGAAGAATTGGAATTATTCCATGAATCATTTGTGTAAGTGGCCTTAGATTGTTTCTTTTCATCATAAACTTCTGACCAATGCTATCTTTTAAGTATTGTTTCAAGTTCGAAGATGGAGTAAATAAGCATACTGTCGTATATCCACAGGTCCTGCTAGTTTGTGTAAGTGGTCTTAGAAGGAAAGAAAGAAAAAGTAGTGACTTAAATCAGAATCATATTTACATATTGAACTACTTTGCAATAGCCCTTAAATAAATATATCAAATGTAGTGATAATTGAATTATCATACTGCGGTATATCCACAGGTCCTGCGAGTTTGTGTAAGTGGCCTTAGAGTGTTTCTGACCCATGCTATCTTTTTAAGTATCATGTATGAATAGAACAAAATGTCTTTGGTATAAAATAACCCAACAAGGGTTGACAGGCTGTAAAATTCAACTAATCCAACTAAACTATAGCATATCAATTCTTTTAAGAACTATTTTAGAAATGTTCTAAGAAAAAAACATTTACAAAAACTTTGGCTCAAGGTTAAACTAAATAAATACTCTATTTTTATCACTTGTCTTCATATATATGTTCGAGATACGCCTGACTTAATCAGCGCTGAGTAGCGTCGTCAGTTATGTTATTATTAACTGGTTTATTAGGGTTTTTTGGGTCTTTGTACTTAACCCCTCGCCAGTTAGACTCCATCAGAGATGATCAAACTCTAATACACCACCCGTGTTTTATCCAACGCTAACAGAAAAAATTACTGAAAATTACGCACCAGATATACCAACAAAGAAGCATATGTGGACTTGTAAACAAACCGGTCACAGTCTCATTATTCTGTGATAAATTTTACTTTTCCTTATATCAACAAAAGCCCTGAAGAAGATCTACTAAACTGATTAAAACACTGCAGCGTTGACTGAATAAATATCACTCATTTTATTTGAACCTGTATTTTTTCAAAATTTTCACTATCTTACATACCGTCGGATTCACTTCCATTTTTTCTCCTCACATATAATTGTGAGTAAATCTTTGGATATATTCACATAGAGACTTACTGCCAAAACTAATATTTCAGAGTTACTTCATATGTTAAGTATATAATTAACTTAGAACCTGGCTTTAACAGTAAAATTTGATTTTTACCATTTTTTTTTATTCTTGAAATATTTCATAAAGTCATAGATATCATTATCCACTTGTATCAGTTTCACTATACAGGTCGCCATCTTTCTTTTTGATATCTTTTCCTTTTTTCTTTTCTTTCTCTCTTTTTCTTTTTTTTTTCTTTCTTTTCTACTGCATAATGTGGCAATAAATTCAATTCATGAAAATAAAAGGTTCACATTGAAATTCAAAATTTCATCAACCATTTTGTCTGTATTCACTTCGCCCCCCCCTCACACTCTCTTTTTCTTTAATCGGAACACGTTCACTGTGAATTTCTAAAGGCTCTGAAGCGACTTCATGATGCAGCTTTCGCATCTTTTACTTCAACTCTCTTCTCTCTCTCTCTCTCTCTCTCTCTCTCTCTCTCTCTCTCTCTCTCTCTAACCAACTTATACATTTCCAAATTTTTAAATAAATTGAATCAGCTGAAATAAAATTAAATAAAATAAAATAATTTTAGTATCATTTTGGGCTTTTACATGAACTTAATAATTTCTTTGTTTTTTATGTCCATGCTTTCTGTAGTTTTCATCCGTTTTTTTTATACTCTGCCATAAATTTCTCTTCTTCCTTCATTTCTTTTTCTTTTCTTTTCTATCTCACTAATATTCTCAAAGACACAATAGTTGGCACTAGATAATTCTTTGAAAAGTGTTCCAAGTGGATCGTGCTGCCTGCTGCCATAAACGTTTTCATATTTTTGACTATTTCAATTTTTTTTTTTTTTTTCTTTGTTTTGTTTTTATTTTTTTTTTATTTATTTTTTTTTTTTTTTTCGTTTTTTTTTGTGTGTATTCATACATGTCTCAGTTCTGCTTTTTGCTTCATAGGTTTTTGTTATTTTTTATTTATTATTATTTTATTCATTTTTCAAAAAATTAGTCCTATCACCTTTTAGAAGATGATTTAATTTACTTCTTAAATCATAACGAATTATATGCTCTGTGAACATTTTAAATTCATAACTGGCAAAAAAATAAATACGGAGAAATGGAGAAAACGAATGCAGACATGATGTAGCATTTTTTTATTTCTTATTTTGAAGAGCTCTTCTGTTGTTCAGCTTTCTTACTGTCCTTTGCATTGTTTTTTTTATTATTTGTTCCATTTCACTGTCATCATTTATCAATCTCTCTCTCCTCTCTCTCTCTCTCTCTCTCTCTCTCTCTCTCTCTCTCTCTCTCTCTCTCTCTCTCTCCTGCTGCTTTTCTATTTTCTGTTTTTATCCATTCCTTCCTCTTGACTCTGTTTTTTTTCCCCGATTCATTATTAAGTTAGAGCTGTCATGTCATCACTATTTAAACCCGTTTCTATTTATATACTTATATTTACCTACACATACACCCGCACAAATATGAAGAGACTGCAATTGCTAAATGGGCAGATTTACTTTACAAAATTCAAAAATGTGCATGATACTTGGATAGAAAGATTTTTGAAAACTAAGAGGTATTTGCGTGAACTCTTGTAATTCCAAGTAATTAAGCAAGTAATTTCGGATGAAAGACAAGAACAACAATTGAAGATAAAGAAAAATATATTCAAAAGGTACAAAAAGGTTGCAAAACTTGTGGCGTTTGCGGCCAGGCATATCTTGCTGAGGGTGAAGAAGGTAAAGGGAGCGCAGGAATCAACCACTCGCTGGTTGACTGCCCAACACAATAAGTTCTGAGGGTGAAGGGGGCGCTTAATAAACGCGACTCGCTGGTTGACTGCCCAACACGATATGTGACTTTCGTTATGGAGTTTGAATTAGGTGCCATATTGTATATTGACGATTCGCCCTCTGCTGCCAGTTTTAGTTTAGTTTTGATAGTTTAACTATATTTTTTTCCGATAAGTTTGTGTAGTTGGTTGTTTTTTTTTTGGGGGGGGGGTCAAATTTATAGAATTTTCCAGCTTTGGAAAATAGCATTTAAAATCCTTTACCGTGACAATTTTTAAGGCTCGATTAAATTCAGAACTTTTAATGCAGGTTTTGTAGACAGGCAGTCTTCTTTCATATCATATATGCAAAATAATGAGTGTGGAAGTCTGTGTGCGACGTCAGCGGTGGGCTGATGTTGGACGAATATATATATCTTACGCTACAAAGATAAATTGAAGGGCAATTTGAAACGCCTTAACATTGACCTGAGTATCTGGGGGAAATCAAACATCAAATCGAAAAGAATGACGCAATCACTTTTGCTAAGCAAAGTAAAAAATAGAATGAAACATCGTGATCAACTCCGTCAAACTCTAAAGCAAAGACATCTAACTCCTGCTTTAGAAAATTTCATCTGTCAATGTGGCTGAGCTAGTATCACACTCGAGAAAACACAAATAAAATGCCTTAATAGCATGCACAACGTGGGAGGAAACGATTCATACACTTCTGACCCTCATTTATTGTTTACAATAGGAGAGTCCATATATATATATATAATATATATATATATATATATATATATATATACCCTTACATCTTGAAGCACTTAAAGAAAAGTGATGTCTAGTGGGATTTGTTTTAAGTGCTGTTTCAATAAAAGATTTAACATGAAAACTAGTTCAAAATTACAATGTCTCTAACAGGAGACATTGTCATGTAAACATATTAACCAATAGACTTGCTTGATTTAATGATAGAATTCAAATCTTTGTATCTTAGAAGAGAGGAACCAAATACTCGAAGACAACACCTTTCTGTCTCCTTCTTGTTTTTAACAATAAACAGAGAATGGTCAAAAGTGTTTGGCCCTCCAGAGAAAAAGACTTTTGAGAGTTCTTATGCTTCCTTAATTCTTCTGTGAGTTTCCTTGTAAGGAAACAAAATCTGAATAAAACTTGAGATATTCTTTGTCTATTATGTACAAAAAGACTTGTTTGCATAATTATATATATATATATATATATATATATATATATATATAAAATAAAATTTAAAAAATATGTAATATATATATATAAAAAAAATAACTAATAAAATAAATAAATAAGTAATAATAAAATAAAAAGTAAATAAAACAAAATAATTTGAAATGAAATAAGATAAATATAATGCTAAAAAATAAAAAAAACAAAGCAGAATAGAATCTAGCAGACTCTATAATTGCAATTTTTAATAAAATTAAGTTCATTCTAAGCTCCTAAAACTAACACACACACACACATATATAATAATGTACATGTACAAAGCACACACACTATAAATAACACACACATACATTAATGTACAGGAAATAGGCATACACGCCCACAAATAACACACACACACACACACTCATGGTGTTAAGACTGACCAAATACACCGCACACACACACAACAGGTTACAGGCCACCTGATAGACAGTAAATTCACACACCCGCACCCATAAACAATCAAGCAATATCTGGAATGTTAGTCTCAGACACATATCAATAAAAAAAGAGATCAGATGATCCTGTTAATAAACAAAGAAACAAAAATAAATAAATAAATAAAATAAAATAAAATAAAATAAAAATAAAACCTTGCTTAGAGGCGAATCCAATCTGGAATAATAATTAAAATAAAATAAAAAGAAATGATCAGACACACAGACATAAGCACCACGCACACACACATACGCTTACATTTACACACACAAGCACGCACACACACACACTTACACACACAAACACACACATAAGCAAGCACCCCAACCATACACATACACACACAGAATTTGGAAGACCCAAGACAGAACGAATCTAGCAGCCGCTAAGACAACTTCAGTTCCAGTATTCTTCTGAGGATGGGAATTTCTTCCCGAAATATTGAGAAATAAATGACAGGTTAACAAAAAACATCATAGTTACCTTCTTTTCTTTACACTCGCATTGTGACACCCTTCAAAACCAACCAACAAACCAATATATATTATATATATATATATATATATATATATATATATTTAGAGGGGCCGGATAGTTCAGTTGGTAGAGCGTTCGGACAGAAACCACAAGGTTCCTAGTTCGATACCGGTCCTCGCCAACTCAGTGTATGAGTAGCACATGGATCTGCGAGGTAAAGGAGCTGATGGTAGGTGTTGCGCTCCACCTCAGACGCCAAAACAATCTCCTTGGTCTAGCGATATTGAAAAGGGGATAGACTCCCTCGCTGACTGGCTGATATCGACTTTAGGCCGCCCCGACCACTTTTACTTTATATATATATATATATATATATATATATATATATATGAAGATTGGAGTAAATCCGACAGTATGAGGTTAGGAAAAGTGGACAAAAAATAATAACTCAAACAAGTAGATGTAGGAGAGATATATTTCGTTCCGCTTTAAGCGGGATCTTCATCGGTCTGTTTATGACTGATGAAGTTCCCACTTAAAGCGGAACTAAATATATATCTCCTAAATCTACTTGTTTGAGTTATTATTTTTTGTCCACTTTTCCTTTTCCATATATATATATATATATATATATATATATATATATATATCGAAGCAGATTGTGCTCAATATCATTAATAGAGCATTTGTATTTGAGTTAAGGTAGCATGGACATGGAGCCAACAACTGGTTATTGACAACTTCTTGCCAATGCGATCTTCAACACCCCCCCAAAAAAAAAACATTTTTTTGTCTGGTTACTGGATGCTAGTCACAATTATCCTGTAAACGCCAGTATGATGTTCATTCTACAGAGGCCTTGACTTTTGGATTACCCTTGTATCTCTCTATAAATCTTTTCTTTGTTCTTGTTTTTTTTATATTCTACATCCGTTCGCCATATCTTTTATATATTTATCATTTGTCTACAAATATTTTCGTTAATAAACAATGAGTTGTCTGCATAATGTTCCGGCAAAGATATTAATAAAAATCAATCATATTTTGTTTGCTAATAAAATATTGATTATCCACTAGCTTTTTATTTATTTATTTATTCGTTTTAGAATTCCATCTCATTAATGTTTCGGAATTGTTTTATGAAAATCCTTTAGACTGGAGTAAATCTAATAAAAATGTCAGGATTTATATATTTACAACAAACCTCGGTATCCAATTGTTCCACCATACTGAAAATCAGTTGGACCATTACTCTGTGTCTATCTCTTTGTGTAATAAATGCTCTCTTTAGTTTTGATTATACATCTCTCTCTCTCTCTCTCTCTCTCTCTCTCTCTCTCTCTCTCTCTCTCTCATATAAATGCTCTCTTTACTTTTGATTATACTTCTCTCTCTCTCTTTTCTCTCTATCTCTCTATCTCTATCTCTATCTCTCTATCTATCTCTCCTCTCTCTCTCTCTCCCTCTCTCTTCTCTCTCTCTCTCTCACATGCTCTCTCATATAAATGCTCTCTTTACTTTTGATTATACTTCTCTCTCTCTCTTTTCTCTCTATCTCTCTATCTCTATCTCTCTATCTATCTCTCCTCTCTCTCTCTCTCCCTCTCTCTTCTCTCTCTCTCTCTCTCTCTCTCTCTCTCACGCTTTCTCTTTCTCTCATATGAATGCTCTCTTTACTTTTGATTATATATCGCTCTCTCTCTTTCTCTCTCACACACGCTCTCTCTTTCTCTCTCACACACGCTCTCTCTTTCTCTCATATGAATGCTCTCTTTACTTTTGATTATATATCTCTCTCTCTTTTCTCTTTCTCTCTCTCTTTTCTCTTTCTCTCTATCTCTCTCCTCTCTATCTCTCCCTCTTTTTTTCTCTCTCTCTCCCTCTTTTTTTTCTCTCTATATCTCTCTCTCTCTCCCTCTTTTCTTTCTTTTTCTCTCTCTATCTCTTTCTCTCATATGAATGCTCGCTTTACATTTGATTTTATATATATATATAATCTTTTCTTTCTCTCTCTCTCTTTTCTCTCTCTCTCTTTTCTCTCTCTCTCTTCTCTCTCCTCTCATATGAATGCTCTCTTTACTTTTTATTATACATCTTTCACTCTCTCTCTCTCTCTCTCTTTTTCACTCTCTCTCTCTCTCATATGCTCTTAAAATAGAGCCAATGAAATAAGGAGGTAATAATGTAGTGGATAAGGATCAAAGTGACCAAGAAACAGGTTTATAGTTGCCCCCCAGACAGATAGAGCTTGTCATTCTAAAAATAAGCCACGTTTAGAAAGCAATCAAGATCTATTTCTCTTCTGATTCTCTCTATAGTGTTCTGAACTGAACATAAAACAAATCCATTCCCAGTCGTTTATATTCCAATATATAGTGTTATCTCTATAAAATTACACTGTTCAGAATTCTATTTCATTCCTTTGAGATGATTTATTTCAAAGACTTTTGCTGGAAGAAACAATTTTTCTTTCTTCCCATAATTCAATCTTATATTTAGTTTCCCAAATTAAAAGTTTAGTAATGTCGGCGGAGTAGTTTATTGTCGATATCAGCCAGACAGAGAGGGAGTTTATACCCTTTTCACTAGCACTGGACCAAGGTGATTTTTTTTTGTATCTGAGGCGGAGCTTCCCACTTTACTGCACAGATCCAAGTTGTGCTAAGTCGGCTGAGGCTTTAGACTGCACCTCTACAGAGGAATAAGACCACCCCAAATGGGGACACCTGTTGGCTGTGGGTGGTGACCCATGATGATTAAGGACAGAATCATGGTGGATGAGCAGTCCATGACATGTAACACACCACTTTGGTCCTTACTTAGGCTAGACGGACGGTCAGAGAGGTCCTCTCCTATCAATCGGCTCGTCACATCAAGTCCTAGCATCTACATGATTGTCTCGACCCTATTGCCCTTATGGCAAGCCCCAACCCTTTTTATAACATGGGTGTTAGAAGGCGGCTGAGGGTTTTTATGTCCTGGTTATGACGTTAAACTCTAACTGATGGTGAGCTTCTAGTTCTGGGGAATGTGAAGCACCCATTCATTACCAGGTCCACTCTGACCTGGAGCGGTAGTACCTGTTAGGGCTCCATCTATGAGTTAAATAAAAAATTTGTTTGCAAAAAAAATTGAGTTTAAACAATTTTCTTCCAAACTATTGCTACGAATCTTTCAAAACTTTGCCGGCATTAAATGACCCACCGTGGTTGATATGCCGTAAAAAACAACAACAAAAAACAAGCTCAGTTGGGGAGTAATGAATACAAGGATTTTGTCAGAGTTATCAGTTCATTTAATACAATGAGTTTTATCCATGCCTTGACAGGTCCAAAAAAGGTAATCTAAGACGTGATGGAAGGTATTACATACATAAGTATATCAATAGTTTGCATGGATGCACATAGTGTAATGGATACCATCATACGAAACAGACGCAGTGAGACGAGTTCAAATGCTGGCCGCCCTGTCGGCTGGAGTGTTAGAATGCACCGACTGCACCTCTGCAGAGGGGTAAGACTCCCCCAGTGGGGCCGCCTGTTGGCCGTGGGTGGCGACCCGTGATGCTTAAGGATAGAGCCCAGGTGGATGAGCAGTTCATGACATGCAATACTCCACTTTGTCCCTATCTTGGGCTAGACGGGCGGTCGGAGAGGCCCCCTCCGATCAATCGGCTGGTCACGTCAAGCCCTAGCACCTATATGATTTTCCCAACCCTATTGCCCTTATGGCAAGCCCCAACCCCTTTTTATCATATGGGTGCTAGAAGGCGGTGGCTGCGGGTCTACATGTCCTGGGAATGACGTTAAACTCTATCGGATGATGAGGTTCCAGTTTTGGAGGTTTGGGGAATGTGGAGCACCCCTTCATCACCATTGCTCCCTGGTCCACTCTGACCCGGAGTGGTAGTACCTGTTAGGGTCCCATCTATGGGTTAGATAGAAAAATGTATTTATAAAAAAAATTGTATTATCCATTAAAAATTGATTTATTTCAAAACTTTATCGGCATTAAATGACCCACTGAGGTTGATATGCCGTAAAACAAAACAAAATCAAATGCTGGACGAGGTTCTTCGCATTTCACATAGCGCTTATACCCTTGGGAAAGGTAAGAATCCAACTATTCTCCATCCAGCTATAGGGTAAATAGTAGGGTGTAGATATTTGTGTAGACTGATCAGTACTCAATTGAGTTGCAAGTTGAATCAGTTTCTGAGAATCCAGACTTGGTAAGTGGTTTAAATAGCAGCTTTGGCTATTCTACTTCATGGCATGGTCAAGTCTATTTCCAGGATTTTGATTGGTTGGTGGTTTTAGTGTGGATATTTTTATCCATATATACTGAACACTTGACCATGTCCTGTCAGTTGCTACAGAGTGCATTCGGTTACTCTCTTTTTTTTTTGTTTGGTGACTGGATGCTAGAATGAAGGCGAGTATGATGTTCATTCAACATAGGGCAGACCGAGCTCTTTAACCTTGGTTAGGCAACCAGTCTAGGAGAAAGAAAAATCGGGAATAAAACCTGTTAAATTCCGCCTTAAAAATTGACATTGTGTCACACCTTGCTTGTGCAGAGGGTTTGGGAAATACATATAGAATTTGAAGAATTGAGAGATTTCAAACATTGGTTTTCTCCGGAAAGTTTGTCAAACATTATTTGACTAAAAGGCCACTTGGTGGAATTTTGACTCTCAAAATATACGTAACTTGAATAAACACAATAATTACTTGAGCAAATGCTGACTGCACTTAGTGCTGTTAAAAAAATAAAAAAAGCATTATTTAGGTGTATTGATTCCCCCCTCGTTTCTACTTTAGTATTAAACTTGTCAGCTGCTCACAGTTGACAAATAAATTGTCTTGAGTTTCCAGCGCAAATGGACTGCTGTAAAATAACATGGATAGGTCACTTGCCACCTTCAAGTGACCAAAATAACAGCATTAATTCTGGTTGTAAAACGGGGAAATTTGTGGCCAGTTAATGTGTTGCTAGTAAAAAAGACTGAACTATTTGGAGAAGCTATGAAAGCCCAAAAGTGATACATTCAAGAATTAAGGAAACGACCTCAATTTGAAATGCGGAGAGGTCCCCTCCGATCATTCGGCTGATCATCTCAGGCCCTTAGCACTTATATATATTTACCAACCCCTCCGTACGAGCAGGATGTGATACAAGGTCAATTTTTAAGCGGAGTTCAACAGGTTTGAATTCAGAGTTTTCATTCTCCTAGACCAGTTGCCTTACCAAGGTTAAAGAGCCCAGTCTGCCCTACTATTTATCCATAGCTGGGGAGAGTAGGATTCATACCTTTCCCAAGGTATTAGCGCTAAGTGAAAATGCAATTACCATATCCAAGATTTGAACTCGGGGCGACGAGTCCATTTCCCATGACTTTAACCATTACACTACGCGCTTCCCTAGCACTTATATGATTGCCCAACCCTATTGTCCTTATGGCAAGCCCCAACCCTTTTTATCATAAGAAGGCCACCGCCTACTAGCACGTATATGAAAAAGGGTTTTCATGTCCTGGGAATGACGTTAAACTCTATCTAATGGTGAGGTTCCAGTTTCTGGGGGTTTGGGGAATGTGAAGCATCCCTTCATTACCATTGCTTTCTGGTCCACTCTGACCCGGAGTGGTAGTGTCTGTTTGGGTGCTATCTATGGGCTAAATAGAAAAATCTGTTCATGAAAAAAATTGTAACCATAAGAATTAATTTTTTCAAAACTTTGTCGGTATTAAGTGACCCCACTGAGGTTGATATGCCGTAAAACCAAACCAAACTAATCAATTTGAAATGCCATTGTAAAAAAAAAAAAGCACTCACCCAAATCAAGGTAGCAAATTTATATGAGCCAACTTAAACAATAAAACCATTCACAAACTAATAATGAGAAACGATTTACTGTGCATGTAAACAAAACTGTTTTTTTTATTGTAGCTGTAAATGTCTGTAATTCCTAATGTGCCTTTTTGTAGCCATTATCAAAAAGGAATAAATTTTTCTTTACTATCTACGAGGGTGTGTCAAAAAGTAATGCCATTTCTATATTTCATGAGAAGTTTTATTTTCTATAAAACTAAGGTAATCTGAACATTAGCTACATAATAAGAGTAACCTCCCCTTATTTCTTTCACTTTGATGAAGCCGTTTGTTTTGGTCGACCATTTTCATTTCACCGTTAATCTACACTGAAAATACGAATTTGTTCGAATCAATACAACTGCATGTTTTAACATGAAGATATCATAAAATGTTTTCTTAATTGTGCTTGCACATTATTTGAAATGAACTTAATTGTTATTAAAAACACATTTTATGATATTTTCGTGTTAAAACATGCAGTTGTATTGATTCGTATTTTCAGTGTAGATTTACGGTGAAATGAAAATGGCCGACCAAAACAAACGGCTTCCTCAAAGTGAAACAAACAAGTTATTCTCATTTATGTAGCTAATGTTCAGATTACCAAAACTAAGGCCTACATTGACACCATATCGAGGCTCAAAGCAAGAATCCGACGACTAAAACCCAACTTGCCAATCGACAATGTCCTCCTCCTGCATAACAGTGCTCGACCACACACAAGCATCAGGACAAGAGAGAAAATCTTTACCGCTTCCTCCATACTCACCAGATGTAGTACCTTCAGACTAGCATCTCTTCGGCCCCATGAAAGAGGGTTTGAGAGGCAAACATTATTCCAGTGACGAGGAAGTAAAATCTGTAGTGAAGAAGTGACTCAATGAACAGTTAACCGAATTTTACCTGGCAGTGATGCATGCTCTCATTAAAATGTGGAACATTGCTAATAAGAGAAATGTTGACTGTGGAGAAGTAGGGATGTGATCCACAGTGGACCAGCTTCATTTTGATGTATAATACATGTAGCTATATTGGTAATTATACCTGTCCTAAACAAATTGGCATTACGTTTTGACTCTCCCTCGTCTATAATTTTTACATGGACATATTCTCTTTAATTTGTCTTCTGATTTGTTTTTCTTTATTTTTCAGGTGAGTTTAATATATTTTCCCAACGCTGCAATCGAGCAGTCAATTCAGGGTGTTTTTCCTGACTAGGTAATCAGGTAATTGAAGATGAATTGAGCATATGATTCCCGACAAATTTTATGTTCAATAGCAATTTGCTGGTAACATTTTAATACACATTGCTCCAGTAAACAACTAGACTTGATGATACATATAAGGTTCACTTTGACTCGACTTCTACGAGGCAATAGATTAGCCATGTAATTAATCATAATGTAAGCATCGTAAGTAACTATCTACATCGAGCTCGCAAAACAACACTTGAGTTGACTTAGACTAATCTACAATGTAACTAACTAAATGCATTAGAGGAAGAACTGCATCAACTCGTGGACATGACCACAAAAGGATTTCTGTAATTTACCACATAGGTCTACGTTTCAGTAGTCTTCCACCATAGGCCGCAATAGTATATTTCTCATTTAATAAGCTATCACACCACACAAAATAATTGTACATTAATTAGCTATCAATATCCTTGTCTTAAGAGACCTCAAATAGCTTGAGATCACATCACTTACCTCTATAGATGTGAAACCAGTATGGTAGACACACTGTTAAGTTGTGTATTAGGAGACTCTGAGAGAATGATACTAATACTGTTCGGAGACCAATGATCGGGTGCGAATGGAGAGTACATGAAACGGAGTTGAAGTAAATACGTCGCACTGATCCGATAATCATTTTGAGTAGGACTCTTAGCTAAGGCTTCAATCCATGACCTGGACTCAATGGGGGAAATTCAAAGTACTCGTGAGCCAATGGCATTCGCTCTCAACGTTATTCTAACACACGGCGAGCGTTCACTGTTGTCTATAAGATCCGCACAATTGAACAACCCAGTCAGACTCCTAGCTAGTGATCTGAGCACATAAAGCTTAGATCTTGGCCTTCAAAATTTCAAGTGAACTTAGCTCTCATGGGCATATGGACTCGCACACTACAACCCTAACAATAGGTGATGTGCTGAGAAGACTTCAACAAGTATAAAACTTGAATAAGCGCCCAAGGACTCATCTACTCAACACAGATTTGTGTGAATAATATACAATACAAGTATCAGGAACTATGATAATTGTATCTATATTCGTAAGTTATTGACGGACCTAGTTGTCCTCGGAGGATGCTTCATGTGAAGTGTGCACTAGCCATGTACACACTCCTCCATCGCAGTTATCGATGTACATCTCGTGTCTGTGCTTCTCAGGCTCAGCTTCTACTTCTGGCACGAGTCTTAACAAGCAATCCTGCAAGCAAGACTCGGAAGGTTGTACATCGAGAGCCGAATAGGATGGTGACCCAGCATAGAGCAATGAGAATAGAAATAGTGGACATTACATAAAATAAAGTGAATGATATACCATTATAAGGAACATTGCTCCACAAACAAAACAAATTTTTTAAAAGTTTATAGAATTATATAACAAATATCTTGCACACATTATGGACACTTAGAGACTCCAGATTTTAAAGGAGTTGAGGTGTACAAGTCTCTCACAGTGGCGAGTATAATAAGACACAGTGCCTATGATACAAACCAGGAAGAGGGACGAGCAGTAATATCAGAATAATAATTATTACTACACTTGTCTTACTGCTCTACATCCTAAAAAGAAAAGCAGAGCTATAGTCTAGGGAATAGAATAGGATAAATCACCCCACGTTGACTAGAATATAGGAGTATGGTAATGGTCAAGTTTCGAGAGATGATGAGCGTCTCAGCTTATTAGAAGAACTCTCCCGGAGTTACACAAAAACATATAGAGGTATCCACCGAGTTCGAAACAAGAAACTCAGCCTGAAGAAACGCCGGAGCGGAGCAGCACTCCAGGTACTGAAAATATAAGTTATACAGATAACAACTGGAAAGATGCATCCGAGTCTAAATAGTCCGGATAACACAGTATCACATGGCAACAAGGTCAGTTAACGGACCCTAACCACGTCTTCTATCCTTCAAACATTCAAAGAGAAATAATAAAAGATTCTCATGAAAACAGTTTTAGATACACTCCTTCAAAGAATTGTGTATCCTCGAGTGGATCTGTTAGTGTCTGAAAAGCAACTCTTTGGTTGTGTTAACTGCGAGCTTAAGCGCGAAATTTGTGATAAGAAAGAACTCTGTGTATGAGATTTTACTACAATAGCTTTTCACCTCACGCATTGGTGACACAAATACCTAGAGGCATCCCGTTGTTTTGAATTCAGTAGTTGAAAACTTTTAGTGACTCACTCAACTAGTCTCGCTGCGATGACACCAGCACGTAACGTGCGAGGACACTGTACATGGTGATAAATGCTCCATGTCAGACGCATAGCACCATTATCGCTCGGACCTCCCAACTGATCTCGAGCAAGTACTTCAGATCACCAATACACCGCATAAATTAACATTATCCTAAGTAGAGGATATAAAACAGTAATATAAGATATGTATTGTTCTTCCTGTCTAAGCACAATCTATGTCGCGTACTGGACTAAATCTACACTCACTCAATAATTAAATTATTTACCTTCACTCGAATTATTTGTAATTACTGTAGAGCGCTCAACATAATAGTGTATCTGTTTAGTATTGGCCTGAAAACCACATATATATTCTCATATCTATAGATGCGTCATCTCTTGGTTTGTTCTAGAATATAGAGAATATACACATTAATCAGATACATAAAAACCATAGAATTAGTCCGTTGGTCATCAGATTAGTGAGAATCTTGGGAAGTAAAGTAAGTGGAAGAGGAAGGGATAGTTTCCAGCATTATTTAGGGATAATTCCCTCAAACACCATTACAGATGTGACATGTACACTGTAAGTAAACCCCAGGAGATAGAAAGTCTTTATAGTTCACACGGAATACCATACGCAACACATTCTACATATGACAAGAGATTAGGTAAAATATATGACCAAGATCAATAGTGGGACCTTAGGGCTTGAGCGATCAGACTGTAGTATTGTGACAGCCAATACACCATAGATTCAGAAAACGAGAAGTAGAGTCGAGCTATAATAAGGTATCGCGATATATTCCATTAGTAAAGACCTTATAAACTGTAATATTACCAAAAGTGGATTTGTTGATCAGCTTACCGTGCAACACCTCAGAACCGACTAGCAGAAGTATTCTAGTCTTTATAAGGAGGATAGGTGATTTGGCAGACAACGCGGATCGAGAGAAGGATTTTGATTTCCGAGCACACTCACGAGTCGAGATCCGACTGAGATTGGTGGTTAGCTATGGGATTGAGATAGAAACCGAGACTGATGCACTCTGCTGAGGTGGAGGGTATAACTGACTTATAATAGAGTTCGCAAGACGTGAAGGATTTAGGGTAGTTTCATACGGGATTTATCCAGGATATTAGAACCCAGACGGGCTAGTTAGATATGATGCCGCAGGGATTTTAGACGAATCCATGACTGAGATGAGGAGGGATGATAGGAGAACCTTTGAAGTAGAACGATCGCGATGCGTACGATGCCGCGAATTATTGAGCCACTCGACTGACTTATAACCGAGAGACTGAGATTGATAGGCTCACGGGCGTCACTTTACCTCTATGAATCCGCACTGATAGTATTGAGATTGTATGGAGGATGCATTGAACCCGAGAGCAACCTGAGATTGATGGAGGTATAAAGAGATTGTAATGCGATCTCCGACTGAAGATGTTGAGATTGAGAAGTTGAGTATGAGATGATGCGAAACCGAGTGAGTTGACTCGCGAATCACGAGGTCACGCGCAGTAGAATGCGTTGGTCCGATACACCGAGACTTAGAGATTGACAGTTGGATAGTATAGCATTATGCATTACGTGTAAACCGTGGCAGATGAGATTATGAGAAGAGGAGTAAGCGCACAAATTACAATGAACCTCGATAAGAATCATAGATATTATCGTTGAGCAAAAATCTTCTCAGCAAACTATCTGACACTGATGAGACTGTACTATCTAAATTAACACCATCACAAGTCGTCACACATAGAAAGGAGATTGGACCGACTCATTATAATTTCCAGTTATATCTCCAATTTCATTCATATAGTATATTTGATAACAATGAACATAAATCCGCATAGACTCAGACTAATAGTATGTGAGTGATTATACTGAATTGAAGAGAGATAAGATCTCTGAGAATGTTAAAACACAATATGATGTTAATATTTGACGAAACATACTTCATACCTAATTATGAGATATTAAATAAAATAAGAATAGTAAGATGTGTATTCACTCCTTTCGTCTTTTTCATAAAACTGATTGTCTGATTCATCTATAACAAATCTATCTGCTGGCAGACATATCATTTAGATTCTATTTGTTCATACATTAGGATTACAACACAATTATGGTGCACGCAACAGATTATTATTCCGGTTGTAGTATATGCACAATTAGATCCTCATCTGGCTGAACAGATTAGAATTCTTAATATATAGTCATAAATGTTGATGAACTACGAGACGGCCATACGATAGATTGCATTAATTTTGATTTTTTTTAAACTGGCTCATGACTCTTCATGCTACATATTGTTATTAGGAATATAAAAGTATTGATAGTCTTAGAGAGGAGTATGGATATTAACTGTGTAATCAATTCAGATCTATGCGCTCTAAGAGGATATACATTCATTTATTATCCTAATTGACGACTAGACACTAGAAAAATGTAGTGATATTGAGAGGACCACTAGAGGCTGGTAGCGCAACGATACACCGAATATAACTAGATACACTCAACATTACCGCACATTCCATGTAGCATAAACAGACTACATAGACGTAAAATTGTGGGCTGAAGGTCGGTATTCAGTATTCAGCTGATTCGCAATAAGTACATGCCAGACACCATTCATAATTCAAAAACGGACGACTAATATATAACTATATGTATTATCAGAGAGGTAACTAGTTGTTTACACGATTCCTAAAATCATTTCCGTTGGGGTGGAATTGTTCGATCTATTTACTAATTGTTAAACAGTGCAGATAATGCATCCAAGTCTCTAACCGGATATCTAGGATAGGATCTAGGATGTAGTATCCAGACGTATTCATTTGATTGAGTTAACATCTTATTGACTGTATGTGCAATAAATATGCGTGAGATAATGATTAATTATTTAAGTAGAATCTTTTGAAGCAATTCGTATTAATCTCAACATCATTCTAATGGATTGTGTTATATTGACTAATGAAGACGCTTAAATTGTTAGAACTACAATTCGAGCCAATTATACTTGAATCAGACATATTAGTTATATGTGTTATATTCAGTACAACATTACAATTTGCGCAGAGCAGGTTGCAATATAACTAACTCATCTTAAAAGGATATAGAATTCGACTTCACTAAAATTAGCCCCACTCAATATACGAGATAATATATTATATATAAATCTTTATGTTCTGGAGAAGATATATAACAATCACTATTTCCATGCATCTTTCTATATAATGCCACTATAACCTATTATATTCGTTCGGAAACATTTGCAGACAAATTCAAATATTCTCTGGAGGACAGATCCTCTGTATATCCCCAAGAGGGAGCACATAATCTTCATTGAAGTGCATATTCACATGCACCTAAAATATACTCGAATTCTAACTCATCAGGCAGGAGAGAATCTCTAACACTAATGGTCATCGGTGTCAGGTAATAAGCATTAATCATTAACTTTTATATTAAATTATATTGTGTTAGATGAGTGCCTATATATACAGATCGCACTAGAAGATTAGTATATCGTACTGTCTCACAGCGTAACAGTTTGACTAATCAATTCTCACTTTAGATTAATGTGCATATTGTGATTTCTGAAGATACAATTTACTACCATGCAGTTCAATCCTCTCTGCAGATGAATTAAGAATTTAATACACCAGTGAATATCGATGAATAATCTAGAAAACTCGTAGCAGAAATTGTTTGCGTATTGACGCTCTCTTAATCACATTGGAGAGTTCACATGTCCACACCGTTATCTCCAGGGTTAATTTGTATGGATCCCGAAACATTCAGTTCTTAGTTCAGACCAAGTGTATCCATTGGGTATTTGATTCAAATAATTGCACTTTTGAGAATTTGGGTAGTTACATTACAATACTAACCCATTATCTTGGTTTTATTTCAAATGCGAGTGTTACCTATTACGATCAATATTGGTCTATTAAAAGCGGATTCAATATTTATCATAATATTAATATCACCACATATTAGATTCGGCCTCCACTTAGCTACACAAGGACATAGTAAGTTACCTCCCAAGCAACGCTTGGCAGGAACAAGGGACCCACACTCGGTTCCAGAGTGGATTCCTGCGAGCGTATGGTGAATTGAAGGGACCTCTTAAGGATAACCTTAACATTCAGTCCACACTTCCGTAACCACTGGCTTAACTTCCAGAATTGGAATAATCAAACCATTAGGTGGGAAGAGTATTGAACTAAAATTCGTCATTATTAGGACAGAGATCCCCACGCATCACCTGTTGGCTTCATAATGGTATGATAGGGTATTAATAATTATACTTTGAATTCCTCAAAGTTTAGATTATTATTTTGACTAAGTCCGTCGACTTTTGATATGTGACATTCTATATCAGAATTCTATCCAGAATTACAGGCACGGACACACATTTCAACATTTAAAGAATAGGAATGTTTAGCAGATATGAAATACACTCCTGTACATGCTATCTCAAGAAAAAGATATATATATATCACACACTTTATAGACGCAAAATAAACATGTTACTAAAATACTTATACCCCACATATTTCATTTTGGCACATTTCACATTTTTAACATTTGGAGTAGTTTTTTAACACTCAGTAATAATAAATACAAATGGTATATTTCCTTATCGACAATATGAGATACACTACCTTTCAATGTTCTTATACACTAACGACAGCTGGAAAATCCAGCGTAAGCGTGTAGAGAAGTACGAGAAGATTAATGTAAGTCTATATTAAATCACATCTCAAAACCAAATTATATTGTACTGAGAGGAAGTATACCAATATCTTGATTCGAAATAATAATACATTTATATACTTAGATTATCATAGTGGTGAATTACAAAAAAACCTTAAATTCAACAAAAAGGAATTTAACGTAAATTACATTTATCCTACCAAATTGAGGAATTTTTCCACTCAGGGTCTGTCAAAGTATAGTAGCATGCATTTGGCTTTTTAACTTCTATATTGTTAATTTCTATATATAGAATAGATGAATAGCATCAAACAAACCCCATCCGGACTTACTTCCCGTTTTCAAAATACAAGCTATAGGAAATACCCTTTAAGTTTAAAATTGGGATTAAGTGACAGACCCAGCTCCTAAAGCTTCTTTCAAGTTAGGCTGTTCAAGGTTCCTAACTTCGTACGCAATCGTCTATAGTGAATATATCTAGATCAGTGTCGCGTTTTTAATTTATTGTAAAAATTAACATTCTTATGGGGAGAAAATTTCTAAAATACAACTATAAAACACTGCGAGCGCTCATGGACGAGAATGATATTTAATATACCAGTATGATTTGCGCAGAAGCATTCATTTTTTACTACTTCATTATAATAGTCTCCTTTCTCTCATCGCACTCATGAAATTTGCATTTCCGGCTTTGGGTTCTCCACACAATATTTTCTATATAACTTTTATTGTACTATAATTATACAAGTTATCAAATAAAAGTTTTATTATAATTCTTATAATAAGACTTACACTAGAAGTGGAAGGGATGAGACGCATTTAATTTCACACATGTAATTAATGATCAATTGTATAATGTTAAGTTAGAACATACTAAATGTATAGAATAGGTTAATTTAAATACAAAAATCAGAGTAAATAACATCAAATCTTTGGCTATCTTTGAGTTAAAAGAGAGAAAGTTGCTTTCTAAGAGCTTTCTAATTCACAAAACACTTGCATGATATTGAAGAGAGTGTGTACTGTTACCGGTTTGGAGTAACTTGATAATAATTCTAGCTTCAACACAATAACACACGCGCACTAATCGGGCTTATGGTCTATAACCTAACCATGGTTAATGGCAACTGTCTAGGGAAAGGGGAATCAACCTATACAAAACACTCTAGTTCTTACAAAATAATTGACACTCAATGTTTCGATACGTGAAATTGTGTGCGTGGAAGTGCCAAAGGCATAAATTTTACATTAAAAAGTCAGCTTTAAAAAAATAATATTTGAAACGTAACCATTTTAGTTTTGAGGTTAACTTATTACGGTGATAATGAAAATCACATTGTGGTTAGCTTTTTACTTCTCTAATAATAAATGCAAATGACACATTTTTTCAACCTATACCCTAGAGCTGTAGCCCAACATATCATACCATTTTGGAACTGGGCCGAAAATGTGGGCAACATTAAAAATATTCCGGGTCGAATTTTGGATTTTCCAAGTTTTAATTACTTTTTTTTTTTTTTTTTTGGTGGGGGGATAATTTTAGACACCGTCTAAGTTTTGTGAAGCCCAAATACATTATTCAAAAGGTGTATGTATATATATATATATTAATATATTAATATATATATATAGGGTGTTGTGGAGCACGAGGGAAATTAATGAACCATAAAGTTATCGAACTAAGAGATAATAAAGCTCACAAAGTCTACGGTCTAGATCTAGGTAACCCAAATAATACAAAATCTTAAATGAGAGTGCTCACAAGAAATTCAAAAAACACCAGAAGTACAACAAATCTCTCAAGAAAATAAATAATTCGCTCTGTAACTGATCAACATTAAACTTTCAATACCGACTGAGTATCCTCTCTAAAAATGCCGGGGAAATATCAACACCAGAAACCCAACTCTACACGCAGAAAATAGCATACACCAACACTTCACAGTATGACATACATACTCCAAAAAAACAATCAACCACCAAAAATTCAGTTTGGGAAATCTTAGTTCTGCATTACACGTGAGTGCTCTACATAGGCTGATTAAGATCATCGATGAATAAAAAACTATAAAAAAAAGTATTATTTCATACTTATCAACACCAGAAGCACATTGCAAAGGGTGGATCATTCTCCAGTTTCTATAAACAAACAATTAACAATATATGGCTATCTACGTGATACAATATACAACGTATAGTGGAAATGAGAAAGTGATGGTCACACAGCTCCTTAAATTTCATTCCAACATAAACGTGATACTGTAGTCAATATCGTCCTAGTACCTCCCAACCCTTTACTGAGCACCGATTAATAAATATACACCACATGTAACTATATGAAATAAACATCTAAAAGATTGAAACGAACATATTTCCACAAACAACAAGTTTAAAAGAAAAAATATTTTTGCGCTGTATTTTTATTGGTTTAGTTTGCAAACTTTGCATCACATAGAAAACAATACAGTTCCAAAATCGACCTACCCCTCCATTAATATACTTAGTGTCATATTAAGTCCATTATATATAATACAATCATATGATTCTCTATAATTATATTCGAAGAATAATGAGCAATTTCCGAAGGGTGAAAATTCGTAAAATCTTATCAAGTGCCAGTATTTTTAGTTGAATATGCGGAACAGCTTTCAATTGCCACAAGATTTCCTCTTTAAAATGAGATCACAAGACATGTTGTATTGTAATATAAGGTGATACAAAATGTAAGCTATGAAAGAGTCGCACCTAAAATTACCTGAAGTAGGAGCAAAACTATATTTAAGGGTAAGGGGAATTTTAACACACACATCTTTTGACAGTCAAATTCCTAAGCATAGCCCATTCAAAACACGTTGTCACGTCAAAAAGAGAAGCGACACAAATGATCAGCTTGTTGTACAAATTGACTTAATTTAAAGAGGGTGTAAGTATTATTAGACCGAAAACACGGATGATATATAATGATATTATTAGGATGTCCATGTAGTTAAAGGAGCCTATATGAGTTAGCACATACTGGCACGGTATTAAATTGTATCATTGTTTCATCCGAAAATTCACTAAAGCTTCTATAAAGAATTGTTTATTCTGTAGCCGGGACATCTGGTTACATTCTAAGAAAACTATTACGCCTTTATTGCCATGGATCTCGGCGGCTTCGGTTCATTTCATTGAGTGAACATTTCAGTCATACGAAGAGAGAGGATATACCTAAGATCTTATGGATCTAACGCCCATCTTAAAACAGGTGACTCTTGCTAGGGTAGGTCATTGAGAACCTATCTCAAACGGATGATCATTACGTCCTCACCTAAATTTATATTTTCTCATCTAATGAGATAAGCACGCAAATAGGCAGTAAGATTAACTGCAACAACTTGTAGACACATAATAGACACCAAGAGTAGAAATTACTTTTCATCATCGATCAACATAGATAGGCAGCATCATTCAGCAGGTAAAGAATCCATTGAATTAAAATACAAAAAAAGCATAAATTGATTAAATTACAGCCGATTGCACGTGGTGATGGGAAATGTTAGACAGCCTCCTCTAGGATTTTGAACTCTGGTCGGCGAGTCTAGCTCCACTAGTTTCTAAGTAAGGGTGTGGGATTGCTTGTTTTTGTTTTTTTGTTTTGTTTTCTTTTCGTTTTTGTTTTTGTTTGTGCTGCATCAGTAATTTCATTTCTAGTCTTTATCTGTTCTACAGTTTTGCAGTTTATCCTATTAATGTCAGCCTGTGAGAAGTAGGGACTAGACATGGAGGTTATTGCACCAAGGTCTGTGATGTTGGCAAATCTTGTTACTTGAGATGCCAAAGACGGCGAGAATTTCCATCAAGAAGGGACTTAATGTAACAAGAAGACGAAAAAGTGATTGACATTTCGCCAGATTAACTCCAAGCTACTTTACAAATGGCCTCTAATTAATTAATCATCCTCGTCTGGCTAATTAAACCCTTAAATGTGACACAGCGATCTTTAAATATCTTTCTGTGACGTTTGATGGCATTAGCTGCATGTTTGGTCCTACTTGTTCATGAACATGTCCAAGCACATCACTTATACAAGGTCCCTAAATGGAATGAAGTGTTCGCATTTAGATATTTGACCATATTAAGTTTCTCGGAAATTGCAATCGATAAATATGGGTTGATGACTATGCAGTAGGGTAAGGTCGATTTGGAACTGTATTGTTTTCTATGTGATGAAAGTTGCAAACTAACATAAAAATTACAGCGCAAAATATTTTTTCTTTAAAACTTTGCCTTCGTTTGTGGAAATAGATTTCAATCTTTTAAAATGTTATCACTGTTACAGTTTAATTATTAGGTAAAAAGCAGCATATTGGAAGTATCGTTGTGATGGGTGCATATTTTCAATTTGATTTCTAGTCATATTTATTAGTTTCGTTTAAAATGATAACCTTTCTGTTTTGAAATATTGACATTAATAAATTTTTCTAACCAATTCTTAGGCTAAATATTGTGAAAACGAGGATTTTTGGTGCATTTTAGTAGATGATCTTTGATGCTATTTCCTCAAACAATGGTGCAAGTAAGAGATCTAGGTTTTGGTATCAGCAGTCATTATATCAACACAGAACTTACTGTGTGAGAGAATTTTATATTTTTTTAAAAAGTGAAAAATCAACCTACCTTATTATGCTAGGTCTCGTAGATTTGAGAATCACATTGGTCTATATGTATTCCTGTCAGTAACAATGAAATTCATACTAAAATAAAGAACCAATATGGAGTTTGAATATGTATTTACTTACCTTCCGCACAATCAGATGACATGAAGTCAATTTTTAAGAAGAGTTTAAATTCAGTTCCCTTCCCCTAGACCAGTTGCCATACCATGGTTATAGACCATAAGCGATAATTGTTTACTAAGAATTATTATCAGTTACTCAAAACCGTACACATACACACAGTATCATCAAGTTTTATAAAAAGTTAATTTTCTTTTAACTCAAGATAGCAAGATTTTATCATTTCTAATGGAATATTATACTATTTATTAATTAACATTATACAATTGATCATTATACATTAAAATTAAGCATTACACAATTTATTATTAAATATTGTTTATTATACATTACTAGCAAAAGTTTAAAAATATTGGAAAACCAGAGAGTAAATGAGAAGAGAGAAAATAAGAGGAAAATGATTCATCAAAATTTTTAAAAACTCGCAGAGTAGAATGTTTGTTTATTTTAGGAAATTTTTCTCCCATTAAGATGTTATTTTTAAAAATGCATTCCTAAACTTTATTAACGATTTGACGATAAACAAAGCTAAGAATTTATGTATTATAATATTCGTTTATTTTAAGAATAGTCTCTCTTTGTTTACATTTAAAAAAAAAAAATTTAAGCAACCTTCTTTGCCTGTTGATTTCCATGGTAGAAATGTATTCGTTTAATTCCCTTTTTTTGTCGGATTAAAGTATTTTGTACACAGACAAATGATTATTATTAAATAGAAATTGTTACTTAAAACCATATAATTATTAGTAATAATATTCATTAGTATTGTTATTTCAACCATACAGCTGTGTAAAAGTTATTTACATTAGATAGGAATACTTGATATATTACTGTGTTAAAAAAAACTACTCAAAATGTAAAAATGAATGTGCAATGAATATGTGGGGTCATAAGTATTTTAATGTTTTTGGGTTTAAAGGTTGCTGGTAATTTCTGGTGCATGTTAACAGGGTTTCCTTTTAACCCTATCTTATTTGATGGTCGTGCCGAAAAGAAATTCAAAGAAAGAAAAGGAAGAGACCAAGACAAAAGGTAATTTTAGGATTCAGATTATAGCCACCATATGGAGAGGAAATCTCTGTCCAATAATAGTCTGATCCCAGTTAAAGCCCAAATCGGAATGGCTGAGAGATTATCTTGGTGGTCGGAAGTGGGTCCTTGTTCCTGCACATGCTTGGAAGGTACTTCCTGTCTGAAGGCTAGTGGGAGATTATTTTTAATTCTATTTTAATCCCACAAATGCAATTACTCTAGGTCCAAAAAAAAAACCAGGATGGGTTGACATGCCACTAAAATCAATCAATATTTATTATACCATGGATTTGGATGACTAAGAACTGATGTACGAAGATCCCCCCAAATTATTGTTCTTGGAAGCTAGAAAAGATTCCATGTTGGTTCTGCCAAATCTTCAAGTTTTTCTATTCTGTCCATAATCTGTTTCCGGAGAGACTGTAAAGACTTTTGGCACAGAATCAAAGCAAAATCAGAAATTTGCCAAAGTGCCAGTTCTTTATTCTGCGTCTAATGCTTAACATTTAAAAAAAATGATGAATAAAATGCTTTGCCGAAACGGCCATGTTGGTGCCCCTGGAGAGGATAGAAAATTTCGGATGAAATTGTCTGCAAGAATTCTGTCCTCCTTGGGGTAAACGCAGACAAATCCAAAATCTTCTTGTACGAATAATGGTGGAATAGAGCAGACGAAACATTCCACATTAACTTTTCTTATGAGTGAAAATTCTTAATTGAGTTTTGCAACTGTTGAAGTAAATGTCTGTCCAAATATAATTGTTGTTCACAAATCCAATCAGTATTTTACTTTTAAGAATACAAAGACGATAATAATAATACGATACTTAAGATTACAAAAATAATAATAATAATAATAATAATAATAATAATACGTTGTCTACTAAGATCTTCAAGTTACGAGTTGAGGGCAAATTCTGATTTACAAGTAATCAAATGACTGGTCTGTTATCAATGTTTACATTTAATAATACATCTTTCTTTTTATCTGTTTATTGATTTATACTAGTCTGCACACATGTTACATTTGAGAACATATAGTACACATCTTCCTTTTTATCTGTTTTATTATCTATACATAGTCTGGCACACAATGTTTACATTGAAGAACATATAGTAAACATATCTTCCTTTTTATCTGTTTATTAATCTATACATAGTCTGCACACATGTTACATTTGAGAACATATAGTAATATCTTCCTTTTTATGCTGTTTATTAATCTATACATAGTCTGGCAACACATGTTACATTTGAGATATATATGTAACATATCTTCCTTTTTTACTATATTGTCAAGCACATGTTACATTTGTAACCACTCAGAATAATACTTCTTCCTTTTTTGCTATCTATTAATCTATGTATAGTCTGGCACACATGTTACATTTGAAACAACTTGCAGTAATACCTCTTCCTTCTATTTACTACTCAGTGCATAGTCTGTCACATGTTACATTTGAGACCAATCATAGTAACACCTCTATACATAGTCTGGCAGACATGTTACATTTGAGACCAATTACAGAAACATTGTTACAATTTTATGGGCCATCCTTTAGGCTTTAAGCAAGAGCTCTTGTCCAGAGGAAATCCTTGATAAAGAATCCTTTGATTCCCCTTAGTATTGTAATTTGCTCCGTCAATGATTGCAAATGAACTATGGAAAGTATCAGTGATTAAGTAGTCAACCAGCCACGCATTATGGCTGTTGATTGGCGGATGAATATATCACATGACCCCGCCAAGTCTATAAATTTAGGTAGTGTAGTGCAGGACACCTTATATATCAAAATAGCAAATAGGGAAGCGCGTGGTGTAATGGTTAAAGTCATGGGAAATGGACTCGTCGCCCCGAGTTCAAATCATGGACGTGGTAATTGCATTTCACTTAGCGCTAATACCCTTGGGAAAGGTATGAATCCTACTCTCCCTTCAACTATAGGTAAATAGCAGGACAGACTGGGTTCTTTAACCATAGCTAGGTAACCAGTCTAGGAGAAGGAAAACTCTGAATTCAAACCTGTTCAACTCCGCTTAAGAAATTGACCTTGTGTCGTTTCCTGATCGTGCGGAGGAGTTGGTAAATATATATATATCAAAATAGTCCCACTTTTTAAAGATTATTTGCTTTTGATCTATGTATAGGCTGTCACATATGTTACATTTAAGACAATTCAGCAGTAACACCTTTTCCTTTTATTTACTAATCTGTACATAGACATGTTACATTTGGGACTAATAACTTCTTCCTTTTACTAATCTGTACATAGACATGTTACATTTGGGACTAATAGCAATAAGACTTCTTCCTTTTTCGCTATCTATTAATCTCTATTGAAAAAACCTAACTTCTAATCAGTGGTTTTATTGGGTATTTCTTTGCCTTCTAGAAAAAAAGAAAGAAAAGAAAGAACTCTTGTTTAAGCTTTTTGTTTTACGCATATCAAACCTCAATGGGGTCATTTAATACGGTAAATTTTTGAAAAGATTTGTAGGGAATAGTTTGGAAGGAATTTTTTTAATTTCAATTTTTTTTTTTTTTTGTAAACAAATTTTGCTATTTAACAGCTGATTGATCGGAGTGGGCCTCTGCGAACGCCCGTCTAGCCAATTAAGGGCCAAAGTGGGGTGGTGTATGTCACGGATACTTTCCACAGGATTCCGTCCTTAAGCCATCACAGGTTGCCACAAGCACAGTCAACAGGTGACTCCATTTGGGAGGGGGAGTTCTTACGGCCTTTGCAGGGTGCATTCAGTGTATTATTTAACCAGCATTGCCCTGGGTTCTAATTTAAAAACATGGCTCTATTAAAAAACCTAACTTCCAATTTCAGTGGTTTCATTGGTACTCTTTCCTTTTAGGAAAAGAAAAAAGAAGAACTCTTGTTTAGTTTTTTTACGGCATATCAACTCAATGGGTTATTTAATGCTGGCAGAGTTTTTGAAATATTTGTAAGCAAAGTTTTGGAGAAAAAAAATTTAAACTGCACTTTTATTTTTGTAAACCAAATTTCTAAATTCAATCCATGGATGGGAACCATAACAGTTTACTCCACTCCGGGTCCGAGTCGGCTGAAAGCATTGTGAGGGGTGCTGCACTTCCCGACCAGCTGAAACCGCTACAACAAGATTTTGCAGATAGTTTAAACGTCATTCCAGGATCTTGAAGTCAATCTCGGCCACGGCTTTCTAGCACTCAATATGATAAAAAAGGGTTGGGGCCTTGCCTATAAGGGCAACAAGGGTCGGGACAATCGTATATGGTGCTAAGGGCTTGACGTGAACCTGCCAGTTTGATCGGAGATGCTTTTCAACCGACTACCCATCTTAGCCTAAGTAATGGTCCAAAGTGGGGTGTTGCGCGTTATAGACTGCTCATCCACCAGGATTCCGTTCTTTAAGCATCAACCGGTCCCACCCACGGCCAACAGGTAGCCCATTGGGGGTGGGTCTTACTTCTCTGCAGAGGTTCAGGCTTGTAAAAGTATGACAATCTGTGTGGTTGTGTAAACGCAACTAAATTAGATGAAAGAATATTACTCTATTTGACGGCATATAGGACGCACTTTTTTCCAAAATTTTGGCTCAAGAAATTGCCCTGCGTCTTATACATTGTAGATTAAGCTCTATTATTTTTATCTGCTAGTGAGATGTCTTGTGTATACTTATTGCTTGCTGTACGCCAAATTGCTTTTATATCAGCTATGGTTTCCTGCTTGTGTAATGTACAGCTAGACTGTTTTCACAATATATGCTTAAATACCACTAAAAACCTTTCCCCTGAATCTGACCTGCTTGAAATGGGGGTGCGTCTTATATGGCTGTCCAAATACGATGAGTTAAAATTAATAATAGTTAATGTGATTAGTATTGACCGGCTGCGTTAGGTAAATATTTGTTGGTTAAAATAAATGCATTTTTCATCATAAAGCTAACAGAATTTATTGCTTGTATGCAAAGTTATTTGGTTAATACAAAAAAAGGCTTCTTTGAAAAGCTTTTTTACTGCTTTCACCGATTTGTCAACTCTTAACTTGTTTGTTTAGCAATAAGCCGAGCTTGCTTACTTGCTCGTTCCTTTTTTTCTTGTTCCCCCTCTATGAGATTTCATTATTTTTTTTTTTTTCTGTTTTTTTTTTTCTTACATCTCACTTGGAGTTTCGTTTCTGTTCATCTCAGAAATGCCAGTTTTTTTTTTTTTTAATGTTGTTTTTCCTAAATTTTCTTACTCTTTTTCAATTCTTTTCTTGCGAACAAATTTGTGTGGATACTTTTCACACGCGCAGTTTTCTTTTGAACACTTTATTCGTTTTCTTGGTTTTCTTCAAAACCATTTTCCCCCGAGTCTTCTTTATCTTTTTTTTTTTTTTTTAAATGTTTTTTTTTTTTATTTTTTTTTTTTTTTTTTTTTTTTTTTTTTTTTTTTTTTTTTTTTTTTTTGTTTTTTTTTTTTTTTTTTTTTTTTTTTTTTTTGTTTTTTTTTTTTTTTTTTTCTTTTTTTTTTTTTTTTTTTTTTTTTTCTTTTTTTTGGGGCGTTGTTTTGTTTTTTTTTTTTTTTTTTGCTTTTATATTTTTCTCTTAAATCCTTTCATTGTTTCTCCATTTCATTTTGCTTTTACTTTGGCCTTTGCAAAAATGTCTTTCTTTTTTCTTTCTTCTGAAAGTCTTATTTTGTTCCAATCCTAATTTATTCATAAAATCGTTTTTTATAATCTTACACATTGCTTTATTTAAAACTCATTGTTTTATTGGGCCAGAAAAGGGCAGACACTTAAAGCATGAAAATGTTGATGCAAACGTTTCCTTTTTTGTTCAAATGTTAGAGAATCCATTAAAGTGTTTCTAAAGTCTACTTAGGCTTTTTCCTGCTTGTACAATTAGTTAAACGGTGTAGAATAAAGCATCATACTCGACTGCAGCGGGAAGGCTGTTACTGCATCGCAGTAACCAGACAAAAAGAAAAGAGAACGTAACCCGAATACGCTATGCACTAAATGCTTGACACCGATCGAATTTTCAGTTTATATAGATGAGAGGGTCCACTTTTAAAAAACCAACAGCCAATCAGGATCCAAGAAGTGAGCTAACCCAATACACATGCTTCTTAATTGTGGATAAATTTTTTTCACCGAGCATTTTTCACAAAGTCTGAAGAATTATTGAGATGTTTTACGTAGAATAAACATCATATTTCACAACCCACGGGCAGGCTTGTTTACTAGCGTCCAGTAACCAAGACAAAAAGAAAAGAGAACGTAACGAAAAACGCTAGTGCATTAAATGCTTAAACCGTTCCAAATGTTCAGTTTAATATAGATGAAAGTGTCCACTTCTATGCCGCCAACTATGGCTTAAAACCTAACAGCCGAATCAGGATTCACGGAAGTGAGCATAACCCAAATATGCAAGTGGAATCAAAATGGAATCAACTATTTAAACAACCTATCAAGTCCTGGAATTTC
>CM042152.1:11022244-11067244 GCA_023376005.1 Doryteuthis pealeii
TCCCTATTCATTTAATTTATATACCAAACTCTCTGCCACGAGCAGAATGTAACTTAAGGTCAATTTCTTAAGTGGAGTTTAATTGAATTCAGTTTTTCTTTTTCCGAGACTAGTTTGCTTAACCAAGGTTAAAGAGCCCAGTCTGCCCTACTATTTAGCCACGACTGTGGGAAGAATAGTTCGATTCATACCTTTCCCAAGAGTATTAGCGCTAAATGAAATGCAAACAATCTCGTCCAGTATTTGAACTAGTCTTTGTGTCCATATATCATGACGGTAGCCATTACACCGCACACTTCCATAAACTTGTGTGTGTGTGTGTGTGTATTCCTATTATTTATTTTTTTACAAAGTGTCCACTTTATATCACCAATCACAATCAAGTTCATGATAATAGCATGTAATTCACTTGGGTTCTCTCATGCCATCTGTTCCTATCTTTCATTGCTCAGTGAAGTCCTCAGCATGGCATCCAGTGTCTGCACTGAGCTGACGTAAGTTTGTGTTGGTCGGCTAACTGCGTGTTTCCTATGTGTAGGAGTCCACAGTAGAACGTTGCTTGATGAAGTTTATTCTCTTACATTGAAAAAAAGCAAACCTCTGAAATTATTAGACAAAATTCACATATCTCAGTAGCAGTATCTCATCGACTAAAAGTTGATGTTAGCATACGCTTGGAAAGGTGTGGAGTTTTATTGACAGATATCGATCATATGGAAATCTGATCTCTTTGATAAAATAAAGTGGAAATCCTTCTAAGTTGTGGCCATGTCAGTACTATTAAGACTGACAAGACATTCTGGGCACAAGTCGAAAGAGCAGACACGATTATGGTCGGCAAGTCGGGGTGGTATATGTACTTGTGTTGGGCTACACATTAAACCGACTAACATAACTGAGATGATTTGAAGGATTTTCAGAACCTGATTTATGTATTTTTCGCAAACTGGTATGTGTCTATGTGTAGAAGTCCATCAGAAAACGTTTCTTATGAATGTCTCCTTACTTCCCTGAGTGTGCCTGTTAAAATGAACACCATACTCGCCTTCATAGGAAAGTTGTGACTAGCATCCAGTAACCAGACAAAAAAAAACAGTAACCGAATGCACTCTGTAGCAACTGAGAGGACATGGTCAAGTGTTCAGTATATATGGATAAAAATATACACACCAAAACCATCAGCCAATCAAAATCCTGGAAATAGACTTGACCATGCCACATAGTAGAATAGCCCAAGCTGCTATTTAAACCACTTACCAAGTCTGGATTCTTAGAAACAGATTCAACTTGCAACACAGTTGAATACTGATCAGTCTACACGAATCTCTACAGTGCCTGCCACACTCCACTTGGACCCTTACTTGGGCTAGACGGGTGGTCGGAGAGGCCCCCTCCGATCAATCGGCTGGTCACATCAAGCCATAGCACCTATATGATTGCCTTTATGGCAAACCCCAAGCCCTTTTTATCATATGGGTGCCAGAAGGTGATAGCTGAGGGCCATCTTGTCCTGTGAATGACGTTAAACTCTATGTGATGGTGAGGTTCCAGTTACGGAGGTTAGGGGAATGTGGTGCACCCTTTCATCACCATTGCTTCCAAGTCCACTCTGACCCGGAGTGGTCGAACCTGTTTAGGGTCCCATCTATGGGTTAAATAGAAAAACATCAGTTTATAAACAAAATTTGATTATCAATTAAGAGGGATTTTTTTAAAAACTTAGTCGGCATTAAATGATCCGCCGAGGTTGATATGCCGTTAAATAAACAAACCAAATTTCTAGATGTCTTGCTCATCTTACTTGGATGGTTTGTGAGATGTGAGCCAATTCGTCGTACAGCTGCTATTTATAGGGTGCTGCTTCCAGGATTAGCTCAAAACAACAAGCAGTATTATTGTGTAGTTCCCATCAATTCTTTCTTCGGACTATAAAGAAAACAGTCAGATAAGTGTAAAACAATAGGGGGTAACGACAAACAACAACAAACAAGGCTTATAAACAAAAAAGCATTTATCGTAGCAAGACTTGTAAGATACAAATACGAATTACAAGGTGATACAAATGTGTGTGTAAGTTTTACAATGTATTACAATAGAAGATGTATGTAAAATATGAATTGTTACAAAAGTCACAAATGAAAATGTATGTAAAATATGAATTGTTACAAAAGTCACAAATAGAAAATGTATATAAAATATGGATTGTTACAAAAGTACCAATAGGAAATGAATGTAAATATATGAATTGTCATGAATTGCTTGCGAGATAATGCCTGGCGTGACTTATCTGAGTCCAGGGTGTCTTGCTAGTTTGTTGTTTGATTTTACGCGTCAGCGGCTCTTCATGCTTTCAAAGTCCCATCGTTTCCCCAACGTCCGTGCCTGAGACACACGTCGTGCCTAGTTGGATGTGTCAGCGAAAAGAGGGCTGATAGCAGTTCTCAACCCTCAAAATTGGCGGCCAAACTGAGCCTCGTAACGTGTGCTCTGATTGGTCGCTGACAATCGCATGAGGTATCTCATCAGTTTATGGCCAATACCCTTGAGCTCTGTTGCTATGGTCAAAGGGAGGTCACTGTAATTGTTTTTCGCTTATGATCTTCATTATTTGCATAAGGTGAAAATAAGGTAATATTATTTTCCACATGACATTTCTTTAAAGTCTAAAATGGTGCGACCATACATTAGTACTGACATTTCTACAACTTAGAATTCCCATTTTATTCAATCAGATTTCCATATGTTATTAACCTATCAATAGCACTCTATTCCTTTCCTATGTGTATATTGACATCGCCTCAGATGAGATATTACTACCGAAGGTATATGAACTAGTCTACTTGGGTCTAATGAGATACCACCACCTTGATTAAACCACATGGACTCTGTTTTATTGGAGTTTCCATAGAGACCAATGCCTCTCGCTACTTAATCAAGGCTATACAGCTGATAGATTTGCAAGAAGCACTAGATCATCTCTGTAGTCTGAATCAATAATAGTTCTTATTTTCTGTATTTGGCTCAATAGTTCTGAGAATGTTTGATCGTTTTGGGGTTTGTGTATATTTTGAATAAGTTATAAGGACTAAAACAATGACAAGTAATCAAAACTTTAAAAATAAAATTCAACTTTCATTTTCTTATTTACTATGCATTTTCTATTTTAATTACTCACTAAAACATAAATTATAAAACACGTTAACTTCACGTGGAGACTTGAAATAAATGGTATCGAGATAGAATAAGAAAGTATGAACGATCTTTTAATCACCATTTTTCTTTCCTTCTTTTCTTTTTTCTTCATTTCTTTTCTTTTTTCTTTCATTCTTTTCTTCATACTTTTCTTCATCTTTTCTTTTTTTTCTTTTCTTTTTTCTCATTCTTTTCTTCATACTTTCTTCATTCCTTTTTCTTTTTTTTCTTTTCTTTTTTTTTTCTTTTCTTTTTTTTTCATTCTTTTCTCTTTTTTCATTCTTTCTCTTTTTTCTTCATTCTTTTCTCTTTTTCTTCATTCTTTTCTTTTTTCTTCATTCTTTCTTTTTCTTCATTCTTCTTCTTTTTTCTTCATTCTTTTCTTTTTCTTTTCTTTTTTTCTTCCTTTTCTCTTGTTTCTTCCTTCTTTCCTTTTTTTCTCATTCTTTCTTTTTTTTTTTTTCCTTCTTCTCTTTTCTTCCTTCTTTTTCTCTTTTTCTTCATTCTTTTCTCTTTTTTACTTCATTCTTTTCTCTTTTTACTTCATTCTTTTCTCTTTTTACATCATTCTTTTCTTTTTTTTCTTCATTCTTTTCTTTTTTCTTCATTCTTTTCTTTTTTTCTTCATTCTTTTCTTCATTCTTTTTTTCTTCATTTTCTTTTTTTCTTCATTCTTTTCTTCATTCTTTTTTTTCTTCATTCTTTTCTTCATTGTTTTCTTTTTTTTCTTCTTCATTGTTTTCTTTTTTTTTCTTCATTCTTTTTTTACTTCTTCATTCTTTACTTGTTGTTCTTCATTCTTTTTTTATTTCTCCATTCTTTTCTTCATTCTTTTTTTATTTCTTCATTCTTTTCTTCATTCTTTTTACTTCTCTTCTTTTCTTCATTGTTTTCTTCATTCTTTTTTTATTATCTTCGTTGTTTTCTTCATTCTTTCTATAAATGGGTGTTTAAAAAACAAAGAATTTTCACAACTGAACTAAGAGAAATCTCTGCAACAATTTTTTTAAAATAAATAAAATTTCTTTTTACCATCTTGTGAACTTGCTAGTTTATTTCCTGCGTTATGTTTTTTTTATTTTTTTTATCTCTCTCTCTCTCAACACACAGGCATGATAGATCACAACTGAGTGTCTTAAGTTCGGCAAAAAGTATTTTGAAGGACGGAAAACAGGAAAATGAAAAATAATCTTGGAGGGGGGGGGGACAGAAAAGCGGCAAAAAATGCAAAAGGCCTGACTGATATTACATGGACCTTTTTACCGCCAAGAAAGTAGATATAATTAAATGTTTTCTCTACAGTTTTAGGTGTAAAATTATATCTATCAAGTAATTTTTTCTGCTTGTTTGTTCCTTTGTTCATCCTTCTAGGATCAGTGTGCAGTACATATGCATTTCATTGGGAACTGGTGTAGCTCAAGTTATGCAATAGGGTAGGTCGATTTTTGTGAATTGTAACGTCTCCGATGTGGTGAAAGTTGAAAATTAATATAAAAAATAATGACAAAAAGAATTTTTTTAAACCTTGCCTTCGTTTGAGGAAATAAATATCAATCTTTTAAAGCGTTATCACTGTTACAGTTTAATTATTATGTAAAAAGCAGCTTATCGTAGGTGTCAGTAATGATGATGATTTATATTTTATTTATTTTAAGATTACAACCTTTTTCTGTTCTAAATATTGAAATTGCTATATGGCCGGTTTAGCTCAGCTCAGTCGGTAGAGTGTCCAACTAAGAACCACAAGGTTTATGCCCTCGCCAACTCAGCGTATGAGTAGCACAGGGATCTAAAGTGAGGCGCTGATGGTAGGTGTGGTGCCCCGCTTCAGACGCCAAGAAACAATCTCCTTGGTCTAGCGCTAGTGAAAAGGAGATAGTCTCCCTCGCTGTCTGGCTGATACCGACTTTAGGCCACCTCGACGACTTTACTTAGTAGGCTAATTTTTTGCGATTGTTGGTGCTTTTTAGTAGATGATCTTTGATGCTATTTCCTCAAAACAATAGTACAAGTAAGAGATCTAGTTTTTTTTATATCAGTATTTATTAAACCAACAACTTTTACTGTTTGGGAGAATTTGATATTTTTTTAAAGTGAAAAATCAACCTACCCTATTATGCAATAACAGTCTTTTTTTAAAACATTTTGTGAATTTATAGGAAGATAGACTAAAGTTTATGCAAGTTAGTGAACCTCACAAATATGACCCCAGGGATTTTTCTTTATCCTATGAATAGCTTGAGGGATAGGAATATTCACATTGCGAAAATGAGAGATTTTGGTATTAACTAATGTCTACAGTCAATACAAAAGTGCTTCCAGCTAGTTTTTGTTTGTGATTCAACTCTTCTCAAGTGCAGACAAAGCTAAGCTTTTGCTCTAATATCATCAGGCCGAGCATAATTCAAACTCATTCAGAGAGTTATCTATACATATATAATGGGGATTGTGTGTGTGTGTGTGTGTGTGTGTCCGTGTCCGGATCAAACTATGAAAATAAAACAATTAGCGACAAAGTAATATATATATATATACACAATAAATATTACCAGTTCTTGCTTTTTGCGCAAAAAATTATAAAGATATTATTTATATTCGAAAATATTTAAGAATTAAATATATATTAGAAATAGCATTTGAAATTTACTTGAAAATGTCCAGGCATTTGTAAATCTCAGTTGACGCTAGGTAGCTTCCTCTAGTCTTCTATAAAGTCTGCTTCAAACCTTTACACCACCCTGTCGGCTGGGCGTTAGAATGCACCGACTTCACCTCTGCAGAGAGGTAAGACCCCCCCCCAATGGGGCCATCTGTTGGCCGTGGTGGCGACCCGTGATGCTTAAGGATAGAACCCAGGTGGTTGAGCAGTCTGACTTGCAATACTCCACTTGGCCCTTTCTTGGGTTAGACGGGCGGTCGTAGAGGCCCCCTCCCGATCAATCGGCTGCTCACGTCAAGCCCTAGCACCTATATGATTGCCCCAACCCTATTGTCCTTATGACAAGCCCCCCTTTTTATTATATGAGTGCTAGAAGGCGGTGGCTGGGGGGTCTTCATGTCCTGAGTATGACGTTAAACTAACTGATGGTGAGGTTCGTAGAGCACCTCTTCATCACTATTGCTCCCTGGTCCACTCTGACCCGGAGTGGTAGTACCTGTTAGGGTACCATCTATGGGTTAAATAGAAAAATGTATTTATAAAAAAAATTGAGTATCCATTAAGAATGAATTAATTTTTTTTAAATTGCAGTCATTAAATGACCCACTGTGGTTGATATGCCGTAAAACAAAACAATCAAACCTTTTAGTCTCTTCTGATTATATTCGGGTCATGCAATAAAATAGGTGAATTCCTTTTTTTTTTTTTTTTTTTTCTTTTTTTTTTTTTTCCAGAATTTCTTTATACCATAACTGTAAATTCTTTATTGTTTTGAATTGGGGTTATAGCAAAAATTATTTTGATCCCACCAAATGTTTGGAGGCTATTCAAAATGACAGCAAATTAAACAGTCTTTTGGGTGGTCTAAAAATTTAAGATAATATTAATCTTTTGCACGTCTCTCTAACAAACGAAATGTAATTCGTTTCGCCGTCAGCACAGTCTCTACCAACTGAGCACGTTACTCTCACTTCCTGACACCCCAATAGCAGTCGTCAGATTTCACTTGCCGGTCCAAACACTTGCTTTCTTCCTCACACCCGACTGTCGGTCTTATTTCTGCTCGTTCGGCCACCCTCATGCAAATTCCGATTATACCTCATCCGGGTCTCTGCAACAGCATTTCAGCTACGAGGAGGTAGCGCGTTCGAATATCCGTAGCCACTTGCCACACTTCTCCGTTCGCACAGGCCAAATATATCCTGACGCGCTTTGTTTGTGGAGCTGGGAATCTGCTTGTTCATAGGGTCTGCCTTCAAATTTCATCACATTCAGGAATGAACAGAGTGCAAACCATTTTAAGTTTTACAGGATGTGGTGTGTATAGAGAAGCATTTTTTTTTTGTCAAAATCTTTACAAATGGGCTGATAAGAATTAAATGTGGTTATAACTTCCGTGGCTTTATCCACTTGTGATACATTAGGAGGCTTCAGAGAAACGTAGGTGAATATATATGCAACAAAATCGGTAATCTGAACATTAGCTACATAAATGAGAGTAATCTCCCCTTGTTATTTCCCTTTGAGGAAGCCATATGTTTTGGTCGGCCAATTTCATTTCGCCGTAAATCTACACTGAAAATACGAATTTGTTCGAATCAATACAACTGCTTGTTTTAACACGAAAATATCATACAATGTGTTCTTAATTGTGCATGCGCATTATTTGAAATGAAATTGTTATTAAGAACGTTTTATCATATTTTTCGTTTTAAAACATGCAGTTGTACTGATTATGGTGAAAATGGCTGACCAAAACATATGGCTTCCTCAA
Source organism: Doryteuthis pealeii (assembly GCA_023376005.1). Lineage (NCBI taxonomy): Eukaryota > Metazoa > Mollusca > Cephalopoda > Myopsida > Loliginidae > Doryteuthis > Doryteuthis pealeii. The sequence continues at coordinate 11,029,870 of CM042152.1, forward strand.
AGTGAAATAAACAAAGGGATATTACTCTTATTTATGTAGCTAATGTGCAGATTACCACAAAATCTGCTAAAGTCTACTGCAATCTTCTGATTATATAAAATGGAAAGTAAATATTCTTTCCAGCTAATAAGCAATAAATCTTTGGGATAAAAAACCATGACACACTTTTCATCATCAGGATTTTTTAAAAGTATTTTTCTAATTACTTTGTTACATCTCAGGTTTTCTTCTTTCTTCATTTTGATTGGATTCTTACAAACAAAAGAAAGATGATAGGCAGATCTAGAGGTTAACAGTTCTGGTGATCAGGAAGAAAAAATAGTTTGTTTAATGAAAAGGAAGTGTGAAAAAAAAACTTGAAAAAGGAGGAATTATCAAGAAAGTGAAAAAGAGAAGTGCAAGAAGGAAGGAAGGAAGGAAGGAAATGGGATTGTGGGAACTCGAAAGAAGTGTAATAAGAGGGAGGAGAAAGGGTGTAGGGGAGAGTTGGGTTTCTGGAGAGAAAGGGATGGAGGGGACACCATAAGGGGAGGGAAGGGGTGAATCTAAGGAATTTCGAAGGAACTTTAAGAGTAAAATCTTTTAAAACAATATTTAAAGAAAAAAAAAGGGACAAAAGACTTGAAAAAAATTGAGTAAAGGAGAATGAAAAAGAATTAAAATAACAAAAAATAAATTGAAACGAGGCAAAAAATCTAAGATTTAATTAACTTTTAAAGATTAAGTGTCACTTTTATGAAAGTCTTTTTGGTTTTAAGAGAAAGGTAAATAGAAAAGAAAGAAAAATGTGTTGAAAATGAAATCCAAAACGGAAAAAAAAATGACAAAAGATAAAAACAAAGATTCACTAAAAAAAAAAAAAAAAAAGAAATGGTGAATAAGAGTACAAAAGTGAAAAGTACAAAAATGAAAGAAAAAAATTAGGGAAAAAAGGAAAGTTGACAAAGAGAGAAAGAAAAAGGTTGATTGGTGGTGAGAAGGAAAGGCATATAGAAGGGAAAGGCAAAGAAAGGGGAGGGGCTTGATTAGATGGTTGATATACGGGGGGGGGGAGGAAAGGGTTGATGAATAGAGGAGGAAGAAAGGAAGATTAAGTAAGGACAGTTGGGAAGGAACAAAGAAAAGAAGGTTGATAGGCAGGAAAAGGAAAGAATAAGAGAAAGGAATATTGATAAGAGGAAAGGTTGAGAGAAGAAAAAGGAAATACTAAGTGAGGAAGAAAGTATGTTTTATTGGGATCAAAGAAAGAAAGGCTAAGAGAGAGAGAGAAAGGATGGTTGATAAAGAGGGAAGAAAGGAAGGTTGAAAGTTAGGGGAGGAAGTAAGGTTGATAGATTTTTTGTTTTCATTTTTTTGCCATAGGTAAGGAAGTAAGAAATAAGAAGGTTGATCGGTAGAGGAGGAGAAAAGAAAGAAAGAACGTGTTAGGGAGAGGGAAGTAAGAAAGAAAGGAACGTTGTTAGGGAGGAGGGAAGTAAGAAAGAAAGGAAACGTTTAGGAGGAGGGGGAAGTTAAGAAAGAGCAGGAACGTGTTAGGGAGGGAGGGAAAGTAAGAAAGAGAGGAACGTTGTTAGGGAGGAGGGAAGTAAACAAGGAACGTTGTTAGGTACGGAGGAAAGTAACAAAGAAAGGAACGTTGTTAGGGAGGGAAGTAAGAAAGGAAAGTTGTTGGAGGAAGGTAAGGAAAAGAAAGGACGTTATTAGGAAGAGGGAAGTTAAGAAAGGAACGTTGTTAGGTAGGGAGTGAAGTAAGAAGAAAGGAACGTGGTAGGTAGGTAGGGGAGGAAGTAAGAAAGAAAGGAAACTTGTTAGGTTAGGGAGGGAAGTAAGAGAGAAGGGAACGGTTGTTAGGTAGGAGGGAAGTAGAAAGAAAGGAACGTACGGTAGGGAGAAGTAAAGAGAGAAAGGAACGTTGTTAGGGATGGGAAGTAAAAGAAAGGAACGTTGTTAGGGAGGGAAGTGAAAGAAGAAAGGAACGTTTGTTAGAGAGGGAGGGAAGTAAGAAAGAAAGGAACGTTGTTTGGTAGGCGAGGGAAGAAAGAAAGGAACGTTGTTAGGTAGTAGGGAAGTAAGAGAGAAGGGAACGTTGTAAGGTAGGGAGGGAATTAAGAGAGAAGGCGAAACGTTGTTAGGTAGGGAGGGAAGTAAGAGAGAAGGGAACGTTGTTAGGGAGGGAGGGAAGTAACAAAGAAAGGAGCGTTGTTAGGGAGGGAGGGAAGTAACAAAGAAAGGAACGTTGTTAGGGAGGGAAGTAAGAAAGGAACGTTGTTAGGGGGGGAAGTAAGGTTCATTGGTAGGGAAAAGGAAAGACTAAGAGAAAGGAATAATGAGAGGAAAAAGAAAAGGCTAAATGAGAAAGAATGTTCTATTGAGAACAAAGAAAGAAAAGCTAAGAGAGAGAAAGGATGGTTGATACGGATAAGGAGGGAAGAAATGTTGATAGAAAACAAAGAAAAAAATGTCCAAAAAAATTTTAAAGAAAAATACAGAAAAGAAAATAGTTTTAAAATGGAATTTGTAGGAATATCAGGAATGAGTCTGGGAAGAAATTAAATATTTTACCATTGTGTAGACAATGTGTCTGGAACCGAAAAAAATTGGCCTCAAAAGTAGATAGATGGTCAGTATTTGTTGTGGAGTGGGGGAGGGGGTAAAATTTTTGCTAATGACTTACTCATCTTATGAGCCAATAAAACTGACTCTTCCCTCCTCAGTTTCCTTCCAACCTCAATGAACTTCCCCAAAAAATTCTGCCTCAAACAAAAAGCAGCTTAAGTTTACATATTAATGCAAGTTGTCTGTCAAAATAGACAAGAGAGAAATTTAATCTAAAATTGTTATACTTAAAAGGCATTTGGTTCTAGGAAATTACTTTGATTTAACCAACGACCGTGTTGGCTGGGGCATTAGAATACACCGACTGCACCTTCTGCAGAGGTGTAAGACTCACCCAATGGAGCCCACCTGTTGGCCATTGGTAGTGTATCCATGCATGCTTAAGGAATGGAACTCTGGTGGATGAGCAGTCCATGACTATGACACTCTCACTTGGTCCTTGCTAAAGGCAGGGAGGGCCCCCTCGGATCAATCAGCTGGCCTTGTTAAGACCTTATACGTATATTATTGTCCCAACCCTTAATGCCCTTATGGTAAGTCCCAACCTTTCTACCATTTAGGTGCTAAAAGGGGCAGTGGCTGAGGGTCTTCATCTCCTGGGAATGACATTAAACTCTTCTTGATGGTGAGGTTTCACTTCTGGGGGTCTAGGAATGTAGAGTACCCCTTCATCACCCTTGCTCCCTGGTCCACTCTGACTCGCAAGTGGTAGTACGTATAAGGGTTAATCTATGGGAAATAGTAAAATGTCCGGGTAATGATAATTTAAAAAAGCTCGAGTATCCATTTAAGAATGAATTTATTTCTTCGGCATTAAAATGACCCACCAAGGTTGATATGCCGGTAAAACAAACCAAATCAAACCAAAATTTATTACCATAACAAACATGTTTATGCAGTAGAGTTTAAATAAACAAAAAATTATTGTACTAGCAAATACATTGCACCTTCCGTGTGCAAGTATTTAAGTTTAATGTAATAAAATATATATCAAATTTAGAAAAGCGCTAATGAAACTAATAAGAGTGCAGATAAAAATTTTGAAACAGAAGGGGTATGATCGAAAATTAGAACTGAAACTTACTTTTCCATCGCTCTCATCTTTCATTGCTAAATTTTCCTAATTTAACTATTTTTAGTTAAAATAGGAAGTAAAGAAATAAAAATCAATTGTTTCTTCTTTGTTAATAGATTTCTTAAAAAGATTTATCTGTTGAGATTTTTACACATATTCATAAGATAAAACCAAACAATTAGAAATCAATAAATACTACACATACATTTATGAAAATAGAATTTTTAGTATCAATATGCAAATTTAGCCTTCCTGTTCATACAGTAAACTGCTATTTTTGTTGTATATATAAGTACAATTGCATGTAAATATGGGTCAATAGTATTAATAATGTAAAACAATGTTAATTAATTCATGGGATTTGTGGGACTTTATCTCCATTATAATAAGATTGTTATAATTGACTAAAAGGAGCATAGGAAATTTTCAAGGAACTGAAAAAAAAAAACAAGAGTAGCTATTTAATCAAGAAAGGATGATCGGCAATTTTTATTTTTATACAAATATAAATCCTCATTAGTATCATTTGTATTATTCGGACTATTGTCCTCATCTTCATTGTTTATCTCTAACACATTTCGGCGATGTACTTTCCTGCCTTCTTCAGGTATTTGTTGTAAATCAGGAGCCATCATGTAACTTAGAACCCAACTCTTTATTCCGTGCACGGGTGTATCCTGTTCACATTTCCGCCTAACATAGCTGGAGCACATATTTTAAGCTGGTGTTAATAATTATTCTATGTTACTGCTGCCCCCTGACCAGGATTGAACCTGCAGTCTAGAGATAACTGTCACTTAAAAGTGTCTTAACCTAACTCATTTATGCACCAGCTATGTGTCCGATTGGACACATCGGCCGAAAACATTGTACTGATATCAATTGAAGATAAGGACAATAGTCCGAATAATCCAAATAATACTAATTATCAAGCCTTATTCTAAAAAAAAATTCAGAAGAAATAAGGGAAATTTCTTATCTTGAAATTTTTTTAAATTTTGAAAAATACACCTTATTTATTTTATTCTTCTTTAGTGTATTGCAAAAATAATGGTTGTCTGTCTCCACAATGGAGACGGACAATTTTTTTCTTTTCATTAATCATTATTATTCATTCATTTCATTTTATCATCCCTTCTCTCTTACTATAAAACTTTTTGTATTAAATATTATAAGATTGTTTATTGTATTATTTTTATCAGTATTTTTCTATATTTTAAGTTGCAAGGCAACAACTAGGATTTATTACTATTCTTTCTGAAATTCAGACTTAGATTGTCCCAAGTTGGACCACATAGCGTAGTGGATAAAGCGAGTTAGGTTAAGACAGTTCTAATCTGAGTTACGACAAGAAGCGTTCCGTGAGTCCAAGAAGAAATACCTGAAGAAAAGTGGAGGGCACTTTGGCTTAAATGTTGGACAGTATAAACAATGAAGAATGAGGACAAATAGTCCAATTAATATCAAGAAATTACTTTTTTTATTGAACACTAAAATTTTACTGTAAAAACATTAATTTGTTTAACAGTTATATTTTCTTTGAGGGGTGAGGTTGTGTGTTTTACTGTAGTAAATATTTGTGAAGCGTTACGTTGGGGCGCAGTGTACAAGAATATCCCTACTTCCTTGCGCGGCTTGGTTTTGTTATTAGACATATCAACCCTATTCGGGTTATTTAATTGCCAATCAAAGTTTTTGATATCTCAGTTTCTTACAGTTACCCGAGGTCACCCATCTAAGTACTGAATAGCCTCATTTGCTGGTCTTAACTTTAGTGATCTTGTAGAATAAATAAGCATTTAAAAGAATAAAAGAAAATATTTAGAATGTACAAGATAATAAAATTAAAAAGAAAGTCGCGAAAAGAATAAAGATAAAAATTAATGAAAATAAAACAGGATTAATAAACTGAAAATTATTAAAATAGGCTCAAGTTGTTGTTTGTTTTTTGTTTTGTTTTTTTTGGGGGTGGGCCTTTCGTTTTATGGTATTTGTTCTTTTTTTGCAAGAGTGACATGCACCCATAGCAAAAAAGAAAAGAAAAAACAAAAAATAAACACTATTTCCTTTTTTTGCCTCCATACTTGGAAATGTAATGTCAGAATCAGAATTAGGAATGCATAAAAAAAGATTGAGCATAAAACAGTAGATTAATATTTAATGTGGACTACCATTCAGCAATATGCACTTGTTTAAACCTTAATCATTGTCTGAACTCAGGTTTTGCTTAAAAGAATCATCAAGACATGCAAAACAGCCACAGACTCCCTTGTCTCTCTCTCTCGCTGACCTGCTCCCCCTCGCTCAAAGCCTTCTCTCCTCTCTTCTCTCACTCTCGCTTCTCTCTCTCTCTCTCAGCTCACTCTTTCTCTCTCAGTCTCTGCTCAGTCTCCTCTCTAGTCTCGCCCTCCCTCTCCTCTAGCTCTTGCTCTCTCTCTCTTCTCTCTCTCTCTCTAGCTCTTGCTCTCCCTCTCTCTCTCGCTCTCTCTAGCTCTTGCTCTCTCTCTCTCTCTCTCTCTCTCTCTAGCTCTTTAGCTCTCTCTCTCTCTCTCTCCTTCTCTCTAGCTCTGCTCTCTCTCTCTCGCTCTCTCTCTCTCTCTCCCCTCTAGCTCTTGCTCTCTCTCTCTCTCTCTCTCTCTAGCTCTTTGCTCTCTCTCTCTTCTCTCTCTCTAGCTCTTTGCTCTCTCTCTCTTTCTCTCTCTCTCTCTCTCTAGCTCTTGCTCTCTCTCTCTCTCTCTTTCTCTCTTTCTCTCGTCCTCTCTCTTGCTCTCTCTCTCTTGCTCTCTCTCTCTCTCTCTCTCTCTCTCTCTCTCTCTCTCTCGCTCTAGCTCTCTCTCTAGCTCTTGCTCTCTCTCTCTCTCTCTCTCTCTTCTCGCTCTAGCTCTCTCTAGCTCTTGCTCGCTTCTCTCTCTCTCTCTCTCTCTCTCTTCTCGCTCTCTCTCGCTCTCTCTCTTCACTGTCTGTCTCGTTTCCACATAGAATTGATGAATGTAAAATTCTGCTGGTGTGTCCATGTGTATGAGTCCAGCGGAGGTGTGAGTGTAATGGTTAATATAATGGACTCGTTCCAAGAGCTTCAAATTCTAGACAAAGCTATTTGCATTTAACATAGTCACAAATACCCTTAGGAAAGGCATGCAACCAACTATCTCACCTCCAGCTATGGGTAAAGTAGTAGTGCAGACTGGGACCTCTTTAAATTTCGTTAGGCAACTAGTCTAGGAGAAGGAAAACTCTGAATTCAAATCTAAACTCTGCTCCAGAAATTGACCTGTGTCACATCCTGCTCGTGCAGAAGGGTTGGTATATATTGAGAGTGTGATGGCTAGCCTAATGGCGACTAAAAAAGAAAATGAATTGACAAAACCCAGTATGAAATTTCTGCATGAATTTATGTATCCCTGTGTTTATTATCAAATATTTTGACTCTGTGTATTGTAATTAGTAAGCACAAGGCCAAAATGTTGGAGCACTTAAAATCTGTATCCAGCCTAATGTTACTGTATTCCAAGTAACAATATGCAACCCTCTTACAAACCACAATCCATGTACACACACAAATTTGTATGGATATAGTTCTTGCATGAGGTCGAGAATTTTAAGAGTTACTTCAATTCTGTAAAAATCCACTTGCTACAAATAGCAATGGTTAATTATTATAACTAGCCAAATGTATGCACCCTTCGGGTGCAAGTATTTAGGTTTTGATGTTTAATAAAATATTGTATTAAATAGAAACTATTTAGAAAATGATAAACTGAGGGTATATTCGAAAAATAGAACAGCTATTTAAATGTAACTCTTCCATCATTTTCCATCACTCCCGTCTTTCATTTTTCCTAATTTATCTATTAGTTAGATTATGAAGTATTTAATAAAAATTACAGTATTCTTTGTTTATTAGATTTCTTTTAAGATTATCCCCGAGATTTTTGCTCAGATCGAGCAGAAAACCAAACAATTAGAAATCAATATACTAAGCATATTATTTATTAAAATCAAATTTTTGATATGAATATGCAAATTAGCCTTCTCGTTCACACTGTAAACCGCTATTTTGTTGAATATATAAAATACTTGCATGTTATTTAGTATGTTATATCCAACAGTATTTATAAGGTATAACAATTTAATCAATAATTGAGTTTTAAATAAAAAAAATAAATTCATGGTGGAATGTGATGTCAATACCAAGGGAATTTGTGACTTGAGTGTGTGATTTAGTTTCGGTTACAGATAGACAAACACACAATCTCCATTTATAATAAGATATATATATATTAATATATATATATATATAATAATATATATATATATAACCTTTGCTATTGTAGCAAGTTGGGACACAGAATTTGAGTACTCTAATGTATCCAACTTGCTACAGTAGCAATGGTCTATTAATACGAATATTGAATGGATATATTTCTGGCATAAGGCTGAAAATTCCTGAGCACCCAAGTCTGTATTCAACTAGCTGCAGTTAGAATAGTCTATGACGTTGCATGTACACACATACATTTTTTTATGGATATAATTCTGGCACGAGGCCGAAAATTTTGGAGCACTCAAGAATGTATCCAACTTGCTACAGTTGCAATGGTCTATCACCCCCACCCCTTAGAAACCTTTATCTCACAAAGAGGTGCATTTGTACATACAAATTCCGTATGGATATAGCTTTGTTTAATATAGGAACGATAAATTCCAATTAGGTTGTCCGGTCAGAGGAAAACTTTGCTGATATGGCCGTATATTCAAATGAATTGAAGAAGTTAATACAACTTTCATTCAGCTTTTTATATCTTTTGTTTACCTTCACCTTTCTCGTGTTCCTGACGCCAGATACTCTACAGACAGAGGCCGCTTGTGGTATCCCAAATTTGCATAGAAAAAATTATAGGTCACATGACCACATTTATTTTGAGCCTAAGACTCAATGTCGGGCACCATTGTTGTTTTCATTATTTAATGCTTTAAATGGGGAAAAGATTAGAGTGAGAGTAAAAACTAACAAGTGCACATTAAAAGTAAATTAGTTGGCATCTGATAAATTCTCTGTTTACACCAAAATTGCTATCCATTCTCGTATCATTCAACATTTCAATTCCCGATTAACAGCTGCCCCGGTGATGAAGAATTGGACATTTATTTCATGAATCATTTGTTGTAAGTGGCCTTAGATTGTTTCTTCATTCATCATAAACTTCTGACCAATGCTATCTTTTTTAAGTATTATCAAGTTCGAAGATGGTAGTAAATAAGACATACTCGTCGTATATCCACAGGTTCCTGCTAGTTTGTGTAAGTGGTCTTAGCATTGGTCAGAAGTTATGATGAAAAAGAAACAATCTATCTTTTTAAGTATTTTCAAGTTCGAAGATGGAGTAAATAGCATACTGTTGTATATCCACAGGTCCTGCTAGTTTGTGTAAGTGGTCTTAGATTGTTTCTTTTCATCATAAACTTCTGACCAATGCTATCTTTTAAGTATTGTTTCAAGTTCGTAGATGGAGTACTGTCATTATAATCTGGACTTACAATTTGACATTGCATCTTGAAAAATTTGGACAGTCTCATTTTTAACCAAATGTTGCTGCAGGATGAAAACATATGGAAGATTTAGGAACACCAGTATTAATATATAGATTGATAATTCAAGACAAGAAATGTAAATGTTTTTATGTCAAACGAGGCCGAGTCGAAAAGTAATGCCATTTTGTTTAGGACAGGTATAAATCCCAACACAGGAGCATGCACCATACATCAAAATGAAGCTGGTCCTCTGTGGATCACATCCCTACTTCTTCACATAGTCACCATTTCTCTCAATAGCAATGTTCCACCTTCGAATGAGAGCCTTTATCCCTGCCCTGTAAAATTCTGTTGACTGTTCTTTGAGCCACTTCTTCACCACAAATCCACATCCTCCATACTCACCAGATTTTGCGCCATCTCTTCAGCGGGTTTGAGAGACAAACATTATTTCAGTGAAGAGGTGGCTCAAAGAACAGTCAACATAATTTTTCGGGGCAGACATAAAGGCTCTCATTTGAAGGTGGAACATTGTTAGTGAAAGAAACGGTGACTGTGGAGAAGTAGGGATGTGATTCACAGAGGACCAGCTTCATTTTGATGTATGGTATGTTCCTGTGTTGGGATTCCGAAACAAAATGGCATTACTTTTTTTATTAACCCTCGTATTAATACTCGTGTTCCTTAATTGTATTACCCTTATCATCTTACGACAATCTCAGCCCGTGATGCTTAAGGATAGAGCCCAGGTGGATGAGCAGTTCATGACGTGCAATACTCCACTTTGGCTCTATCTTGGGCTAGACGGGCGGTCGGAGAGGCCCCCCTCCGATCAATCGGCTGGCCACGTCAAGCCCTAGCGCCTATATGATTTTCCAACCCTATTGCCCTTATGGCAAGCCCCAACCCCTTTTTATATCATATGGGGTGCTAGAAGGCGGTGGCTGCGGGTCTACATGTCCTGGGAATTACGTTAAACTCTATCTGATGGTGAGGTTTCCAGTTTTGGAGGTTTGGGGAATGTGGAGCACCCCCTCATCACCATTGCTCCCTGGTCCACTCTGACCCGGAGTGGTAGTACCTGTTAGGGTCCCATCTATGGGTTAATAAAAAAATGTATTTATAAAAAAATTGTATTATCCATTAAGAATTGATTTATTTCAAAACTTTATCGGCATTAAATGACCCACTGAGGTTGATATGCCGTAAAACAAAACAAACTATCTCAGGTTACAAATGAGACCGTCTAAATCGTTCAAGATGAAATTTAAAAATGTAAATCCTTATTATCTGGAGTTGCTTATCCGCCGAAATATTTTTATGAGTGTCATCACCTCAGCTAAATAATGAACAATTCCGTTTTTTTATAAAGAAAAGGAATAAAGGACATGTTATACAAAAAATATAATAGGAAAGTGAATAAGGGGACAATAGAGAGAGGGGTGCATGCGGTAGCGATAATGCTAATCTGTTTCAATTGAAAATAATGAAAAGAAAGAAGGAAAGAAAGAAAAATAGCGAGAGAGTTCAATCAAAATTATTATATTTACATATTGAACTACTTTGCAATTTAAATAAATATATCAAATGTATTGATAATTAAATTAGCATACTGTGGTATATCCACAGGTCCTGCTAATTTGTGTAAGTGGCCTTAGAGTGTTTCTGACTCATGCTATCTTTTAAGTATCATGTATGAATAGAACAAAATGTCTTTGGTATAAAATAACCCAACAAGGGTTGACAGGCTGTAAAATTCAACATATCAAACTAAACTATAGCATATCAACTCTTTTAAGAACTATTTTAGAAATTTTCTAAGAAAAAAAATTCACAAAATCCCTGGCTCAAGGTTAAACTAAATAAATACTCTATTTTTATCACTTGTCTTCATATATATGTTCGAGATACGCCTGACTTAAACAGCGCTGGGTAGCGTCGTCAGTTATGTTATTATTAACTGGTTCATTAGGGTTTTTTGGGTCTTTGTACTTCATAACCCCTCGCCAGTTAGACTCCAACAGAGATGATCAAACTCTAATGCACCACCCGTGTTTTATCCAACGCTAACAGAAAAATTACTGAAAATTACGCACCAGATATACCAACAAAGAAGCATATGTGGACTCGTAAACAAACCGTCTCATTTTCTGTGATAAATTTTACTTTTCCTTATATCAACAAAAGCCCTGAAGAAGATACTAAACTGATTTATTAAAACACAATGCAGCGTTGACTGAATAAATATCACTCAATTTTATTTGAACCTGTATTTTTTCAAAATTTTCACTATCTTACATAACGTCGGATTCACTTCCATTTTTCTCCTCAACAATATAAATTGTGAGTAAAATCTTGGATATATTCACAGATAGAGACTTACTGCCAAGAACTAATATTTCAGAGTTACTTCATATGTTAAGTATATAATTAACTTAGAACCTGGCTTTAACAGTAAAATTTGATTTCTACTATTTTTTTTTTATTCTTGAGAAATATTTTCATAAAACATAGATATCATTATCCACTTTTGTAAGTTTCACTAGATACAGGGTCGCCATCTTTTTCTTTTTGAATATCTATTTCCTTTTTTCTTTTCTTTCTCTCATTTTCTTTTTTTTTCTTTCTTTTCTACTGCATAATGTGGCACAAAATTCAATTCATGAATATAAAAAGTTCACATTGAAAATTCAAATTTCATCAACCATTTTGTCTGTATTCACTTCGCCCCCCCCCTCTTTTTTTTCAACTCGTGCAACAACGGTTCACTGTGAATTTCTAAATGGCTCTGAAGCGACTTCATGATGCAGCTTTTCGCATTTTTTGCTTCACTTCTCTCTCTCTCTCTCTCTCTCTCTCTCTCTCTCTCTCTCTCTCTCTCTCTCTCTCTCTCCTCTCTCTAACCAATTTATACATTTCCAAATTTTAAATAAATTGAATCAGCTGAAATAAAATTAAATAAAATAAAATAATTTTTAGTATCATTTTGGGCTTTTACATGAACTTAATAATTTCTTTGTTTTTATGTCCATGCTTTCCGTAGTTTTCATCCGTTTTTTTTATACTCACTGCATAAATTTCTCTTCTTCCTTCATTTCTTTTTTCTTTTCTTTTTCTATCTCACTAATATTCTCAAAGACACAAATAGTTGGCACTAGATAATTCTTTGAAAAGTGTTCCAAGTGGATCGTGCTGCCTGCTGCCATAACGTTTTTCAATATTTTGACTATTTCAATTTTTTTTTTCTTTGTTTGTTTTTTTTTTTTTCTTTGTTTGTTTGTTTATATTTTTATTTTTATATTATTTTTTATTTATTTATTTTTTTTTCGGGTTTTTTTTTTTGTGTGTATTCATACATGTCTTCAGTTCTGTTTTTTGCTTCGTAGGTTTTTGTTATTTTTATTTATTTATTTATTTATTCATTTTTCAAAAAAATTAGTCCTATCACCTTTTAGAAGATGATTTAATTTACTTCTTAAATCATAACGAATTATATGCTCTGTGAACATTTTAAATTCATAACTGGCAAAAAAATAAATACGGAGAAATGGAGAAAACGAATGCAGACATGATGTAGCATTTTTTATATTTCTTATTTTGAAGAGCTCTTCTGTTGTTCAGCTTTCTTACTGTCCTTTGCATTGTTTTTTTTTTATATTATTTGTCCCTTTCACTGTCATCATTTATCAATCTCTCTCTCTCTCTCTCTCTTCTCTCTCTCTCTCTCTCTCTCTCTCTCTCTCTCTCTCTCTCTCTCCTCTCCTGCTGCCTTTCTATTTTCATCCATTCCTTCCTCTTGACTCTGTTTTTTTTCCCGATTCATTATTAAGTTAGAGCTGTCATGTCATCACTATTTAAACCCGTTTCTATTTATATACTTATATTTGCCTACACATACACCCGCACAAATATGAAGAGACTGCAATTGCTAAATGGGCAGATTTACTTTACAAAATTCAAAAATGTGCATGATACCGGCCCACGCCGGGGGTCCAGTGGCTTCGGCCCTGGACCTTTTTACGAGTTAATAGCGTCGATCCCAGGGGGCCATCCCCCCAGGCAACACCTGCCCCCTCGATTTAAAGGGGCAGGGCTGGGTTTATTGCCCAGTGCCTGAGGCGCCTCCCTTGAGGAGGAATGCCGACGGGATCGACGCAATTTTTCACCTGCCACTCCATGAGCTTCGGTTTGTGGGTGGTCCCACGTTAATAGGGACTTTGTGCCTGACCCGTACAAGTGGGGTACGCGGTAAATATCATGATACTTGGATAGAAAGATTTTTGAAAACTAAGAGGAATTTGCGTGAACTCTTGTAATTCCCAGTAGGCAAGTAATTTCGGATGAAAGACAACAATTGAAGATAAAGAAAAATATATTCAAAAGGTACAAAAAGGTTGCAAAACTTGTGGCGTTTGCGGCCAGACATATATTGCTGAGGGTGAAGAAGGTAAAGGGAGCGCAGGAATCAACCACTCGCTGGTTGACTGCCCAACACAATAAGTTCTGAGGGTGAAGGGGGCGCTTAATAAACGCGACTCGCTGGTTGACTGCCCAACACGATATGTAACTTTCGTTATGGAGTTTGAATTAGGTGCCAATATTGTATATTGACGATTCGCTCTCTGCTGCCAGAGGCAGATAGTTTAACTATAATTTTTCCGATAAGATTGTGTAGTTTGTTGTTTTGGGGGGATTTTTTTTCCAAATTTATAGAATTTTCCAACTTTGGAAAATAGCATTTAAAATCCTTGACCGTGACAATTTTTAAGGCTCGGTTAAATTCAGAACTTTTAATGCAGGTTTTGTAGACAGGCAGTCTTCTTTCATATCATATATGCAAAATAATGAGTGTGGAAGTCTGTGTGCGACGTCAGCGGTGGGCTGATGATCGAAATCGAAAAGAATGATGCAATCACTTTTGCTAAGCAAAGTAAAAAAATAGATTGAAACATCGTGATCAACTCCGTCAAACTCTAAAGCAAAGACATCTAACTCCTGCTTTAGAAAATTTCATCTGTCAATGTGGCTGAGCTAGTATCACACTCAAGAAAACACAAAAAAACATGTCTGAATAGCACGCACAACGTGGGAGGAAACGATTCATACACTTCTGACCCTCATTTATTGTTTACAATAGGAGAGTCCATTATATATATATTATATATATATATATATATATATATATATATTATATTATTATACTTACATCTTGAAGCACTTAAAGAAAAGTGATGTCTAGTGGGATTTGTTTTAAGTGCTGTTTCAATAAAAGATTTAACATGAAAACTAGTTCAAAATTACAATGTCTCTAACAGGAGACATTGTCATGTAAACATATTAACCAATAGACTTGCTTGATTTAATGATAGAATTCAAATCTTTGTATCTTAGAAGAGAGGAACCAAATACTCGAAGACAACACCTTTCTGTCTCCTTCTTGTTTTTAACAATAAACAGAGAATGGTCAAAAGTGTTTGGCCCTCCAGAGAAAAAGACTTTTGAGAGTTCTTATACTTCCTTAATTCTTCTGTGAGTTTCCTGGTAAGGAAACAAAATCTGAATAAAACTTGAGATATTCTTTGTCTATTATGTACAAAAAGACTTGTTTGCATAATTATATATATATATATATATATATATAATAAATAAAATAAAATTTAAAAATATGTAATATATAATATATATAAAATAAAAACAAATAAATAAATAAGTAAATAATAAATAAAGTAAATAAAACAAAATAATTTGAAATGAAATAAGATAAATATAATGCTAAAAAATAAAAAAACAAAGCAGAATAGAATCTAGCAGACTCTATAATCGCAATTTTTAATAAAATTAAGTTCATTCTAAGCTCCTAAAACCAACACACACACACACACACACATAATAATGTACATGTACAAAGCACACACACTATAAATAACACACACATACATTAATGTACAGGAAATAGGCATACACGCCCACAAATAACACACACACACACACACACACACACTCGTGGTGTTAAGACTGACCAAATACACCGCACACACACACAACAGGTTACAGGCCACCTGATAGACAGTAAATTCACACACCCGCACCCATAAACAATCAAGCAATATCTGGAATGTTAGTCTCAGACACATATCAATAAAAAAAGAGATCAGATGATCCTGTTAATAAACAAAGAAACAAAAATAAATAAATAAAATAAAATAAAATAAAATAAAAATAAAACCTTGCTTAGAGGCGAATCCAATCTGGAATAATAATTAAAATAAAATAAAAAGAAATGATCAGACACACAGACATAAGCACCACGCACATACGCTTACATTTACACATACAAGCACGCACAAACACACACTTACACACACAAACACACACATAAGCAAGCACCCCAACCATACACATACACACACAGAATTGGAAGACCCAAGACAGAACGAATCTAGCAGCCGCTAAGACAACTTCAGTTCCAGTATTCTTCTGAGGATGGGAATTTCTTCCCGAAATATTGAGAAATAAATGACAGGTTAACAAAAAACATCATAGTTACCTTTTTTTTTCTTTACACTCGCATTGTGACAGCCTTCAAAACCAACCAACAAACCAATATATATATATATATATATATATATATATTTAGAGGGGCCGGGATAGTTCAGTTGGTAGAGCGTTCGGCCAGAAACCACAAGGTTCCTAGTTCGATACCGGTCCTCGCCAACTCAGTGTATGAGTAGCACAGGGATCTGCGAGGTAAAGTAAGGAGCTGATGGTAGGTGTTGTGCTCCACCTCAGACGCCAAAACAATCTCCTTGGTCTAGCGATATTGAAAAGGGGATAGACTCCCTCGCTGACTGGCTGATACCGACTTTAGGCCGCCCCGACCACTTTTACTTTATATATATATATATATATATATGAAGATTGGAGTAAATCCGACAGTATGAGGTTAGGAAAAGGGGACAAAAAATAATAACTCAAACAAGTAGATGTAGGAGAGATATATTTCGTTCCGCTTTAAGCGGGAACTTCATCGGTCTGTTTATGACTGATGAAGTTCCCATTTAAAGCGGAACTAAATATATATCTCCTAAATCTACTTGTTTGAGTTATTATTTTTGTCCACTTTTCCTTTTTCCATATATATATATATATATAATATATATATATATATATATCGAAGCAGATAGTGCTCAATATTATTAATAGAGCATTTGTATTTGAGTTAAGGTATATTGGACATGGAGCCAACAACTGGTTATTGACAACTTCTTGCCAATTCGATTTTCAACCCCCCCCCAAAAAAAAAAACATTTTTTTGTCTGGTTACTGGATGCTAGTCACAATTATCCTGTAAACGCCAGTATGATGTTCATTCTACAGAGGCCTTGACTTTTGGATTACCCTTGTATCTCTCTATAAATCTTTTCTTTGTTCTTGTTTTT
The DNA here is from genome assembly GCA_023376005.1 of Doryteuthis pealeii. Taxonomy (NCBI): domain Eukaryota; kingdom Metazoa; phylum Mollusca; class Cephalopoda; order Myopsida; family Loliginidae; genus Doryteuthis; species Doryteuthis pealeii. The sequence goes on from CM042152.1 coordinate 11,046,532, forward strand.
TTTATATTCTACATCCGTTCGCCATATCTTTTATATATTTATCATTTGTCTACAAATATTTTCGTTAATAAACAATGAGTTGTCTGCATAATGTTCCGGCAAAGATATTAATAAAAATCAATCATATTTTGTTTGCTAATAAAATATTGATTATCCACTAGCTTTTTATTTATTTATTTATTCGTTTTAGAATTCCATCTCATTAATGTTTCGGAATTGTTTTATGAAAATCCTTTAGACTGGAGTAAATCTAATAAAAATGTCAGGATTTATATATTTACAACAAACCTCGGTATCCAATTGTTCCACCATACTGAAAATCAGTTGGGCCATTACTCTCTGTCTATCTCTTTGTGTAATAAATGCTCTCTTTAGTTTTGATTATACATCTCTCTCTCTCTCTCTCTGTCTATCTCTCTCTCTCTCTCTCTCTCTCATGCTCTCTCTTCTCTCATATGAATGCTCTCTTACTTTTGATTATACTTCTCTCTCTCTTTTCTCTCTCTCTCTCTTCTCTCTCTCTCTCCTCTCTATCTATCTCTCTATCTATCTCTCTCCTCTCTCTCTCTCCTCTCTCTCTCTTCTCTCTCTCTCTATCTATCCTCTCTTTCTCTCTATCTATCTCTCTCTTTTCTCTCTCGCTTCTCTTTCTCTCATATGAATGCTCTCCTTACTTTTGATTATATATCTCTCTCTATCTCTCTCTCTTTTCTCTATCTCTCTATCTTTTTTTTCTCTATCTCTCCTCTTTTTTTCTCTCTCTCTCTCCCTCTTTTTTTATCTCTCTCTCTCTCCTCTTTTTTATCTCTCTCTCTCCCTCTTTTTTTATCTCTCTCTCTCCTCTTTTTTTCTCTCTCTCTCCTCTTTTTTATCTCTCTCTCTCTCCCCTCTCTCTTTTTCTCTCTCTCTCCCTCTTTTTTCTCTCTATATCTCCCTCTTTTTTCTCTCTATATCTCTCTCTCCTCTTTTCTTTCTTTTTCTCTATCTCCCTCTTTCTTCTTTTTTCTCTATCTCCCTCTTTTTTTCTATCTATCTCTTTCTCTCATATGAATGCTCGCTTTACATTTGATTTTATATATATATATATATAATATCTTTTTGTTTCTCTTTTCTCTCTCCTTTCTCTCTCCTCTCATATGAATGCTCTCTTTACTTTTGATTATACATCTCTTCTCTCTCTCTCTCTCTTCTCTCTCTCTCTCTCTCTCTCTCTCTCATATGCTCTTAAAATAGAGCCAATGAAATAAGGAGGTAATAATGTAGTGGATAAGGATCAAAGTGACCAAGAAACAGGTTTATAGTTGCCCCCCAGACAGATAGAGCTTGTCATTCTAAAAATAAGCCACGTTTAGAAAGCAATCAAGATCTATTTCTCTTCTGATTCTCTCTATAGTGTTCTGAACTGAACATAAAACAAATCCATTCCCAGTCGTTTATATTCCAATATATAGTGTTATCTCTATAAAATTACAATGTTCAGAATTCTATTTCATTCCTTTGAGATGATTTATTTCAAAGACTTTTGCTGGAAGAAACAATTTTTCTTTCTTCCTATAATTCAATCCTTATATTTAGTTTCCCAAATTAAAAGTTTAGTAATGTCGGCGGAGTGGTTTATTGTCGGTATCAGCCAGACAGAGAGGGAGTCTATACCCTTTTCACTAGCACTGGACCAAGGTGATTTTTTTTTGTATCTGAGGTGGAGCTTCCCACTTTACTGCACAGATCCAAGTTGTGCTAAGTCGGCTGAGGCTTTAGACTGCACCTCTACAGAGGAATAAGACCACCCCAAATGGGGACACCTGCTGGCTGTGGGTGGTGACCCATGATGCTTAAGGACAGAATCATGGTGGATGAGCAGTCCATGACATGTAACACACCACTTTGGTCCTTACTTAGGCTAGACGGACGGTCAGAGAGGTCCTCTCCGATCAATCGGCTCGTCACATCAAGCCCTAGCATCTATATGATTGTCTCGACCGTATTGCCCTTATGGCAAGCCCCAACACTTTTTATAATATGGGTGTTAGAAGGCGGCTGAGGGTGTTTATGTCCTGGGTAGGACGTTAAACTCTAACTGATGGTGAGCTTCTAGTTCTGGGGAATGTGAAGCACCCATTCATCACCAGGTCCACTCTGACCTGGAGCGGTAGTACCTGTTAGGGCTCCATCTATGAGTTAAATAAAAAATTTGTTTGCAAAAAAAATTGAGTTTAAACAATTTTCTTCCAAACTATTGCTACGAATCTTTCAAAACTTTGCCGGCATTAAATGACCCACCGTGGTTGATATGCCGTAAAAAACAACAACAAAAAACAAGCTCAGTTGGGGAGTAATGAATACAAGGATTTTGTCAGAGTTATCAGTTCATTTAATACAATGAGTTTTATCCATGCCTTGACAGGTCCAAAAAAGTAATCTAAGACGTGATGGAAGGTATTACATACATAAGTATATCAATAGTTTGCATGGATGCACATAGTGTAATTGATACCATCATACGAAACGGACGCAGTGAGACGAGTTCAAATGCTGGCCACCCTGTCGGCTGGGGCGTTAGAATGCACCGACAGCACCTCTGCAGAGGGGTAAGACTCCCCCAATGGGGCCACCTGTTGGCCGTGGGTGGCGACCCGTGATGCTTAAGGATAGAGCCCAGGTGGATGAGCATGACATGCAATATTCCACTTTGGCCCTATCTTGGGCTAGACGGGCGGTCGGAGAGGCCCCCTCCGATCAATCGGCTGGTCACGTCAAGCTCTGGCACCTATATGATTTTCCCAACCCTATTGCCCTTATGTCAAGCCCCAACCCCTTTTTATCATATGGATGCTAGAAGGCAGTGGCTGCGGGTCTACATGTCCTGGGAATGACGTTAAACTCTATCGGATGATGAGGTTCCAGTTTTGGAGGTTTGGGGAATGTGGAGCACCCCTTCATCACCATTGCTCCCTGGTCCACTCTGACCCGGAGTGGTAGTACCTGTTAGGGTCCCATCTAGATAGAAAAATGTATTTATAAAAAAAATTGTATTATCCATTAAGAATTGATTTATTTCAAAACTTTATCGGCATTAAATGACTCACTGAGGTTGATATGCCGTAAAACAAAACAAATCAAACCAAATCAAATGCTGGACGAGGTTCTTCGCATTTCACATAGCGCTTATACCCTTGGGAAAGGTAAGAATCCAACTATTCTCCATCCAGCTATAGGGTAAATAGTAGGGTGTAGATATTTGTGTAGACTGATCAGTACTCAATTGAGTTGCAAGTTGAATCAGTTTCTGAGAATCCAGACTTGGTAAGTGGTTTAAATAGCAGCTTGGGCTATCCTACTATGTGGCAAGGTCAAGTCTATTACCAGGATTTTGATTGGCTGGTGGTTCTAATGTGTATATATTTATCCATATATACAACACTTGATTCAACTGTGTTACAAGTTGAATCAGTTTCTGAGAATCCAGACTTGGTAAGTGGTTTAAATAGCAGCTTTGGCTATTCTACTTCATGGCATGGTCAAGTCTATTTCCAGGATTTTGATTGGTTGGTGGTTTTAGTGTGGATATTTTTATCCATATATACTGAACACTTGACCATGTCCTGTCAGTTGCTACAGAGTGCATTCGGTTACTCTTTTTTTTTTGTTTGGTGACTGGATGCTAGAATGAAGGCGAGTATGATGTTCATTCAACATAGGGCAGACCGAGCTCTTTAACCTTGGTTAGGCAACCAGTCTAGGAGAAAGAAAAATCGGGAATAAAACCTGTTAAATTCCGCCTTAAAAATTGACATTGTGTCACACCTTGCTTGTGCAGAGGGTTTGGGAAATACATATAGAATTTGAAGAATTGAGAGATTTCAAACATTGGTTTTCTCCGGAAAGTTTGTCAAACATTATTTGACTAAAAGGCCACTTGGTGGAATTTTGACTCTCAAAATATACGTAACTTGAATAAACACAATAATTACTTGAGCAAATGCTGACTGCACTTAGTGCTGTTAAAAAAAATAAAAAAAGCATTATTTAGGTGTATTGATTCCCCCCTCGTTTCTACTTTAGTATTAAACTTGTCAGCTGCTCACAGTTGACAAATAAATTGTCTTGAGTTTCCAGCGCAAATGGACTGCTGTAAAATAACATGGATAGGTCACTTGCCACCTTCAAGTGACCAAAATAACAGCATTAATTCTGGTTGTAAAACGGGGAAATTTGTGGCCAGTTAATGTGAAAATGTGTTGCTAGTAAAAAAAGACTGAACCATTTGGAGAAGCTATGAAAGCCCAAAAGTGATATATTCAAGAATTAAGGAAACTACCTCAATTTGAAATGCGGAGAGGTCCCCTCCGATCATTCGGCTGATCATCTCAGGCCCTAGCACTTATATATATTTACCAACCCCTCCGTACGAGCAGGATGTGACACAAGGTCAATTTTTTAAGCGGAGTTCAACAGGTTTGAATTCAGAGTTTTCATTCTCCTAGACCAGTTGCCTTACCAAGGTTAAAGAGCCCAGTCTGCCCTACTATTTAGCCATAGCTGGAGGGAGAGTAGGATTCATACCTTTCCCAAGGGTATTAGCGCTAAGTGAAAATGCAATTACCATATCCAGGATTTGAACTCGGGGCGACGAGTCCATTTCCCATGACTTTAACCATTACACTACGCGCTTCCTAGCACTTATATGATTGCCCCAACCCTATTGTCCTTATGGCAAGCCCCAACCCTTTTTATCATATACATGCTCGAAGGCCACCGCCTACTAGCACGTATATGATAAAAAGGGTTTTCATGTCCTGGGAATGACGTTAAACTCTATCTAATGGTGAGGTTCCAGTTCTGGAGGTTTGGGGAATGTGAAGCATCCCTTCATTACCATTGCTTCCTGGTCCACTCTGACCCGGAGTGGTAGTGTCTGTTTGGGTGCTATCTATGGGCTAAATAGAAAAATCTGTTTATGAAAAAAATTGTAACCATTAAGAATTAATTTTTCAAAACTTTGTCGGTATTAAGTGACCCACTGAGGTTGATATGCCGTAAAACAAACCAAACTAATCAATTTGAAATGCCATTGTAAAAAAAAAAGCACTCACCCAAATCAAGGTAGCAAATTTATATGAGCCAACTTAAACAATAAAACCATTCACAAACTATTAATAAGAGAAAACGATTTACTGTGCATGTAAACAAAACTGTTTTTTATTGTAGCTGTAAATGTCTGTAATTCCTAATGTGCCTTTTTGTAGCCATTATCAAAAAGGAATAAATTTTTCTTTACTATCTACGAGGGTCATTCAAAAAGTAATGCCATTTCTATATTTCATGAGAAGTTTTATTTTCTATAAAACTAAGGTAATCTGAACATATTAGCTACATAAATGAGAATAACCTACCCTTGTTTCTTTCACTTTGATGAAGCCGTTTGTTTTGGTCGACCATTTTCATTTCACCGTTAATCTACACTGAAAATACGAATTTGTTCGAATCAATACAACTGCATGTTTTAACATGAAGATATCATAAAATGTGTTCTTAATTGTGCTTGCACATTATTTGAAATGAACTTAATTGTTATTAAGAACACATTTTATGATAGTTTCGTGTTAAAACATGCAGTTGTATTGATTCGTATTTTCAGTGTAGATTTACGGTGAAATGAAAATGGCCGACCAAAATAAACGGCTTCCTCAAAGTGAAACAAACAAGAAGTTATTCTCATTTATGTAGCTAATGTTCAGATTACCAAAACTAAGGCCTACATTGACACCCTATCGAGGCTCAAAGCAAGTCTCCGACGACTAAAACCCAACTTGTCAATCGACAATGTCTTCCTTCTGCATAACAGTGCTTGACCACACACAAGCATCAGGACAAGAGAGAAAATCTTTACCGCTTCCTCCATACTCACCAGATGTAGTGCCTTCAGACTATCATCCCTTCGGCACCATGAAAGAGGCTTTGAGAGGCAAACATTATTCCAGTGACGAGGAAGTAAAATCTGTAGTGAAGAAGTGACTCAATGAACAGTTAACCGAATTTTACCTGGCAGTGATGCATGCTCTCATTAAAATGTGGAACATTGCTAATAAGAGAAATGTTGACTGTGGAGAAGTAGGGATGTGATCCACAGTGGACCAGCTTCATTTTGATGTATAATACATGTAGCTATATTGGTAATTATACCTGTCCTAAAACAAATGGCATTACGTTTTGACTCTCCCTCGTCTATAATGTTTACATGGACATATTCTCTTTAATTTGTCATTCTGATTTTGTTTTTCTTTATTTTTCAGGTGAGTTTAATATATTTTCCACGCTGCAACGGTGTTTTCTGACTGAAGGTTCAGGTAAAGAAATATGCATGATTCCCAATTCTATGTTCCTGTGTTGGTAATTATACCTGTCCTAAAGAAAATGGCATTAGTTCTTGACTCGCTCTCGTAGATTACTGTAGCCATGTAAGTGTTACTATATGGCTGCACCACTTGGACTCTAACTAAATGTTTGGGAACTACACAAGGATTTCTGTAATTTCTAATCTACGTTTTAGTAGCCATTACCAAAAATGTACTAATGTTACATTTGTCTGAGATGAAGCTTGATAATAATATTATTTAGGCGAAAATAACATTTAAGTTTATAAGTTGAAAAAAAATAACTGTTGGACATGTGGCGCAATGGATATAAAGGTTGAGTTAATAGTTGTGACAATCATTTTGAGGTTGCAGTTCAATCCTGACTACGTGTGGTAACAAAGTACTTGACATTGCTTACCACTTGTACCCGGTCATGGTTAATGGAATGAGAACAGTCAACCCCAGTGGATTGAATAAAGGGTTCGGTTCGAAGTATGGCGAAAGCTCTCAATTATGACATAAAGGCTTGTGAGCTCAACAAGAAAAACTGAATAAGGCCATAGGGCTCATCAGCCAAAACATTGTGTATATAACAATAAAAACAGGAAGCTTGATAATTAGTATTATTTGTATTATTCGGACTATTGTCCTCATCTTCATTGTTATCTGTACAACCTTTCGGCCGATGTACCCTCCGGTCTTCTTCAGGTATTTCCCGAGTCTGACAAGAAATACCTGAAGAAGACCGGAGGGTACATCGGCCGAAAGGTTGTACAGATAACAATGAAGATGAGGACAATAATAGAAATAATACTAAAAACAGGAAGATTAGTAAAAAAAAATGTATTTTCTTAAACGTTTAGAACAATAAAAATTGGACACATGGCCTAGTAGATAAAGGAGTTAGGTTGACAGTTCTAAGTGGCAGTTATCTCTAGACTGCAGGTTCAATCCTGGTCAAGGGCAGCAGTAACATAGAATAATAATTAACACAGCTTAACGCCTTTACACCAGCTATGGTTATGGTTAGCGGAATGAGAACAGGATATCCCCATGGACTGAATAAAGGGTTAGGTTCAAAGTTTCGTGATTCTCTCAATTACGACAAGAAGGTTTCCGATTTCGACAAGAAATACCTGAAGTAGGCTGGAGGGCACATCGGCCGAAACGTTGTAGAGATAACAATGAAAATGAGGACAATAGTCCGGATAACGCAGATAATACTAATCATCAAGCCTCATCTCAAACATTCAGAGAAATAATAAAAAAAGATTCTCAATGAAAAATAGATTTAGATAATTTCAATAGAAGTTTCTGGGTTTGTTAGTTTCTTAAAAAGTTTTTTGTTTGTACTGTTAAGCTAATTGTGATAGAAAGAACTTTGTTGGTTTTACTTACTTGTCTCTTCAGCATTTAAACTGTTCCGTTGATTTTGATTCAGCAGTTGAAAACTTTTAGTGACTATCAAAGTCCTTGTGACACCAGCCGTTACTTTAGTATGTCAGCGCATCCCATTGGAGTCTGGACCCTCCACTGATCTGCAGGTCTTCCCACTCCTGCAAAAATTCTAAGTGGATTAAAACCAGTTGTTGATTGTTTACCTATGTAAAGCTTTTGACTGGCTTAAAATATTTTAAATTTTTACTATGAATTTTTGTTTACGTAGAGGTCAATAATTTCTTTAGTGTGAAACCATTTATTTCATTGGATGGTTCATTTGGTTTGTTGAATGAGATACTAATAGATACTACCACTCCGGGTCAAGGTGGACCTGGGAGTAATGGTGATGAAGGGGTTTTCCAGAATTGGAATTTCACCATTAGATGCAGTTAACGTCATACCCAGGAGATTAAGACCCTCAGCCAGGACCTTCTAGCACACATACAATAAAAAGGATTGGTAATTTGCCATAGGGTCAGGGCAATCACATTGGTGCTAGGGCTTGATGTGACCAGCCAATTGACCGGAGGGGACCTTTTCGACCATCCATCTAGCCTACGTAAAAGCCAAAGTGGATTGTTGATAGCTATGAACCGACTGAGATTGGTGGAGGGATAGATATGAACCGACTGAGATTGGTGGAGGGATAGATGATTGACCGACTGAGATTGATGGAGGGGTAGATACGAACCGACTTGATGGAGGGATAGGAACCGACTGGGATAGAGAGATTGAGACGAACCGAGTGAGATTGATGGAGGGATAGAGAGATGCGAACCGAGTGAGATTGATGGAGGGATAGAGAGATGCGAACCCGAGATATGAGATTGATGGAGGGATAGAGAGATGCGAACCGAGTGAGATTGATAGAGAGATGAGATTCGAACCGAGTGGGATTGATAGAGAGATAGATGTGAACTGATTGGGCTAGATAAGGAGAAATCCCAGAATAACTGTGATGAACAAAAATGAACACAAGTCTCAAATGAAAGAATAGTCTTTATTTCCAGTTTATGTTGATTAAAATAAAACCAAAGGATAAACATCCGACAGTTGTGATGAATAGAAATTAAAGAGAAATGCTTATAAAAAATAATTATTAGTTGACAAAACTTCATCTAAAATTAAAATAACATTATTTCCCCTTTTCGTCTTTTTTAAACAGCTGATTCTTTCAACAATTCCTGCATATTTTACTATTGTTCATCATCATTTTGCCCATCGGTTATGATGCATTAGTATCCTGGACAGATGAATTCTTATTTGTCTTAATGTTTGAGATTCGGCTTCATAATATGCATTATTTCGATTTTTTGGACTGTTGTCCTCATCTTTATTGTTATATAAGTAAAGTAAGTAAAGTCTTCGGGGTGGCCTAAAGTTGGTATCAGCCAGACAGCGAGTGAGTCTATCCCCTTTTCACTAGCGCTAGACCATGGAGATTGTTTTTGGCATCTGAGGTGGAGCGCCACACCTACCATCAGCTCCTCACATTACCGCACAATTCCCTGTGCTACTCATACGCTGAGTTGGCGAGGGCCGGTATTTCAGCTGTGCCCTCCGGCCTTCTTCAGGTGTTTCTTGTAATCCGTTGGGGTGGATTGTTCTCATTCTATTACAAGTGTTATGATCCAAGTATAGTAATGATTCAACTTGGGAAATCATTTGACTGTTGTGCAAACAAAGCGTTGAAGAATAATGAGAACAATCCACCCCAGTGGATTACAGAAAAACTTGAAGAAGGCCAGAGGGTACATCGACTGAAACTTTGTATGTGTATTTCACAATAAAGATGAGGACAACAGTCCCAAAAATAAATTTACTGACCAAAATAAAGTGAATAAAAAAAATAACAACCATCCGTTCTATATTTGGACATGTCGTGTTTTTGCATTTTTCCTTATTCACTAGAGGTTCAGTTCATCCTAACTATCAACATAGCAGTCCTCGATAAAAATGCCATATAAGAATGTTTACTTATTTGAAACAATTTGTCAACTAGTTTGTGTCGAGAGACTATTTTAATAAAGTAAATTATCAAAACTAGCAAAAGGTATCATCCCCATGGGCACAAGTATTTAAGTTTTAATGTAATAAAATGTCATATTAGATTAGAAACACTAACGAAACTAAACAAGACGATTAGTATTATCAGCGTTATTCGGACTATAGTCCTCATCTTCATTGTTAGCTGTACAACGTTTCGGCCGATGTGCCCTCCGGTTTTCTTCAGGTATTTCTTGTCGGACTCGGGAGCCTTCTTGTCGGACTCGGGAATATAAAGGGTTAGGTTCAAAGTTCCTTGATGGCTCCGGATTACGACAAGAAGGTTCCCGAGTCCGAAAAAAAGGTTACTGAGCCCGACAAGAAATACCTGAAGAAGGCCGGAGGGCATATCAGCCGAAACGTTGTACAGATAACAATGAAGATGAGAACAATAGTCCGAATAACGCAGATAATATTAATCATCAAGCCTCATCTCAAACATTCAGAGAAATAAACGAGACGAATATAAAAATATTACATTTTAATTTATTCCTATATAAATTATATATAGGATTGATTTTAATGCGTTTGAGAATAACATGATGATATTAGAAAACAGTAACAGTAAATAATTATTTATCAAACCTAGTTTTAAAAGGATTATGCAAATTATCCTCACCATATACTATGTAAATCTTTATTTCTTAGAAATATATAACACACATTTCAGGACTTTAAATGCATTAATAATATCGGAAGTTTTGGAGCAAATCTAACTCCACCAGACTTTAATAGACATTGTTAATAAATAGTATGCTAATTAAGATTAAATAATGAACATTTCATAATCATTCATAATATAACTTAAATAGCTAAGGAAATCGTGACATCAGTGATGACGTAGTTTCTTTTACAGACAGTTACATAATCTCCATTATAATAAGATATTTCTGAAAAAATACACTCCCAGTTATCTTTCAGATGATATATATATATATATGCCTGTTGGTTGGTTGGATGGATTTTACTGTATGTCAACCTTTGTCGGGTTATTTTATGCCAAAGACGTGTTTTGTTCATTCTTGATGGGTATTCAATATTTTATTCAAACTCAGTTTTTAACACATTTTTTAAAACTCATTTTTCTATTTAATCCATTGATGGGACTCTAACAGGTACTACCACACCGGTTCAGAGTGGACCTGGGAGTAATGGTGATGAAGGGTTTCTCCACACTCACTACCACTCCAGAATTGGAATATCACCATTAGGTGAAGTTTAACGTCATACCCAGGACACTGTGTTATATATATATATATATATATATTAGTGGATAATATCAAGTGTGACTTTGATAGGATTCAACCAGAATTGAGAACTCAAACATACATATAAAGATTTGCGTATATACTTTGAAAAAGTATTATAAATGGATATGTACCTCGGTTAGGATATAAATTTATTTCGACATAGTCTCTTCAGTCTTAGATATACGGGAAAATCACACGTGTGAGAGAGAGTGTGAAGTCTTAAAAACAACAAATATAGGACTGAAGATACAATATGTCGAAATAAATTTATATACTAAACAAGGTATATATATAATTAGTTTTCCATATTCTGTCATTGTAGCATCATTTTTCTTCAATGATCATATATTTGTATGATGACACATCCGCGTTTCTCCAGCTTGGAACCAGTATTGGGAGTTAGGGACTCCAGCTCCTGACTTCAGAGTTGTCATTCTCCTAGACTGGTTACCCAGTTGTTTTAATTTAGTCATAGCTGGAGGTAGAAGAGATGAATTCATTTATCTCTCCAGAGCATTAATACAAATAGCTTCAGCCAGAATTTGATTTCGGTTTGTCAATTCTATTTTCTATTAGTATTAACAATTCAAAAAGTTTGTTTTTTTTAAAGCTTCAGGGGGAAAATGCACAGAGAACAACAGATGTGTTTATAAAAAATGAGATACCGAGTGCTTCTAGTCAACCCCATGAAAATACCCCCTACACACGCGCACACAAACACAAAATAGTCAAATACAACAATTTGCAAGTAATTGGATTCCAGCTATTTTTTTTAAAAGTCAGCTTTAAAAAAATTATAGAGAAATGTTTAAGACTCTATAAAACTGATTTGTTTTACTTCTCTAATAATAAATGCAAATGACACATTTTTAACTATACTCCTAGAGGCTGTAGCCCAACATATCATACCATTTTGGAACTGGGCCGAAACTATGGGCAAATTAAAAACATTCCGGGTCGAATCCGGACCCACAATCCTGAAATTTTGGATTTCCAAGTTTTAATTACTTTTATTTTTTATTTTTTTTGTGGGAGAATAATTTTAGACACGTGTCTAAGTTTTGTCTGACAAGCCAAATACATATTCAAAAGGTATATATATATATATATATATATATATATATATATATATATATATATATATATATATAGGGTGTTGTGGAGAAATTTGACAGTTTCATAAGAGAAAAGAAAAAGTTCTTGATAACAACAAAATTCAATGGATTGTAAAGAAATTCAACAGGCATAGAAATTACACTACTCTCAACAACTTTCAACCTGAGATCCTCTCTAAAAAAATGCGGGGGTATCACATCACCCTCAGAGGACACACATCCGAAAACCATCATAGTTTGGGGAAATTTAGTCTGCATTATACGAGGAGTGTCCTTTGGCGCAGATCATCATGATACAAGTTATTCTCTTCCATGATTCAGGTGGGTTCTAGTCATCTATTCTATCTGTCATCATGTATGTGAATGAAGAACAGTCCAAGCTTTTAAATGATGCGTAGTGTGCGTCAATACCTCCAGCCTACGGAGAAAAATAACCAAATATAAATGTCAAATTTATCCCGAACACCATATATATATATATATATATATATATATATATATATATAGGATTTTATATGAAAAAGGTGAAATTGATCACAATGGTTAGATAATGCAAGTTTCACAATGATAAGACAGCAATATAACAAATATAAAGTGCTCAATACGTTAGTAGAGCAAATTTAGGTAATTTTCACCTTTTAGTCGTAAAAATTCCTAGCATAAAATTGTGCGTACGCATTATCTGAAATGAACTTAATTGTTATTAAGAACACATTTTATGATATTGTTGTGTTAAAGCATGCAGTTGTATTGTTTTCGAAAAAGTTTATAAGATTTGTTTATTTCGCACGGAGACTTTCAAACTAGCTACCGGCTTGGTTCAAAGTGAAAGTCAAGGGAGGTTACTCTAATTGCCTTATTTGCTAGGAATTTTGAAAACTAAAGGTGAAAATTACCCAAATTTATAATTATAATGGTACACAGTAATAACCTACACGAGTTTCACCATAAGGATCTTCAGGGTAAAATCCATTGAATTAATCAAGATATTGATTAATTACAGCCGATTGCACGTGTGTATGGGAAATGTAGACGGCCTCCTCTAGGATTTGAACTCGGGTCGACGAGTCTATTTCCAACTAGTTTCTAAGTAAGGGTGTGGGATTGCTTGTTTTTTTGTTTTGTTTTTTGTTTTTTTTTCTTTTCGTTTTTGTTTGTGCTGCATCAGTAATTTCATTCTAGTCTTTATCTGTTCTACAGTTTTGCAGTTAATCCTATTAATGTCAGCCTGTGAGAAGTAGGGACTAGACATGGAGGTTATTGCACCAAAGGTCTGTGATGTTGGCAAATCTTGTTAACTTGAGATGCCAAAGACGGCGAGAATTTCCATCAAGAAGGGACTTAATGTAACAAGAAGACGAAAAAGTGATTGACATTTTCGCCAGATTTAACTCCAAGCTACTTTACAAATGGCCTCTAATTAATTAAATCATCCTCGTCTGGCTAATTAAACCCTTAAATAGTGACACAGCCGATCTTTAAATATCTTTCTGTGACGTTTGATGGCATTAGCTGCATGTTTGGTCCTACTTGTTCATGAACATGTCCAAGCACATCACTTATACAAGGTCCCTAAATGGAATGAAGTGTTCGCATTTAGAATATTGACCATATTAAGTTTCTCGGAAATTGCAATCGATAAATATGGGTTGATGACTATGCAGTAGGGTAGGTTGATTTTGGAACTGTATTGTTTCCTATGTGGTGAAAGTTGCAAACTAACATAAAAAATTACAGCGCTAAATATTTTTTCTTTAAAACTTTGCCTTCGTTTGTGGAAATAGATTTCAATCTTTTAAAATGTTATCACTGTTACAGTTTAATTATTAGGTAAAAAGCAGCATATTGGAAGTATCGGTTGTGATGGGGTGCATATTTTCAATTTGATTTCTAGTCATATTTTATTAGTTTCGTTTAAAATGATAACCTTTCTGTTTTGAATATTGACATTAATAAATTTTCTAACCAATTCTTAGGCTAAATATTGTGAAAACGAGGATTTTTGGTGCATAGTAGATGATCTTTGATGCTATTTCCTCAAACAATGGTGCAAGTAAGAGATCTAGGTTTTGGTATCAGCAGTCATTATATCAACACAGAACTTATTGTGTGAGAGAATTTTATATTTTTAAAAAAAAGTGAAAAATCAACCTACCTTATTATGCTAGGTCTCGTAGATTTGAGAATAACATTGGTTTATATGTATTCCTGTCAGTAACAATGAAATTCATACTAGAATAAAGAACCAATATGGAGTTTGAATATGTATTTACTTACCTTCCGCACAATCTGATGACATGAAGTCAATTTTTAAGAGGAGTTTAAATTCAGTTCCCTTCCCCTAGACCAGTTGACATACCATGGTTAAAGACCATAAGCGATAATTGTTTACTAAGAATTATTAGCAGTTACTCAAAACCGTACACATACACACAGTATCATCAAGTTTTTATAAAAAGTTAATTTTCTTTTAACTCAAGATAGCAAGATTTTATCATTTCTAATGGAATATTATACTATTTATTAATTAACATTATACAATGTATTATACATTAAAATTATGCATTACACAATTTATTATCAAATATTGTTTATTATACATTACTAGCAAAAGTTTTAAAATATTGGAAAAACCAGAGAGTAAATGAGAAGAGAGAAAATAAGAGGAAAATGATTCATCAAAATTTTAAAAAACTCGCAGAGTAGAATGTTTGTTTATTTTAGGAAATTTTTCTCCCATTAAGATGTCATTTTTAAAAATGCATTCCTAAACTTTATTAACGATTTGACGATAAACAAAGCTAAGAATTTATGTATTATAATATTCGTTTATTTTAAGAATAGTCTCTCTTTGTTTACATTTTTTTTTTAATTTTTTAAGCAACCTTCTTTGCCTGTTGATTTCCATAGTAGAAATCTATTCGTTTAATTCCCTTTTTTACCATATTAAAGTGTTTTGTACACAGACAAAGGATTATTATTAAATAGAAATTGTTACTTAAAACCATATAATTATTAGTAATAATATTTATTAGTATTGTTATTTCAACCATTCAGCTGTGTAAAAGTTATTTACATTAGATAGGAATACTTGATATATTACTGTGTTAAAAAAAATGTAAAAATGAATGTGCAATGAATATGTGGGGTCATAAGTATTTTAATGTTTTGGGGTTTAAAGGTCTGTGGTAATTTCTGGTGCATGTTCACAGGGTTTCCTTTTAACCCTATCTTATTTGATAGTCGTGCCGAAAAGAAATTCAAAGAAAGAAAAGGAAGAGACCAAGACAAAAGGTAATTTTAGAATTCAGATTATAGCCACCATGTGGAGAGGAACTCTATCTCTGTCCAATAATAGTCTGATCCCAGTTAAAGCCCAAATCGGAATGGCTGAAAGATTATCTTGGTGGACGGAAGTGGGTCCTTTTTCCTGCACATGCTCGAGAGTTACTTCCTGTCTGAAGGCTAATGGGAGATTATTTTTAATTCTATTTTAATCCCCACAAATGCAATTACTCTAGGTCCAAAATAAACCAGGATGGGTTGACATGCCACTAAAATCAATCAATATTTATTATACCATGGATTTGGATGACTAAGAACTGATGTACGAAGATCCCCCCAAATTATTGTTCTTGGAGCTAGAAAAGATTCCATGTTGGTTCTGCCAAATCTTCAAGTTTTCTATTCTGTCCATAATCTGATTTCCGGAGAGACTGTAAAAGACTTTGGCACAGAATCAAAGCAAAATCAGAAATTTGGCCAAAGTGCCAGTTCTTTATTCTGCGTCTAATGCTTACATTTAAAAAAATGATGATAAATGCTTTTCGAAACGGCCATGTTGGTGCCCCTGGAGAGGATAGAAGAATTTCGGATGAAATTGTCTGCAAGAAATTCTGTCCTCCTTGGGGTAAACGCAGACAAATCCAAAATCTTCTTGTACGAATAATGGTGGAATAGAGCAGACGAAACATTCCACAGTTAACTTTTCTTATGAGTGAAAATTCTTAATTGAGTTTTGCAACTGTTGAAGTAAATGTCTGTCCAAATATAATTGTTGTTCACAAATCCAATCATTTTACTTTTAAGAATACAAAGACGATAATAATAATACGATACTTAAGATTACAAAAACAATAATAATAATAATACGTTGTCTACTAAGATCTTCAAATTACGAGTTGAGGGCAATTCTGATTTTACAAGTAATCAAATGACTGGTCTGTTATCAATGTTACATTTAATAATACATTTTTCTTTTTATCTGTTTATTAATTTATACATAGTCTGACACACATGTTACATTTGAGAACATATTGTAACACATCTTCCTTTTTTACTATATTGTTTAGCACATGTTACATTTGTAACCACTCAGAATAATACTTCTTCCTTTTTTGCTATCTATTAATCTATGTATAGTCTGGCTCACATGTTACATTTGAAACAACTTGCAGTAATACCCCTTCCTTTTATTTACTACTCAGTACATAGTCTGTCACATGTTACATTTGAGACCAATCACAGTAACACCTCTATACATAGTCTGGCACACATGTTACATTTGAGACCAATTATAGAAACATTGTTACAATTTTATGGTCCATCCTTTAGGCTTTAAGCAAGAGCGCTTGTCCAACGGAAATCCTTGATAAAGAATCCTTTGGTTCTCCTTAGTATTGTAATTTGCTCCGTCAATGATTGCAAATGAACTATGGAAAGCATCAATGATTAAGTAGTCAACCAGCCACGCATTATGGCTGTTGATTGGCGGAGGAATATATCACGTGACCCCGCCAAGTCTATAAATTTAGGTAGTGTAGTGTATATATATCAAAATAGTCCTACTTTTTCAAGTTGATCTATGTATAGTCTGTCACATATGTTACATTTAAGACAATTCGGCAGTAACACCTTTTCCTTTTATTTACTAATCTGTACATAGACATGTTACATTTGGGACTAATAACTTCTTCCTTTTACTAATCTGTACATAGACATGTTACATTTGGGACTAATAGCAACAACACTTCTTCCTTTTTCGCTATCTATTAATCTCTATTGAAAAAACCTAACTTCTAATCAGTGGTTTTATTGGTATTCTTTCCTTCTAGAAAAGAAAGAAAGAAAAGAGAACTCTTGTTTAAAGCTTTTTGTTTTACGGCATATCAACCTCAACGGGGCATTTAATACCGGAAAGGTCTGTAGCAATAGTTTGGAAGGAAATTTTTTTAAATTCAATTTCTTTTTTTTTTTTTTGTAAACAAATTTTCTATTTAACCCAGCTGATTGATCGGAGTGCGCCTTGCGAACGCCCGTCTAGTCTAAGTAAGGGCCAAATTGGGGTGTTGTTTGTCATAGACTACTAATCCACCAAGATTCCGTCCTTAAGCATCACAGGTTGCCACCCACAGTCAACAGGTGACTCCATTTGGGAGGGGGGGAGTCTTACGCCTTTGCAGAGGTGCATTCAGTGTATTATTTAACCCATTGCTGGGTTACTATTTTAAAAAGCATGCTCTATTAAAAAACCTAACTTCCAATCAGTGGTTTCATTGGTACTCTTTCCTTTTAGGAAAAAAAGAAAAGAGAACTCTTGTTTAAAGCTTTTTTTACGGCATATCAACCTCAATGGGTCATTTAATGCCGGCAAAGTTTTGAAATATTTGTAGCAATAGTTTGGAAGAAAAAAATTTAAACTCACTTTTATTTTTGTAAACAAATTTTCTATTCAATCCATAGATGGGACCCTAACAGGTACTACCACTCCGGGTCAGAGTGGACCTGAAAGCAATAGTGATGAAGGGGGTGCTCCACATTCCCCACCTCCAGCACTGGAACCTCACCATCAGATAGTTTAACGTCATTCCCAGGATCTGAAGACCCTCGGTCACGGCTTTCTAGCACCCATATGATAAAAAGGGTTGAGGCTTGCCATAAGGGCAATAGGGTCGGGACAATCATATAGGTGCTAAGGCTTGACGTGACCTGCCAGTTGATCGAGGGAGGCTTCACCGACTGCCCATCTAGCCTAAGTAAGGGCCAAAGTGGGGTGTTGCGCGTTATAGACTGCTCATCTACCAGTATTCCGTCCTTAAGCATCACGGTCACCACCCACGGCCAACAGGTAGCCCCATTGGGGGGTCTTACTTCTCTGCAGAGGTGCAGGGCTCTTGTAAAAGTAAAATGACAATCTGTGTGGTTGTGATAAAACGCAACTAAAATTAGGATGAAAGAAATACTACCGTATTTGACGGCATATAGGACGCACTTTTATTCCAAAATTTTGGCTCAAAGAATTGCCCTGCGTCTTATACATTGTAGGTGAAGCTATTATTATTATTTCCTGCAAGTGAGATGTCTTGTGTATACTTATTGCTTGCTGTACTGCCAAATTGCTTTTATACAGCTATGTTTCTGCTTGTGTAATGCACAGCTAGACTGTTTTCAACAATATATGCTTAAATACACTAAAAACTTTTTTCCGGAATCTGACCTGCTGAAATGGGGGTGCGTCTTATATGCTGTCAAATACGGTAGTTAAAAATTAATAATAGTTATGTGATTAGTATTGACCGCTGCGTTAGGTAAATATTTGTTGGTTAAAATAAATGCATTTTTCATCATAAGCTAACAGATTTATTGCTTTGTATGCAAAGTATTTGGTTAATACAAAAAAAAAAAGGTGCTTTGAAGCTTTTTACTGCTTTCACGATTTGTCAACTCTACTATGTTGTTTACATAGCCGCTTGCTTACTTGCTCGTTCTTTTTTTTCTGTTCCCCTATGAGATTTTCATTATTTTTCTGTTTTTTTTTCTTTACATCTCACTTGGGTTTCGTTTTCTTGTTCATCTTCAGAAATGCCAGTTTTTTTTTTTTAATGTTGTTTTTCTATTTTCTTACTCTTTTTCAATTCTTTTCTTGCAACAAATTTGTGATGACTTTTCACACGAGCAGTTTTCTTTTGAACACTTTATTCGTTTTCTTGGTTTCTTCACAAAACATTTTCCCGAGTCTTTTCTTTATTTTTTTTTTTTTTTTTTTTTTTTAAATGTTTTTTTTTTTTTTGCTTTTTTTTTTTTTTTTTTGCTTTTATATTTTCTCTTAAATCCTTTCATTGTTTCTCCATTCATTTTGCTTTTACTTTGGCCTTTGCAAAAATGTCTTTCTTTTTTTTTCTTCTAAGTCTTATTTTGTATCCAATCCCTAATTTATCATAAAATCGTTTTTTATATCTACACATGCTTATTTAAAACTCATTTGTTATTGGCCAGAAAAGGGCAGACACTTAAGCATGAATGTTGATGCAAACGTTCCCTTTTGTTCAATGTTAGAGAAATCCATTAAGTGTTTCTAAAGTCTACTTAGCTTTTTCCTGCTTGTACAATTAGTTAACGGTGTAAAATAAACATCATACTCGCCTGCACGGGAAGGCTGTTACTAGCGTCCAGTAACCAGACAAAAAGAAAAGAGAACGTAACCGAATACGCTATGCACTAAATGCTTGGACACGGTCGAATTTTCAGTTTATATAGATGAAAGGGTCCACTTTAAAACCAACAGCCAATCAGGATCCAAGAAGTGAGCATAACCCAAATACACATTTTCTTATGTGGATAAATTTTCAGCATTTTTTCACAAGTCTGAGATTATGGAGATGTTTACGTAGAATAAACATCATATTCACACCCACGGGCAGGCTGTTACTAGCGTCCAGTAACCAGACAAAAAGAAAAGAGAACGTAACCGAATACGCTATGCATTAAATGCTTAAACACGGTCAAATGTTCAGTTTATATAGATGAAAGTGTCCACTTTAAAACTAACAACCAATCAGGATTCAGGAAGTGAGCATAACCCAAATATACAAATGGAATCAAAATTGAATCAACTATTTAAATAACTTACCAAGTCTGGATTCTCACAACATACTCGGCTTGCAACACATCTGGATGATAATCACTCCACGAATCTATACTAGCTATTCATGTGCTGAGTTGGTAAGAGTTGGTATCGAACCCGGAACCTTGTGATTCCTAGGCTTTGCTTTAAAATTGACTTTGTCTCGCATCCTGCTGATGAAAGTGAGTTTTGGTAAGTACAAATTACGGAACTTCAGACTATTGAAATCACTAAGTCTACTATTGGTTTGAATAACAGCAGCTAACTAAGTAAAACTTAAGCAGTGTCCAAACAGTTGGTATATATAGAAATCAAGAATGATCCATTTATGAATTTGGGTGATTTGGGTCATTCCATTCCTTGAGTTCTGATTGACTGCTTGATTTGAATGACATTGTGGAGTCTTATATATATCCTGTCATTCTGCAGTAGACGTTGTGACATTCATGTTTGTATTTCAGTTACAACCGTTTGTTGCCTTGTCTTCCCAGTTCGACGGTAATTGGAACTTTAATTATTCTTCACAGACTTTTAAAAGAAGTTGCTAAAAGCTTCAGAGAAAGAAAAAAATTTTTTGAAAAACTACTCACTTTAAGAGATTTG
>CM042152.1:11072244-11079744 GCA_023376005.1 Doryteuthis pealeii
AATGGAGATTATGTAACTGTTTGTCTGTAAATAAAACTACGTCACTACTGTCGTCCCAATTCCTTAGTTATTTAAGTTATATTCTCAACGATTATGAAATAGTCATTAGTTAATCTTAATTACCATCTTTTTTATTAACGATGTCTCTATTAAAGTCAAGCTGAACTAGATTTGTCGCAAAAATGACCATAGCTCTAAGAAATAAAGATTTACAGAGTATATGGTGGGAATGATTTATATAATGATTTTAACAAAACTGTTACTAATTTCTAATAATATTATGTTATTTCGTTGCCTGATGACTGCTGATACAGCAAGAAACCAATGGTAGCAAAATTGGTCCAATGCAAATAAATATAAACTAAAACACACACATACATACATACATATATATATATATATATATATATATAATCTAATGAGTCAGACGAACCTACTATTAGTTTCGCATAAAGCTCTTCAGGGCTAAAATCTGACTCTGAGTCAGATCTTAGCCCTGAAGAGCTTTATGCGAAACTAATAGTAGGTTCGTCTGACTCGTTAGATTATCTTTATTATTGGCTCTACTTAGGTATCGAGTACTTTTTACTTATTAGCTTTCTCCTAGCGGTTATAAGAATATATATATATATAATATATATATATATATTATATATCTTATATACATATATATACATATAAATTGTTTTTTCTTTTGGCCAAATACTGTACCAATAGATTATTTTTTGTTGGTACAAATATCTTGGCCCTTTCTTTTTTTTCAAAAATTTTTTTCTTCCTGGTTGATGTTTGGTAGTATATTTTTACAATCAAACTTTCTGCTGTTTTTTTTCTCTCCGCAAGGATCTACCAACACGCATGTTTTAAAAAGTGATAGTAACAACGGCTAATGATGATCTCAAAAAGTTATTCTAATATGGAAATATTAAACACGGAACACACACAGAAAAAAAAACACTGTTCAAGAGTGATATTAGCTCCGGTCTAGCTGTAAAACATTCTTAAATAAATACACACAGCTCATAGCAATGAATTTAATTATGGTATCTTTGAGTTAAGGTTTAGATAAGTTTAGCAAACACAACTTTTAACGGGAAATAATTGAGGCAACGAACAAAACGGGAAAAATGGAAAATTGTACATAGCAAATATTAGACAGGTTATTGAGATTATTTATTATGCAGTAGCAGCTGTTGCTTATGTAATTTAGTTCTCTGTTCTATTAGTTTCACTGGGTTTTAAAACTCCGCTTTTTCTTCTCTAAGACATTGTTATATTCGTTTAAATATAAATTTCCGGATAAAATTTCAAAGGTTTTTTGTAATGCTATGGTAAAAATTATATATTTGTATATTTTTTTTAAAACTGGTGATTGTTCTTGTATGATATGATATTCTAGTAAAATTGGGGTAATTTGTTTGAGGTAAATTTTATATTTATATACATACTGGAAGCAGCAACCCGGCATCGCCTGATTGGGGCAAAAAAGTTCCTCTCGCAAATCCATTATTACTGAATCATGAATAGGATCCTTGTTTGATGCCCCATTAAAATCCCTAAATAAAAAAAGACCTTGCCTTGATCATGTCATGCCAGCTGCATGGATATCTATGACAATCTCTCACCAACAATCCCTATCATTCATTGACCCTGAGAGTTCCTCCACACAACATGCAGTATCCACACAGAGCTGGTCTATGTAGGTCTTTGCTGGACGACTTGCAGGGGCATGTCCATGTGGTCGTTTCAAGAGGAGGACGTCTCTTATGAGTTCATCCTTGCTTCTCCAGCAGTGTCCAGCATGTCTTGTTTATCTCACTCGAATGGTTTATATAATAGGTGGAAAGTGGCCATACAGCTGCTTTCTTGTGGGATGTTGCTTCCATAATTTTTTGAAGCACGCATGTAGCATTCTTGTGGAGTTCCCATCTAACCTAACCTCCAGCTCCCATCTAGCCTATTCTCCAGGTGCCTCATCAAGGTCCAAGTGGTGCAGCCATACAGTAGCACTGATACCACAACGGCCTGGAAGAATTGTCACCTAAATTTGTCGGCGAGGTCTGATTTCCATATAATTGATAATCTTTCTATAGTAGACCATGACTTCCCTATGCGTGCATTAACATCGCTTTCCGTTAATGAGATATTACTACCTAGGTACATGAATTGTTCTACTAGCTTTAGAGGCTTACCATCAAGTGTGGAAATGTCACCTTTCTTTTTAAAACACATGAACTCTGTTTTATAGAGTTCACATATATATGTATATTTACCAAACCCTCCGCACAAGCAGGATGTGACACAAGGTCAATTTGTTAGGATGTGGCATACGGTCAATTTTCAAGTGAAGTTCAACAGGTTTGAATTCAAAGTTTTCCTTCTTCTAGACTGGTTGCCTAACCAAGGTTAAAGAGCCCAGTCTGCCCTACTATTTACCCATAACTGGAGGGAGAGTAGGATTCATACCTTTCCCAAGGGTATTAGCGCTAAGTGAAATGCAATAACCACATCCAGGATCTGAACTCGGAGTGACAAGTCCATTTCCCATGACTTTAACCATTATACCACGCACAGTTCACATATAGACCAATGTTCTGTGCTGCCTTCTCTACATCATGTTTTTTAGGTATAGCTAGTCAGATCATGGGGTGTTTCGGTGTGGCTATAACCCACTGACGACCCTTTCCACACCAAAAACACCCTATTACTTAAAAAAAAACATCAACTCCAACTACCTAAACATTCCTGTGACATCAATAACAGAACCTTACAAACTACACAAAAAAAACTCCCACTACCAACCTCCCCTATTCCTGACCTCCTGACTCGCCTGTATGAGAATGACATCCTTTGAAGCAAGAACTAAATCCACTGTCCTGAAGAAGGTCTAACACACCAAAATGTTATAACGTTGACAACACTACCTACAATACACATCCATCCTATTAATCAGAATTTGAAAAAGCTGAATTTTGGTTAATAGAAGTAAAATCTAAAATGATACCCAAATAGCTACACACATAACAACCATACGCCACAAACAATAAACAAAACAAAAACGTTTTCGGTATAAAATAACGCAATGGGTTGACGTGCCGTAAAATCCAACCAACCATAGATGCCATTTATTCAGCTTAGATTAGTTAGGTATGAAACCTGAAGTATTGGACACCCAGTGAGAATTGAACTCATTACCCAGAAGTAATTATTTACTAAGATTAATTGGTTATTTCCTAGTTGAGTAACATGATATTGTAGCAAGATGGGGATTATCCTGAGCGAGAACTACTATATTAGAAAAGAGAGGAAGAAGAAATAAGAGATAGTAAAGGTTTAAAAAAATAGTGATGAGCATAAAACCGTTGTCGTGATTTTGACCGGGGCGTGACCCCTCTCCCAATGGAGGATTGAATGTCAACCGGAAGTTTCGGGTGTTGACCGGAACCGGAAGTCACGTGGTGACGTTGAACGACGAAAAAAAAATACCAGCCTCTATTTGCTTTCCGAGGCCTAGGGGAACAGACGGGCCTTGGGTCCCTTGTGTGGGATCAGAGTAATTTAACAGTGTCCTCTCCCTCTTTCTCTCTGCCTTTCCTCCTCTCCAACACAATCCACAAGACGTGCCTAGCCTGGAAATAAAAGCTAAGCAGCTTGTGACGATATATTTCTCACATTGTACTTTTTTATCAACAAGATGACCGCCACGTGCAGAACACCTTTTAGTGTCGTGAATTTGGAGGCACGTTGACAACACCCACTATACAATTATATCACTACCGCCACGTTACAATATTACAGAATGACCCTGAAAAAACAGAACCCAAATTATTTATTTTCCCATTAAACTAACCCTAAACCCCAACCCTAACCCTAACCCCCCTAGTTGAGTAACATAATATTCAGACCAGCTATCTAACCGGACCAATCATTACTAATTTGCACCATTATGACCAATACACTATTTATTTGAACTAATCAATAGTGCTACCAAAATAACATTTCCAGAAAATCTAATAGAATTACTAAAAATATATTCTTAGGTCATGACACAAGTTAAATGTGAAATAACCCAACTCATAAAAATGTATAATGTTCTAGTTAACTGTTACTTCCTATTCTGAAAAATGAGTTTTATGTAAAAAAAACAAAAAAACAAAAAAAACTTTTCATTTAACACTGTTTACTTTGTTCGGTTAATCTGGACAGCCAGTCAGCGAGTCTAAAATCCCTTCTATTCAACAGAATCCACCATATTTCTGTAACATATTAAAAGTTTATATTTGGCGTATTTTGTTAAGCTGTAATAATAGCTCTGCTGCAAGGACTTGCATATATCTAAATGGTACTAGCATTGGTTTGTGGATGCAAGTATGTGTAGAATAATCATACTAGTTCCAATTACCGTCGAATTGGTAATACAAGGCGGCAAGAAGTCGTGACTTAATACAAAACTTTTTTGCTGCAAAGACTACTGCAAAATGGCAGGTTATTTATGAAACCTTAGAACATCCTAGAAACCAAGCAGCCCATCAGGACTCAAGGAATGGAATCACCCAAATGCATGAATGAACTATTCTTGATTTCCATAAATACCAACTGTCTTGGGCACTGGTTATGCTGTGCTTAGCTAGTTGCTGTTGTTCAAACCAACAATACACTAACTCACTTCAACAATGTGCACTAGTATATTGGACATTCTAGGTTCTGGTATATGACAAACTAGTATGTAGAATACTGTTAATTGTTATTCTGTGTTACTTTCACCCTTAGCCAGGATTGAACCTGCAGTCTGGAAATGACTGTTACAGATTGTTAACTATTGGACAGTGGAACAGTCAAACACCTCCTCGGCTTAATGGACTCTTCCTGGCAGTAGTGCAGTAATTATTTAAGCTGTTATAGTGGGTTCATTGGAGAACTAGTAACTGCATGGTTAGGTTAGTCACATTGCTCAAACCAATTGTTGACTGTCTAACTGACTTACTTCAATATAGTATTGTATTCTGCCATAGATCTTGAATTTTAAAAGATTTTCTTCCTGATCTTCATACATAAATCTTGTTATTTATATTATTCATTGGTGCTAGGAAGCAATATATTGACTGGAAATGGCTTCTGGCATTATTTGTGGGTCTTAGAGAAACTTCAATATTGAAATAAAGAGGACTGCTGATAATATATATATATATATATATATATGGTGTCATACCAAGATTAAAGAGACCAGTCCTACTATTTACTCATAGCTGGAAGGAGAAAAGTTGGATACATACCTTTCCCAAGGGTATTAGCACAATGAAGTGCATTTTCCTTCAGAATTTGAACTCATGCCCAGAGTTCATTTACTATGACAATAACCATTTCACCACATCCCTCCACAGACACACACATACACACAGACACATATATATATATATATATATATATACATATATATATAATATATATATATATATATATACATATATATATATATATATATATATATATATATATATATATGAAAAATTTAACATTCTATGGCCTTTTTTTATATATATATATATATATATATATATATATATATGAAAAATTTAACATTCTATGGCCTTCTTTTTATATATATATATATATATATATATATATGAAAAATTTAACATTCTATGGCCTTCTTATTTATATATATATATATATATATATAATATATATATATATGAAAAATTTAACATTCTATGGCCTTCTATATATATATATATATATATATATATATATATATATATATATATATAAGAAATTTGAAAAAAACAGGTGTTAAATTCAGGAATTGTTTTTTCAAAAGGACAAAATTGGAGTAAATATGGAAATAAATCCGACAATATTAAGAAATTTGAAAAAACAAGTGTTAAATTCAAGAATTTGTTTTTTAAATACTCTGAGGAAGGTCGATGTTTCTTTGTGTGCTGAACATTTCTAAATTTTTTCTATTATTGTTATTTCATTTCATTTTGTTATTTAAAAATAATAATAGATAGAATAATGTACACATGGATAAACTCCTGACCTAAACTCGTGTGTTAAATTAATTAAAATAATCCTATTTTATCCATTCAATACTTTCCTTTATTTCTCTTTTCAACATACAGATTCACTTACATTTTCAAGTTACACACACACACACACACACACACACACACACACACACACACACATATATATATATATATATATATATATATATATAAAGGAAGACCATAGAATGTTAAACTTTTCACTTTTTATTTTACATATTCAGATTGAATATTATTCACAACTTACTCATCACATATTGACAATGCCCTGATGTTGGTTTGAAAACAAATCAAACGTCTAACGTGGATTAATACTTGAAACTATGATAAAATCATCCACCTAATACCTTTGTTTTTTTTTGGGGGTTTTTCATATTTTATATACATGTATAGAATATATATGTAGAATAAACATCATACTCACGTTAGAAGCAATATTCCAATTACTGTCAAATTGGCAAGACAAGGCAACCAGAAAGCCATAACTCACCACGGATTTCGCATTGTTGCATAATGGTAGGTTACCCAAATGCTTGAATTCCAGAGTGCCATAAATACCAGCTGCTTTGAGCATCAGTTCAGTTGTGCTTAGTTGTTGGTTTTTTGTTTGTTTTAATTGTATATATAAATCAATCATCCCCTCACGACTATGTAAATATGGGATTAGGTGTAGGTTTGTCATAGAAAGACTGATAAGTTTTGGTGATTTTAGTGCAAATTAGTTTTATGGTGAATGGAAAATTGTTGTATTGGGTCAAGAATGGAAATAGTTAAGTTAAGATAGAAAAGACCAATCCTCCCCCTCCCATTTTAGGCCTTTTGCCTCATTTTTATATACTAGCAAATATATGCACCCTCCGTGTGCAAGTATTTAAGTTTTAATGTAATAAAATATTGTATTAAATTAGGCTAATGAATGAGTATAATAAAAGATTTGAAACATAGGGAGTATAAAAAAATGGAACTGAAACTTACTCTTCCATCACTCTCGTCTTTCATTTTATTTTTTCTAATTTAAGTATTTAGTTAAGAGGAAGTAAAGAATAAAATGACAGTTATTTTTCTTGTTAATGGATTTCATTTAAGATTTATTGAGAGATTTTTGCTTATATTCATTAAAATAAAACCAAACAGTTAGAAATCAATAATACTAAGCACTCCTTTCCCGTTCGCCATATTATTAATATGTAGATATGGTTAACAGTATTAATAATGTAAAACTGAGGTTTAGATAAAAAATAAAATCATGGAGAATGTGATGTCAATAACTAAGAGAATTGTGACTTGAGCAGGAATATAGTTTCGGTTGCAGACAGAAAAACACACTCCATTATAATAAGATATATTACAAAATAATGTGTTTAGTTATTTGTTGTTCAAACCAACAGTATACTAACTCACTCCAACACACATATACATATACATACATATATATATGAGAGTTTTATAATTT
>CM042152.1:11084744-11142244 GCA_023376005.1 Doryteuthis pealeii
AGTTTTTTCCATCTCTACCTAACAACCAACCAACCAAACACACACACACACACATACACACATTGGATTCCGTGTTGTCACCATGACTTTGATTAATACAAATAATTTCTACTCAGTTGTATGGTTTCAAGTATTCCAATCAAATACTAAAAAATTAGGATTTCAAGTAATTATGTCTATGGACACCTACACATGGACACACTAGTGTCCCTTTATAAGATACAATAACAGGATCACCTTTTCTCTAGAGAACTAAAATGATATTTCAAAAGCAAAAAGATAAGAAAGCAAAATATGTAAAATATCTTAAAAAATCATATGATAAAAAGAACTGAAACTGAAACGATTTCAGCATTTCCCAGAAAAGTTCTCTATAAAACCTCATGAATTTTCTGTTAACAATTTCCAATAATGGTTTAATGAAACTGATAAGTATATACAGATACCTATGGGTAGATATAGATCTATAACCACAAAATGGCCAATTTTTAAGCCTTATTCTTTACAATATATATATATATATATATATATATTATATATATATACACAGTGTCTGCTCTAACATATTGAGCACTTTATATTTGTTATAACACTGACTTATCCAATTAATACTTGTATCAATCAAATATTGAGATTAACCCAATATTTTTACCAGTGAGTCATTCCTTATATATATATATATATATATATATATATATATATATATAATGTTGAAAGGAAAAATAAACAAAGAAAGGAAATGCTGAATGGATAGAATAGATTTTATTTTACTAACACGTGTTTCGGCCAGGAGTTTATCCATGCACACTCTATCTATTATTATTTTAAATACAAAATAAAATAATAGAAATCTACAAAATCTTTTAGTATACAAGGAATAGCGTTCTTTGTTCTTTTAAATCAAAGCGGTTAAAATACGGAAAGTTTCAGAAATGTTTGAAAAAAGCTTTTTTTTTAAAAATTGTTTGAAGAAAAGGTTCCACAGCTATATATATATATATATATATATATATATATATAGCGAGAGAGAGGAGGGTGCTGAATATACTTTTCTTTTGTTGTTCAGTCTTAAAATGTTTGTGCAAGCATAGTATCCATATAACTTATTTATCAATACATATGTATGAGAGGTATATTATAATTTTCTATAATGTTTTGTCTACAAAGTTGTGTGCGGCTCTGGAAAACACTATTTTTATTCCATCAAGTTGCAGGTTTTTATCCTTACGATAAAACTTACAGCCACATACTTCAACTATATCCTGCTCAGCTTAGTAAAGATTTAAAAAAAACGAAAAGGTCATGTCATTTTCATTCTTCATAATTTCTTGATGCAAATGAAAGCAAATTTATTCAGAATTGAAATAAATCATCAATGGTTTTTGTTTTACTTTTTTTTTGTTTTTTTTTTTTTCTTTTTTTGAGGGCATGAGGGTTTCAATTTTAGGTGGATTTTAATAATTTTATTTATTTATTTTTTTTCAATTTAGAAAAAAATAAATTTATTCAGATTATAATAATTTTATATATTTATTTATTCATTTTAAAAATTGAAGTCTTTTTATGTTTTATTTTGATAATTTTATGTATTTACTATTAAAGACAGAAAAATCAAATAAAAAATGGCTTCCAACAATAAAAGAACATTGTTTGACAGAATTGCAGATTGGAAAGTTACCTCGGATTTTTGCATGACATCACATTTTTCCAATTGAAATCATTTTAATTGACAGGCATTGAGATTTTATTATCTCATTATTAAATTAAAAAATAGGGCAAATCATAGGAACGAGCTGTTCTTTTCAAAGACAATATCTAACGGTGAGAATGGGAGGGAAATTTTGAAAACATAAAATAAAAATAAAGATCTGAAATGAGGAGACAAAGAAAATGCCTAGTTGTATAAATGTCATTCCTTCAAGGTTGAGTGTTTCCTACTTTAATCATTAGAGTTTTCTGAAAATGAATGTCTCTGACAGAAGGAAATATGAGGGTTATTCAATAAATAAGGTGAAATATTGCCTAAGGAGTGGCAATATGAAGCACTGTTTATAGTTGCACCTTTTTTACTACATCTCTGCAGAGGGGTAAGAGCCCCCCCCCCAAATTAAGACAACTGTAGGTCATGGGTGGTGACCTGTGATGCTTTTTTCAAGGAAATTAACAGTAATGGGTCTTTTCATATCTGACTGCTGCACCTGGAATATTTTCTTCATTGTACAGTCCAGCCCTGTTGGCTTGGACTTTAGAACACACGGACTGCACTTCTGCAGAGGGGTAAGATCCCTCCAAATGAGGCCACCTGTTGGTCGTGTGTGGTGACCTGTGATGCTTAGGGACGGAATCCTGATGGATGAGCAGTCAATGACATGTAAAACCCCACTTTCTTTTTTTCTTTTTTTTCATTTATTTTTTTCATTTCTTTTTCATTTATTTTTTTCATTTCTTTTTCTTTCTTTTTTCATTTCTTTTTTTTTTCATTTTCTTTTTTCTTCTTTTTCATTTTCTTTTTTCTTTCTTTTTCTTTCTTTCTTTTTTCTTTCTCTTTTCTTTTTTTTTATTTTCATTGTTTGTTCTTTTCTTCTTTCTTTATTAAACTTTCTCTCCCCACTTAGTTTGGGCCAACAATTGTTCAGCATCCCCAATCACAAAATTAATCATGATTGCTTTTTTACAACTTTACATAAAATAAAATTTACCAAATAACTTCTTTGACAAACTAAAATTCCACCCACAGACTCCATAAAGTTCTAGTCTCTCCAAAAACTGAGATAAAAGTTCTATCGATAAAAGTTCTATCGATATCTACATGCATGCATTTCTTTTCACTTTTCTACAATAAAAGCAAAAATAAACGAAAAGTCTTCATTGATATCAAGTCAGTAAATACTTTGTAGATGCAATAAGACTGGCAAACTTTTCTGATAATGTAATTGAATATTTCCAATATTGTTAAGGTTGCATTCATAAAAGAAGACAGCAATTCACTAGACTAACTTGATTTCCAAAGCTGATTCTAACATATTACCTGCGAACTAAAAATATAATAGATGAATTCTAATTATGTTTGCCGGCAATATTCCACAGAGTTAAATGTGTTATTTTATATATATATATATATATATATATATATATATATATATATGTAAAGTACACACAGGTATATGTTATTTATGAATACATGAAAACGCATGTATATAGACTAAAGAGTACAAATATAACCACCAGAGATATGTAGCAAGAATGCCAGCTACTGTTTCATAACATCTGCACATGTTAAACATAAGTGTGTCTTAACACACATTTATCTGCAAGGAGTATCAGTATTCACATTTTTTGATTATTTTCAGGTGTCCACAATACTTGTGTTGTATTCTCAAACATGTTATTATATATATATATATATATATATATATATATATATATATATATATATATATAAGTACAAATAGGTATATGTTTATGAATACATGAAAACGCATATATATAGACTAAAGAGTATGAATATAACTGCCAGGGATATATAGCAAGAATGCCAGCTACTGTTTCATAACAACTGCACAATTATGTTAATCAGAAGTGTATAAATTTGTGTAGACTGATCAGTATTCAACTGCAAGTTGAATCTGCGCCTAAGAATCTAGACTTGGTAAGTGGTTTAAATAGCAGGTTGGGCTATTGTACTTTGTGGAATGGTTAAGTCTGATTCCATGATTTTGATTGGCTGGTGGTTTTAGTGTGTATATCTGTATCCATATATACTGAACACTTGACCATGTCCTGTCAGTTGCTACAGACTGTATTCAGTTACTGTTTATTGTATTTTTGTCTGGTGCCTAGGCGCTAGTCACAGTCATCTGCAAGGAATATCTATCAGCTTTTTTTTTATCCTTGCAACTGCTGGACTATACCAGCTCAGTGTTGCAGTTTCTGAAGTAAATATTTTTTATTTGGTGGAATTGCTAGATTCATATCCTCTCGTTTTAAATTTTTTCCTTTTGATCATTTTGCATACTGAAAAGACTAGAGAGACCAGTCTATCTACCCTTAGCTTAGAGAGAGGAGTGAGTGTATGCCATTATCCAAAAGTGTTAACAGGAATCAAAATGTAAACAGCATTGTTCAGTATTATTTTGATTTTTCTGGCTGTTGTCCTTATCTTTATCATGATATATGAAAACAACATTTCTGCCATTGTACTCTTTGGCCTTCTTCAGGTGTCTCTTGTCTATCCAAACATAGTTATAATTCAACTTTGGAAATCATTATGTTTGACTGTTGAGCAAACAAGGCATTGAAGAACTCTTCCTGTTTTGCTTTACTCTCTATTCTCCTCCCCTCGTCCTCCTTTGCCTTACTCTCTATTCTCCTCCTCCTCTCCTCCTTTGCCTTACTCTCTATTCTCCTCCCCTCCTCCTTTCTCCTCCTCCTCCCTCCTCCTCCTTTGCTTTACTCTCTATTCCTCCTCCTCCTTTACTCTCTATTCTCTCTCCTCCTTTTGCTTTACTCTCTATTCTCCTCTCCTCCTCCTCCTTTGCTTTACTCTCTATTCCCCTCCTCCTTTGCTTTACTCTCTATTCCTCCTTTGCTTTATCTCTATTCCCCTCTCCTTTGCTTTACTCTCTATTCCTCCTCCTTTGCTTTATTCTCTATCCCCTCCTCCTTTGCTTTACTCTATTCTCCTCCTCCTCCGCTTTACTCTCTATTCTCCTCCTCTCTCCTTCTTTACTTTACTCCTATTCCCTCCTCTCCTCCTCCTTTGCTTTACTCTCTATTTCCCCTCCTCCTGCCTTACTCTCTATTCTCCTTTTGCCCTCCTCCTCCTTGCTTTACTCTCTATTCTCCCCCTCCTCCTCCTTTGCTCTTATTCTCTATTCTCCCCCTCCTCCTTTACTTTACTCTCTATTCTCCTCCTCCTCCTCCTTGCTTTACTCTCTATTCTCCTCCTCCTCCTCCTTTGCTTACTCTCTATTCTCCTCCTCCTCCTTTGCCTTACTCTCTCTCCTCCTCCTTTCTTACTCTCTATTTTTTCTTTCTTTGCATTCCCCTTCTATTTTCACATCTCTCCTCCTCCTCCTCCTCCCTACCTTAGGTCCATTCCTGCTTTACTTTACCTCCTTTAACATGTCATATATTTCACTTATTCTAATGTTTTCCCTCGCAATGGAATTCATTTCTCTTCTTTTACATTTTTTAGCATTCCCTCCTCCTCTCTAATATCTTCCACTTTCACCATCCCATTTCTCTTTTATTCATTTGTCATCCAACCCAACCCCCACCACCCCACACCCCACCACAAAGCAACAATAATACAAATTGCATTTACTTCATCAAATCTTAATTAAGCTATTCAAATAATCCATTTACACAAACTAGCGTAACTCTAAATCAAATCCACAATTACTTTGCAAAAATATAAAAATATTCAAATGAGCCAAATGACCAAAAGATCATTCACAGATCGTTCACCAATAAATGCCAAACGATAATTGCAAAAAAATAATCTCAACTCATAAAATATTGAAGGATTTCCATTCATTTATTTTCACTTATGTTTCTGTTATGTTTCTATGCATTAACATTGAATTGGGCAATGAGTAGCCAATAGAAAAATGCCTTACATTGAGCTGTCAGTGGCAGTGTTGCAAAAAAGAATGTCATTCAGCCTGCAAAAGGGTTAAAAGTATTTAAATGTAAATTCTGATTATCTGGTGTTGCTTATTCGCCAAATTCTTCCTTATGAGTGTCTTCACCTCAGCTGAAAAATGGACCGTTTCGTTTTTTATTTAAAAAAAAAGGAAGAAAAAGACATGCTACACAAACAAAATATAATAAGAAAGAAAATGTAGGGGAAAGATAGAAATAGGTGGAGTGTGCAGAAGCGATAATGCTAATCTGTTTCAATCGAACATATTAAAAAGAAGGAAAGACATCAAATGACTGTTCATCAGGTTATTAGAACTATGTGACTGCCCTGTCGGTGGGGTGTTAGAGTGCACCGACTGCACCTCTGCAGAGGGGTAAGACTCCCCCAGTGGGGCCACCTGTTGGCCGTGGATGGCGACTCGTAATGCTTAAGGATAGAACCCAGGTGACTGAGCAATCCATGACTTGCAATATTCCACTTCAGGGTTTTCTTGGGCTAGACGGGCGGGCGGAGAGGCCCCTTACGATCAATCGGCTGGCCACGTCAAGTCCTAGCACCTATATGATTGCCCCAACCCTATTGCCCTTATGGCAACCCCCAATCCTTATATGGGTGCTAGAAGCCGGTGGCTGAGGGTCTACATGTCCTGGGAATGACGTTAAACTCTATCTGATGGTGAGGTTCCAGTTCTGGAGATTTGGGGGATGTGGAGCACCCCTTCATTACCATTGCTCCCTGGTCCACTCTGACCCGGAGTGGTAATACCTGTTAGGGTCCCATCTCTGGGTTAAATAGAAAAACATGAGTTTATAAACAAAATTGTATTATGCATTAAGAATGAATTTATTTCACAACTTTGTCGGCATTAAATGACCCACCGAGGTTGATATGGCGTAAAACAAAACAAACTAAACCAAGAACTATGTGAAATGCAAACATCATCCAGGATTTGAATTTGTCTCACTGCATCCATTTTCTATGATGATAACTGTAGAATAAACATCATACTGGTGAAGAATCCCAATTACCATCGAATTGGTAAGACAAGGCAACAAGGAAGCCGTAACTCAAAATAATCTTTACTTGTTGCAAGCTTACAGCAGAATGCCAGTATTTATCAAGCATCATAACACCACAGAAACCAAGCAGCCAATCAGGACTCAAGGAATGGAATCACCCAAATGCATGAATGGAGTATTCTTGAGTTCCATAAATGCCAGCTGCTCTGGGCACCAGTTCAGTAGTGCTTAGATGCTGTTGTTGTTCAAACCAACAGAATACTAACTCAGCTGGCAACACAGTTGGATTCTAATGACTCCACAAATCTCTACAGATAACCATTACACTATGCACCTCCATTTGTTTGGAATATTAACACAACCTAAAACGCAAACTGCATTATCCAGGATTTGAACTTGTCTCACTGTGTCAATTTTCTATGATGATAACCATTACACCACACACATCCATTTGCCTAGGATGTAGGCCTGAGATTTTTTACAGTCCATGATCACTGTAGAATAAACATCTTACTCATTTCTATGGGAAGGGTGTTACTTGCGTCCAGTAACCAGACAAAAAGAAAAAAAGATGTAACCAAAAATGCTTGAACACAGTCAAATGTTCAGTTTATATAGATGAAAGTGTCCACTTCCAAACCAACAGATAATCAGGATCCAGGAAGTGAGCATAACCCGAATACACAAGTGGAATAGTCCAATCTACTATTTAAACAACCTACCAAGTCTGGATCCTCACAACATACATAGCTTGTAACACAGCTGGATGATAATCACACCATTGTTGAAGTGAGTTGGTTTGAACAACAGCAACTAGCTAAGCACAACTGAACCAGTGCCAAGACTGTTGGTACTTATTGAAATCAAGAATAGTCCATTCTTGCATTTCGGTGATTCCATTTCCTGGGTCCTGATTGGCTGCTTGGTTTTATGATGTTATGAGGCTTAATAAATAACCTGACATTTTGCAGTGGTAATACTGCAAGATAGATTCGTATTCAGTTACGACTACTTGCTGCTTTGAATTCGACAGTAATTGGAACTAGTATGATTATTCTACAACCATGAATCTCTACAGTCACCAGTCTAAGTACTGAGTAGGCTCATCATTGCTTAACTTTGGTAATATGGTAGGAACCAAAGATTTCAGCATGATGTGACCATAAGTCTTGGGATCTAACAGATTTGAAGCAAAATAACTATTCTCCTCTTTCATTGCATGTAATAGTTTGAAATACTTTTTGTTCCTTTGAGTGATTTTATAGAAAAACGCAAAATACAAACCAATTTAAATGATATACATAATATTCAAGTCAAGTAGAAAGTCCCCAGAAACAAAACCCCTTCAAGTAGAATAATTGCATAAATAGATATGTATTAAAAGATATCTTTCTATCTTTCTTGATTTTTATTCAAGCAAAATGTAAAGAATCGTGTGCTTGCATCGTTGACTGAGAAATTTAGATATATTTTATCATATTTACCGTGTTGGAAAATGTACATTTTGCCTAGCAGCGATTTGTTTGTTGTTCTCTCTTTTCATTGGACAAATATAACCGAGAATTAACTCTTTTAGAATGTTTAGCAACAAAGCTTAATCAAATGAAGTGTATCTGAAAGGGTTTCACACCCAGTGAAAATGCACTGAGAAGATAAAGATAAGAAAAGTATTAAAAAATTCTTCTTTTTTTTTTTTTATTACAATTTTGTTAGGAAAATATTTGGATTATCTCCCTTTAAATGCCCATAAATTTTTCCTCACTAGGGTTCTTTTCTTTTTTCTTTTTTGAATATAGAATTGTTTCTATGGAAACAAACTTAGAGGACTTTCATTTGACATGCATCAAATGCAATTAATTCTGCATGGGGTTACAAGAGGTTTTGTGTTCTAAGGTTTAAAAGGTAGTTGTGGTTATTCTTGGTGCGTGTTCTTATGGTTTTGCTTTTAACCCCATTTCACTTTTTTCAAAGAACAAAAAGAAAGACAAAGACAAAATTATTTTACAACAGATGGTTAGTTTATGGTGATAGGTAGGGCAGTTTGATGTCAATATTCAATAAAAGTGTTCAAACATTTAAAGACCATAAATAAATCAAGCACAATGGCATAGAAGACAAAACTCTTGATTAAACAAACAAAATTGCATTAACAAAATGTATACAAAAAGGTAGAATCGAATACTGGGCGAGGTTCCGCCAAAGTTCTTTTTTTGAAGTTCAAATGTAAAATGTAAGTTGGTATTTCACAGTTCAAAAGTGAGAAAGAAAAGGTGAAAGTTTAAAGTCAACTCAAAAGCAGTCAGGCATAATTAGAATGAATATAAGGTTTATCTCCGAAAGCATAGGTTATTTAAAGAGAGAGATAGATAGATACCTTCAGCATGTAAGCGAAATTTCTTAGAAAGGGTGACGTGAATTCCCTTAGGCAAATGAGATCTCTCTGGTTAGGATCCGAAATGCTGGCTTTTTTATAGTCCAGCATAGGCTCCAAAAGGGGTCTATAAATTTTCTTATTAAGCGGGAACGCCTCTGATTGGTTGAATTTTACGAATTTTATTTTAAATTTTATTTTTACTAGGGTGCGCAGTCCACATGCGCAAACTACTTATTTTTGTCATTCGACTTCTGTCTGTCGAAGTATGAACTTCCGGCTCACCACAAGTTTTTAGTTTTTGTGTGCTAATTGTCTTCAGATGAAATGGATTAATCTTGAGTAAACAGATCTGGTTTTAACTCTTTGCCTACCAAATTTTCTTGGTATATTTTACCTGTATGACAGGATATTTCAAATTTCACTATCTATTCAAAATAAAGTCCTATTATTATTGTAATCTGAGTCTTTCTGGGAGAGCTGCTGCCAGCAGTTTATGGTAGAATCACAGAAGTGGGAGAGCCATTGTGAGCAGCTTAAAGTAGGCAGAGAGTTAAAAATGTACAGGTATTAATTTCTACCTTTTAAATACTGTTCCACATAATATGTACTTCATTACCTGTACAGGTGTATTAAGTACTTGTTAAATGAAATGATGTTCTTTGGTATTCTTCATTTAATTTTCATCTTATATATTATACGTGTTAGCATTTCTCATAGTGCTAATATCCTTAGTCAATATTTTTAAGCAGAATACAACATTTATGATTTAAGCTTTATTCACGGGTCATAGTTACCAGATGACAAGAGAATTTCTCCTTGACCAGTAGTAGTATCTTGTCTTAGTTAAGGCTTTAGTCAGAATGACAGAGATTCTATTAGGGGTCGGAAGTGGGTCCTT
Source organism: Doryteuthis pealeii (assembly GCA_023376005.1). Taxonomy (NCBI): domain Eukaryota; kingdom Metazoa; phylum Mollusca; class Cephalopoda; order Myopsida; family Loliginidae; genus Doryteuthis; species Doryteuthis pealeii. Next base: position 11,094,683 of record CM042152.1, read on the forward strand.
TTTCCTGCACATGTTCGGAGGGTTCTTCTGGTGAAGGCTCATGGAAGTTTGTTAGTCTTTTAATTTTTTTATTTTAATTTTATTTTAATCCCTATGTTTCTATATTGAAGACTCTAAGTGTGAAAAATATGCTCAAAGGCAAATAATCTGTACATCTATAAGAATTTCAATATACAGTACTACATTGCCCCAAATTACAAGTTACCCAATTATTGTTGTAAGCTAAAATTTGAGGTATGAGTGAGCTTCAGATATGCTTATGTAAATAATTCCACAAAAAACATTAAAGTTTCCAAATTTATTATGCCTAAAAAACCCACTATGGTGTGAACTCGTCTCATTGTGTCCATTTCTTATGATGATAAGCATTACACCACGTGCCTCCTGATATAGTTTGTGACTTGATTCTATGCTTACATGTTTTTCAAAAGATTCAACTGTGAATGAATAAAACATTAATGTTATGGCTCATGTTATTTTACCTCAAGCTGCAAACTTATTAGCTTCTCCATATATATATATATATATATATATATATATATATATATGAAATAAAATGGAACTTAATCCGACAGTGTGAATTTGATATATTGAAAAAACAAGAGATATGTTTACAAATGCATGGGATGATCAGGAGAGAAACAGTTTGCACATTCTCTCCTGATGATCCCATGCATTTGTAAACATCTCTTGTTTTTTCAATATATCAAATTCATATATATATATATATATATATATATATATGGAGGCGCGTGGGCTAGTGGTTAGTCGTGGGAAATGGACTCGTCGATTCGAGTTCAATTCCTGGATGAAGCCATTGGCATTTCACATAGCGCTAATACCCTTGGGAAAGGTATGAATCCATATATTCTCCCTCCAGCTTTGGGTTAAATAGTAGGACAGACTGGGCTCTTCAGCCTTAGGTAGGTAACCAGTCTAGGAGAGGGATAACTCTGAATTCAAAATTCCTGAGGTCGGTCGTTGATTGGGTTTGTGGCAACCCTTGATGCACCAATTCTTTCCTATCGACTGTGCCAAAAGTGTGGATGGTCCAACACAAGCCTTCACCACTATAAACAAATCACTGTGTGGGTGTTCATTGTGTGTGTGAACCCTCATGCATCGAAAATTGACGAGAGTCCATAATATATATATGGTATCCAAATGACTGGTAGTAAGGGATGATTCCACCTGGGATCTTATACCTCTGCATGAAACCCAGGATCATAGAAATTCCCATGTAATATATATATATATTTGTGTGTGTATCAGCTCTATCACTGATATTGACCAATCTACTCTTAATACTGGAAAAAAAACTTGGTCAACTACTACTTTACCAAGTGAGCTAGTGATATCCATATATATATATATATATATATATATATATATATATATATATATATATATATATATATTATAATAGAAAGTTTCAGAAACACACACAACCTATCAAATATCGGACATATTCTGCCAAAATAATTATTTAATGCCTGAAGAAGACAACAGATCAGAAACACATGTCGCATATGTAAGATAAAAAGAATTTTTTTAATTTTCTGAGAACAATACATTTTGCGGACCTTCTTTTTTATTATATATATATATATATATATATATGCAAGTAAAATATGAAAATAAATCCAACAGTAAGAAAAAAAATGTATCTTCTTCATACCCTCACATATATATATATATATATATATATATATATATATATAAAAAGTAAATCCAACAGTATGTAAAAAAATGTATTTTTCTTCATATATATATATATATATATATATATATATATATATATACACACACACACACATATACCCATTACAACACTTTATACACATATTAATATTGATAATATAGAGTGCTATGTTAATAAGTAAATAGTGCTCAATGCCATTAATAGAGCAAGTATATTTTAAACCAGGTGCTTGGTTTGAAAATCACACAGGTGAAAAACTGTCAGTAAGCAAGCACTACTGATTTCATATCGACGCTAGCCTAACTTATACACGCATATACATCATCAACATCAGGTCATGCAGAATTGAAGTAAGGTACTTTGGCTTTGGGCAATTTCAGACCACCTTGCTGAATCCGAGCTATTATGCCTGGTTCAATTTCATACCACCACTTTCGTATCACAATTATTGATTTTTATGCCTAGCGTTCTTTCCCAAACTTCTTTCACCATAAGTACCATCACTGAAAATGGAATTGAAATTCGGCTTTCAGTATTCCCTGAGCCTCAAACAGAAATCACTTTAAGGCAATAACTATATCCCAGAAGCAGATAATAATGTTTGTAGTCGAAAGTGGTAAGTAAATTGTACTGATAAATTAAATGTCATTTTATTTTATACGCAATAATTATATAAGGAGCGCTTAAAGTTCAGAGTGTACTTTAAATGGTTTACCTTTTTACCTTCTGCCACTTTGTGAGGATCTTCTTTTTCTTTTCGTTTCTTTTGTATCAAGACCAAATCAATGAAATGTGCATCAGTTGAGTCAGATTGTGCAGATAGTTTCATTTTGGGTCAATTCACTGCTTTCTAATGATACTAAATTGCATGTGGTGATGAGATTTCAGTTCTTGAGCTTTGGAGAGTATGTAGTAGCTTATTTATTACCATTACTCCCAGGTCGACTCTAGCTTCATTTTGGGTCAATTCACTGCTTTCTAATGATACTAAATTGCATCCGGCGATGAGATTTCAATTCTGGAGCTCTGGAGAGTATAGCAGGCTGTTACTAGCGTCCAGTAACCAGACAAAAAGAAAAGAGAACCTAACCGAATATGCTCTGCACTAAATGCTTGAACACAGTCAAATGTTCAGTTTATATAAATGAAAGTGTCCAATTTAAAACCAACAGCCAACGAGGATCCAGGAAATTAACATAACCCAAATACACAAGTGGAATAGCGCAATCTTCTATTTAAACAATCTACCAAGACTGAATCATTACAAAATACGCAGCTTGCAATACAGCTGGATGCTAATCACTCCACAAATCTCTACAACCATGAGTCAAATTTTGTTTGTGCTGCGGGATTGGATAAGATAAGTATAAGATAAGTATAGAAGGCTGTTACTAGCGTCCAGTAACCAGACAAAAAGAAAAGAGAACCTAACCGAATATGCTCTGCACTAAATGCTTGAACACGGTCAAATGTTCAGTTTATATAGATGAAAGTTTCTACTTTAAAACCAACAGCCAATCAGGATCCAGGAAGTGAACTTGACCCAAATACACAAGTGGAATAGCGCAATCTTCTATTTAAACAATCTACCAAGACTGAATCGTTACAAAATACGCAGCTTGCAATACAGCTGAATACTAATCATGCACGAATCTCTACAACCATGTGTCAAATTTTGAACAGCTGGTTGCATTTTCACATTACAGCACTTTAATCTTGGTATGGCAACCAGTCTAGGAGAAGGAAAACTCTGAATTTAAACCTGTTAAACTTCACTTGAAAATTGACCTCATGCCACATCCTACTCGCGCAGTGTGATTGGTAAATACAAGTTTGTCATATCTGTAATTGGGCAAGAACTAATGTTAAAATCATGCCATAGCCATGTGATTGTAGTCACAATTGTTTTTGTTTTCCACTTTTTTTTCTCTGTATATCTAATTTACCATTCTGTGTATGTTATTTCCTCTTACACAATGATCAGCAGACACCACTAAAAAAATAATCTGATATTAAATACGAAATTGTTTTACATCTGAAAGTTTGTTCTTTTCTTTATATATATATATATATATATATATATATATATAACGGTGTCCGTTTTTGGACTTTCTTTACATGAGTTAGTTAGCAAGTGTGATAAACTTGTATTAATCACCTGATACTGTAGGAAACAATTCCAAACCCTACAATCAGACAATACTAGATCCACTGCATGATATTTATTCTAAGAAAAACCAAAAGAGATCTTTTTTTTTTTTTTTTTTTTTTTTTCTTTTTTTTTTTTTGCTAAACTAATTCTCCAAGCTGTAAGAAACTTTTTGATGACAGTATCAAGCCGCTGAAAATTTGGTACAGTGAAAGTATCTTGAAAAATATCTAAGGAAATTAATGACAAATTTTTATTGGCCCTTTTCATTTTTATTCTTTTTCCTTCGTGTTTTCTATACCGAGTTAAAGCATGTTTTATATCTTTTTGTCATTGGCTACGAACAATAGTCAATCAAAATAACGTTTTGTTTTTGTTTGAATATTTTTGTTTTCTTTTTCTTTTCTCTTCTCAGTTTCCATTCTTTCTTTGTCATTCAAAAAAGTTAATCATTTGTTCTCAACGAGAACAGTTATATTAAGGAATATTTCAGAGAACAAAAATTATATTAAAAACTATAAACTGCGCAGCAAAAATAGAAGAATGTAAATGTTTGCCATTTTTTTTTCTTTTTGCATTTTAGCATTGCTAGTTAAATTTGTAACATATACAAAAGTTTTGCTTTGGAAACACAATGTAGGAATGATTGTAGCCTTACACTTACATACATACATGCATATATATATATATATATATATATATATCTGATGTATTGATGATGTAACAGTTATTATCATTGGAAATGGACTTGTCAAGTTCAAATCCCAGACAGGGGGTTGCATTTCACTTGTCATATATACCCACGGTGGCATGTCTAGGCTAGCAACAAACAGCACACATGAACGTGATTCACAATAGCACAGCTTGACTCTCTCTCTCTCTCTCTCTCTCTCTCTCTCTCTCTCTCTCTCTCTCTCTCAAAAAGAACCCACGAGCCTAGAAAGAAATAAACAACCCCGTTTTGACTGTATGACTTTCGTATGTTGTTACTCTGAACTAACAACGGTTACTACTACTACAACCTGACTGGCCCCTACACAACAACTTACTATTATGCCATACACATAATTTAATAGTTGGAGGTACGTGGTGTAATAGTTAGAGTCCTTGGGGACAGGTGTCCGGTGTGTTTCGGCCACTGGACCGGTGTGTTCAATTAATAGCGTCGGGGCTATCCCCCCAGGCAATACCTGTCCTCTTGGGGGTAGGGCTGGGTTTATTGCCCAGCACCTGAGGCGCACCCTTGAGGGGGAATGCTGAAGGGATCGACGCAATTTTTGTTCTTTCCCACCCATGAGCTTCGGCTTGTGGGTGGGCCCCTTGAGGGAATGCCGAAGGATCGACACAATTTTTGTTATTTCCCACCCATGAGCTTCGGCTTGTGGGTGGGCCCACGGTAAAACGAGGCCTTGTGCCCAGCCCATACAAGTGGGGTATGAGGCAAATACCCATTGGCCTGAGTTCAAATCCTGGATGAGGCTGTTTACATTTCACATAGTGCTAATACTTTTGGGAAAGGTATGCATCCAACTACTTTTTCCAGCTGTGGGTAAATAATTGGGTGGACTGGGATCTTTAACTTTGGTTTGACAACCAGTCTAGGAGAAGGAAAACTCTGAATTCAAACCTGTTAAACTATGCTTAATAAATTGACTTTGTGTCACATCCTGCTCATGCAGATGGGTTGGTAAATTTGTACACATAATGTATTGATTATACATACTAGCAAATGTATGCACCCTCCGGGTGCAAGTATTTAAGTTTTAATATAATAAAATATCATATTAAATTAGAAAGGCTAATGAAACTAAATAAGAATGCAGATAAAAAGATTTATAACAGAGGGAGTATAATCGAAAAATAGAAGAACTGAAACTTATTCTTCCATCACTCTCGTCTTTCATTGTTATTTTTTCTAATTTAAGTATTTAGTTAAAAGAGGAAGTAAAGAATAAAATGAGTTATTTTTCCTTGTTAGTGGATTTAATTTAAGATTCTTTGAAGAGATTTTTGCTTATATTCATTAAAATAAAACCAAACAGAGAAATCAATAATACTAAGCACATATTTATTAAATTCGATTTTTTAATATCAATATGCAAATTAGCCTTCCCATTCACACTGTAAACCGCTATTTTGTTGTATATATAAACATAATTGCATGTTGTTAGAATGTAGATATGGTTAACAGTATTAATAATGTTAAACAATTTTATTAATAATTGAGGTTTAAATAGAAATAAAATCATGGAGAATGTGATGTCAATAACTAAGGGAATTGTGACTTGAGGAGTGATATAGTTTCGGTTACAGACAGAAAAGCACACAATCTCCATTATAATAAGATATAAAAATATATTGATTACAAAAGTGAGGCCTATTTGGGCCTTGAACCAGACTTAGTCGCATATACACTGGACATATAAAATGTTTAAGTGGCTCTCATTTAATGAGTAAGAGAAAAAAATAATTTAAGATGAGATTATCGATGTATATAGAGATCTTCCTAAAATTCTAGTAGAAACGCATTTTCTTGTTTGTTTTTTTGTTTTTTGTTTTTTTGTCTTTTTGTTTTTCGGGGGGGAGATATGTTTTTTTTTTCCCCATTTTTGCTTTTTATGAATCAATATATATTGAAGAAACTTCTATTTAGAGTATTTAATAGCTGTTTGGCGCCAGTTAATGGATTTATATACTTTTTGCCTCTGAAATTTTTCCCATACAAAAGACATGGCTCTTGTGTTTCATAATTCTCTCATTAAACATTAAAATTGTTAAAGGAAAGGAATTCAAAATGGTTTTGATAACAATGTGTCAAGATTGACAAGTATTGTTATGCCTGTCTGTAAATATGCACAGTATGTCGGAAGAGATAATTTTATATTAATTTATAAAAAATAGCTTTTTTAGATACTTATATATATATAAATATATATATATAATGAAATATGCCCACAAACTCTTGCACATACAATTATATATATACATAGATACCTGGGTATGAAAATACAATACACACACATGCATTTATGTATATATATATATATGCATTTATATATATATATATATATATATATATATATACACACATGCATTTATGTGTGTGTATATATATATATATATATATACACATGCATTTGTGTGTGTATATATATATATATATATATATATATACACATGCATTTGTGTGTGTATATATATATATATATATATATATATATACATGCATTTATGTGTGTGTATATATATATTTATACACACACATGCATTTATGTGTGTATATATATATATAATATACATGTAAGTAAATATATTTGAAAAAATAACTAGGTGTTCAAATGGATATTTTAATGTAGGAGCCAATGTTATAATGTTTCGGTTTGTTCAACAAGCCATCGCCAGGACGTTCATTTATATGGAAAAAATGTTTTTAAAAAACTGTAGTTTGTAAGTTTAGTTCTTTTAGTGTGTGCTTTTGCATATAATGCAAATAAAAAACAAAACCCTTACAAACCACTGTTTTTGTCATTTTTTCCCATATAAATGAATGACTTGAAATGGTTTGCTAAACAAACCGAAATGTTATAACATCGGTTCAACATAATATATTTGAACACATTGTTTTTGTTTTTCATTTCTTTATATCTACTTTCATAACGTTAGATCAGTGATTCTCAAACAGTTCATTGATGAGGAAATGAGTTTGTCTCATCAAGCTCATGTTTCTCATTAACACATGAATGAATAAACTTCATAGAGGTATGTTAAGTTTGCTTTGGTTAAATGCGTTATTTCTTATATATTTAACAGTTAACTTAATAACATATTAGTCCTATTTTGTATACAGTTCGCTATCAAGTATCTGTAGTACTGTAAGTGTGCCCACACTGTATAAAGTTTGAGAACCACTGCGTTAGATCCATTTTCATTTTTTTTTCTAAAGATATTTGGAATGTCTTGTCATATTCAAATTCTGTTCAATTGATCAAAATTAACATTGAATACCCCTGAAAGTAATTGGTCATTAAAATTTAAAAAAAGGAAAACATAGACTTACCAATTTAATTCACATTTCTTTTTCTTTCTTTTGGTGACGATGACGTCACTCCATATCTTCTATTGTGGACCCTCTGGTGGCTCGTTATTCCAATTCTAGACTTGCAGATGCAATCACTTACATTGCAGGGGAAATGTCCATCAACGTTAGGTTGTTTATGACTGTAGAAGTTATCCCCCAGATATCTTAGAAACAATACAATACTCACCGTCGTAGTGGGATTCTAACTACCGTCGAGTTAGCAGACAAGAACATGCAAGCTGTAACTTGAATACAGTCCTCGCATGCTGCTGGCATAGTGCAGACTGATGGCTGAAGAGTGGGTACTTATCCATATCTTTACTCACCCTGAAAACCATCAGCCAATCAAAACCCAGGAAGTGAACTTGCCAGAGTTCATGGTGGAATAACCCAAAGCTGTATATAAACCACCTACCAACACTCTAGAGATAGTTTTGCATTCAACTTGTAACAGAGTTGAATACTTGACACAAAATCCAACAATGACGACGAATTTTTAACCAGAGGGTGTTACAAGATGATAATGGTTGTACTTTTAAGGAACACAAGGGATATAATAGTTCATTGATTTATTTAAAAATTTACAGATTATTGGAAATGTCTGTTTTTTGTGGGGGGTGTTATTAAAATGTTTGTGATATAAACTTTTTGTTCCCATAGCCATTCCTCATCGGGTCGATTGTATTAATTTATTTTTCTCTTTTCTTTGCAGGTAAGGATGTTTATGGTTTATTTCCATAGAATTCTAAGTCTGCGGAATTGGTAAGAATATTTATTTCTGCTAATATGTGTAATTTTAGAAGATCCCACTAGGCCAACAACATAATGGACCCTAGCTGCAAGGGATCTTTATCTTGAAATATTAAGAATAAATCTAAGGTAAACAAACATCATAGTTACCTCATTTTTCTTTAAACTTGTATTGTGACAGCCTTCAACCCCAACCACAAAACCAATATATATATATATATATATATATAAGGGTGGATTACCGGTGAATATGAAGGAATTGAAAAATGAATGAACAAAAATACAATAGAGAAATGGTTGAAAGGCTGTTTCCTTCTATTCTGCAAGATTGGTAGTGCCCCCAGGATCACTAAGAATTTAAAATACTGGTTGCCATTTTAGATGTTTAGTTCCCCTGTTGGTAAATCCAAGTCGGTATTGAGTTCAGGTTCAGTTGTTATGTACCCATGTTGTGGGTACATAAACAAGAGTTCTTATGATAGAGAGAGTGGACCAACATAGACATCAGAGAGAGAGGATAGAGAGAGAGAACAGACCAGAGAGAGAGGGGGAGAGATAGAACAGACCAGAGAGAGAGGGGGAGAGATAGAACAGACCAGAGAGAGAGTGGGGAGAGAAATAGACCAGAGAGAGAGAGAGAGAGAAAATAGACCAGAGAGAGAGAGAGAGGGGAACTTTCCGAGAGAGAGAGAGAATGTTGATTCTACAGAGAGAAAGAGACATATACCAATGAGAGAGAGAGAGAGAGAGAGAGAGATAACTTACTTGCTTGTTCTTCATTCTATCTTCTTTTCCACTTCGGTCATGATGTGAACGTCTAGTCTGGTTTCTCTTTACTTCTTTCTAACTTGTTGCTTCTTTCTACTTTTAACGCAGGGATTCTTTTAAGTCATGTAATAACTAATCAACAAGACTTATGGCTTTGATCAACGGTTTTATTTGCCCGTTTACTATCTCATCGCGTGGAGTCACAACCAAAGTAGGACACGTCTGTCCCATTTGAAGTCTGGTTGTAAACTGATTAACTAAATCTCACATGACTTGCAAGACTCTAACTGTTCAGTTGTTTTCCATTCCGTGATATGAAAACACTGTCACCTTAGAATAATAATAATAATAATAATAATGAAAATAATAATAATAATAATAATAATAATAATAATAATAATGAAATTAATAATAATAATACTAATAATAAACAAAAAAGAAAGAACTTGTCAACTGGTGGATTTTGCAGTGCCAGCAGATCACAGGGTGAAGCTAAAGGAAAATGAAAAAATGGACAACTATCTGGATCTTGCCAGAGAACTGAAAAAGTTATGGAACGTGAAAGTGATACTAATTGTAGTTGGTGCACTTGGAACAGTCCCAAAAGGATTAGAAAAGGGTTGGAAAGTTTGGAAATCAGAGGAAGGATTGAAACCATTCAGAACGCTGCACTGCTGCAATCTGCCAGAATACTCAGAAGAGTCCTGGAGACCTGAGGAGACTTGCTGTCACTCGGACTCCAGTGAAAGACCATCAGCTAATGAAATTAATAACAGTAGTAGTAATCATATCTTATTATAATGGAGATTGTGTGTTTTTCTGTCTGTAACCGAAACTATATTACTAATCAAGTCACAATTAACATAGTTATTTACATCACATTCTTCAGGATTTTATTTATATTTAAACCTCAATTATTAATAAAATTGCTTCACCTTTTTATTAGTGTTGTCCATATCTACATTCTAATAACATGCTATTGTATTTATATATACAGAAATAGCGGTTTGCAGTGTGAACGGGAAGGCTAATTTGCATATTGATATTAAAAATGGGATTTTATTAAATATGTGCTTAGTATTATTGATTTCTAACTGTTTGGTTTTATTTTAATGAACATAAGCAAAAATCTCTCCAATGAATCTTAAATGAAATCCATTAACAAGAAAAAATAAGTGTAATTTTATTCTTTATTTCCTAATTTAACTAAATAGTTAAATAAGTAAAATTCAGCAATGAAAGACGGGAGTGATGGAAGAGTAAGTTTCATTTCTATTTTTCTATTATACCCCCACTCTGTTTCAAATCTTTTTATCTGCATTCTTATTAGACTTTCTAATTTAATACGATATTTCATTACATTAAAACTTAAATACTTGCACCCGGAGGGTGCATATATTTGCTAGTATAATATAATAATACCAGCAATAAAATAAGGATGCATGAAGTTTAGGGTAAGTAAAAGTCCTGGGCGTAAGCTGGGTTAGTGAGCATCATAGAGAAGATTAGCCTAGACCTACGGGAGGTCTCAAACTTCACCCACGGTGTATAAGACGCAGGGCAATTTTTTGAGCCAAAATTTTGGTAAAAAAAAAGCACGTTCTATATGCTGTCAAATACGGTAAGTGTTTTTGGTAAGAAAAGATGTTTGAAATTCATTATTTAGGGTGTTATCTGCTTTTTGCACAGATTTGTTTGTAGTAAATATGGGGGGAAAAAAGTTGCTGCTTCTTCTCAACACTTTATTGATAGATTGCATATATGCATAATTTATGACTGAAAATGTGTACATATGTGCAGTTTGAATTTTTTCTTTCTTACGATAATATTTATGAATGTAAATTTCTGTATATGAGAATGATCTAAGTTGAGAGAGGTGTGCATGTGAATACACAGATGGGAAAAGTATCTTTTCATACAATGATATTTCATATTCAAAATATGTCCATCAGCACAAATGAATTCTGTACATATACTAAAAAAAAGGCGAGTGGGTGAGGAGCGTTGATTTGTGAGTGACTAAATGCATGCCTCAGCGGACATGTATATCTGAGTTATTAGTTCCACAAGAAAATCATTTTTGGGGAGGGGGTGCGGGTAGGTGAGCCATTTATTCAATTATCTGTTACAATTTACATTTCTCTTGTGCTTAGAACATTTGTGGAAAAACTACGAAAATAATTTCTATTTGTGCTGTGATTTTTTTTCAAAGTTCTATCTTCAGTTTTCTCTTGTTTTTTTTACATACTTTTTTGGGGGGTGGGGGTTATTCCCCTTCTTCTTTCTCATATTCTTATTTCTACTCTTACATTGAACATCTAAGTTTTATTTTCTCTCTCACTCTTTGGTAATTTTTTCTCTCACTCTAACCGCACTAGGTTTTTGTCTTTCTCTCTATTTAGCAAGTCTCTCTCTCTCTCTCTCTCTCTCTCTCTCTCTCTCTCTCTTCTCTCTCTCTCTCTCTTCCTCCCCGTAGAATCGACATTTTCTTTCTCTCTCATTGGTATATCCCTTTCTCTCTCTCTCTCTCATTGGTATATCCCTTTCTCTCTCTCGCATTGGTATATCCCTTTCTCTCTTTCGCTCTCATTGGTATATGTCTCTTTCTCCCTGTAGAATCAACATTCTCTCTCTCTCTCCGGAAAGTCCCCCCTCTCTCCCTCCCTCTCTGGTCTATTTTCTCTCTCTCTCTCGCTGGTCTGTTTCTCTCTCTCTCTCCCTCTCTCCCTCTCTCTCTCTCTCTCTCTCTCTCTCTCTCTCTCTCTCTCTCTCTCTCTCTCTCTCTCTCTCTCTCTCTCTCTCTCTCTCTCTCTCTGGAAAGTTTCTCTTTGTAGAATCAACACATGATTTTAACGGTTTTTTTATTGATGAACACAAGACTTAATATATTTTTGACGTTTCAATGTCAACTAAAGTTAAACCGCTCTTGTGGAAAGAAATAGCTCTGCCAGAGAGACACCATTTGCATCTCTCCTCTTCAGGTACCCTGTTTTTATTAAAACTCTAACTCGTTCTCATGATTTGATTTACCAAACCACCACAAGTTCAGCCAACGGTTAAGCCTTGATTGTCATCTTACAGATATTTTCCATGACTCTTATTCTAAAAGAATTACCAGTTACATTTTAAGTTCTACTCTACTGTACAAAATTAACAGGCACCTAATTAAGTAACACTTGGTTTCTGAATTTTTTGGGGATACTACCTATGGGCTTTTCTGCCAGATATCTGGTGCCTCACCCCCTGTAAACACGCAGCTCTTTTTTTGGCTATAACTTTACAGCAAATTTAAAACTAATCTAATTCTAAATTCAGCATTATACTAACCTAGAGACTTGAGAATCACGGAGGTGAAAATAAATGATCGCTTGTCGCACCCATGGTGCCTGCTTATCTGATCTAGTTGGCTTGTAGCATATGCTCTCTTCAGATCATGGCATCAAATAAGAAACAAATGTTTTAATATTTAACTACAAAATGAAAGGCTTACATATATTATTTAGGTGTTCAACATTTCAATTTTGCTATCTAGATCTTTTTAAAATAAACTTTAATTCTGATGTCTCCTTGCTGTCTCTTTTTTCTTCACCACCCCTGGAGATTTGTCCTCTGTTCAATGAGAACATTAGCACGCATTTCACAGACTGATTTTATTTTATATCCCCCCTCTCTCTCTATCTCTCTCTCTCTGCTTTACAACTGCGCTCTCGCTATATATTTGTCTGTCTGTCTGTCTGTCTGTCTGTCTGTCTCTCTCTCTCTCTCTCTCTCTCTCTCTGAGATTTACTCTTTTTTTAAAATATTGAGTATGTCTTTGGTCAACATTAGGATAAAAGAATTTTCATTATCTAAGAATTCCGTGGTCATTTTTTCCTTCTGTCTCTATTCTATTTCTCATTCAGTTTGTCATTCAATTGATATTTCCCAATGTTATACATGCTTTCTCGTGTAGTCTCTCTCTCTCTCTCTCTCTTCTGTCTCTCTCTTCTCTCTCTCTCTTCTCTCTCTCTTAACAAATTCTCCCCCCCTCTCTCTCATTCTCTCTGACACTGTGTGTCTTTTTGGTCTGTGTGTGTGTCTCTCTCTCCCTCTCTCTTCTCTCTATGTGTGTGTGTCTCTCTCACTCTCACTCTCTCTCTCTCTCTCTCTCTCTTTCTCTTTCTCTCACTGTTTCTGTTTTACAAATTCTCTCACTCTCTCTCTTTCTCTTTCTATGTGTGTGTGTGTTCTCTCCCTCTCCTCCCTCCCTCTCTCTCCCTCTCTTCCTCTCTCCTCTCTCTCTCTCTCTCTCTCTCTCTCTCTCTGAATCTTTGTCATATTCCACTATGATTTCATTTGTGACTCTTCAATTAGACAAATTGTTATTCAATTTCCCTCTTTTATCTTTCCATACAGCCACCATTTTTCTTCGACTTCTTCTTTTTACCATTTTTTCTTACATCTCATTCTTTTTAGTTTTTCACGAGAAAAAATAAAAATAAACTAAAACTAAAATAAAAGCTCAACGTTAAAGAACTAAGGTTGTTCGGAACATCAATTTTTAGTGAACAATAAAAACAAGAAATAAGTAAACATGTTTTTTCAGTGCATTGCGACATGAATGCAACAATGGAAGTCGGCCTAGTTGCATTAAGAACCATTCAAAGGTTTTGCAGGACATTTTTCAATGGAAAAAGATCTGATATCAAAAATAAAGCGACTTTGTCAAATGTCTGTCATAAATAGGTAAACAATTCTATAATGCCATGAACCTCGTTTCTATAAAAGTGAATCAGTCCTAAAAATTCGTCTAACAAAAAGAAATATCCAAAGGAAATATATTATAATGATACAAAGTTTCTATGGATGTGATCTCAACAATAAATCAAAAAAGACAGGCCACATCGAGGTTTTTGTTTGGACAAAGTTCGAAGAGTATAAATGAATTTTGAGTTCACTCTGCAAGTTAATGATAGTACGAGTTTTTTTATTATATATACTGACCTTGATTGGTAAGAGGAGGGGTAGTAATAAGATATTAACTCTTTGCCAACTTTAAACCCCCCTCCGATCAATCGGCTGGTCACGTCAAGCCCTAGCACCTATATGATTTTCCCAACCCTATTGCCCTTATGGCAAGCCACAACCCCTTTTTATTATATGGGTGCTAGAAGGCGGTGGCTGCGGGTCTACATGTCCTGGGAATGACGTTAAACTCTATCTGATGGTGAGGTTCCAGTTTTGGAGATTTGGGGAATGTGGAGCACCCCTTCATCACCATTGCTCCCTGGTCCACTCTGACCCGGAGTGGTAGTACCTGTTAGGGTCCCATCTATGGGTTAAATAGAAAAATGTATTTATAAAAAAATTGTATTATCCATTAAGAATTGATTTATTTCAAAACTTTATCAGCATTAAATGACCCACTGAGGTTGATATGCCGTAAAACAAACCAAACCAAACCAACTTTAAACGCTCACAGCAGCTCTCTAATTACCGGATCTTACAGAATACATGGGGCCATGTTAAAGGTATATTGGGTGCATATAAAAGCTTGGCTTTTAGTTCTTCTGGGCTGGTCAGCTGAAATGGAACTCGAGGAATGAAAGGGGGAAGAGATAAAGGCAAAAGGCAGTTTTATTACTCAGGCTTTATTGAATGGGGTCATAGTGGCCTGTAGCGAGGGAAAAACCTCCCTGGCTAAAAAGGACCAACTATCCCCAATTACGGCATCAGTTAGAATGACAGAGGGATTCTTTTTGGGGAAGGAGTCAGTCCTTTTTGTCGGACATGCGCAAATCAAATTTCCGTTGAAAGGCCCCATGGGAGTTTTTTATTTTATTTTTGTATTTTTTAATCCCCACATACCACACCCAAGCAAAGAACAAAAACTGATGGTTAGTTCATTATAATTGTGCAGAAGGATTCAGATTACAATAATGATAGGACTTTATTTGAATAGAATGAGTTCTGGAGTGAATAAATTTTTAAATATCCCATCATACAGGTAAAAAATACAAATAAAAGAAAATTTGGGGAAATTTGGTAGGCACAGAGTCAAGATTCTTACTGTGTATAATATTGTGGGATAATATACACACAAAAATATATATATATATATATATATATATATATATATATATATATAAAAGCAATTCTTTATTTTTATTTTGAATTTTGACATGGCAACAAACTTGGAACATTTGACCGGATGACAGACAATATTAGAACATTTGTTCTCAACAAACATTTAAAAAAAGAGAGAGAAATAAGAAATTACAGTTATTCGACCAGTTCATTCATAAAAGAGGAGAAGAAGAAAGAGAAAAAAAAGGAGAGGAAAAGGAAATAAGAAGAGAAATTATAACCACACAAAGAAAAACATAAGCACGTCCATTTCTGATACCAAACTCTGATGAAGTTCATGCTTCGAAATCGATAAGACAAAAATAACATCTTTTTGTTTTATTTTTCATACGCATTGTATTGACCTTCAAAATATTAATATATTATATATATATATATATATATATATATATATATATATATATTTAATATACCAAGCCCTTAGTTTGATTGTAAAAATATAGTCAGATTTTAGCCCTGAAGAGCTTTATGCGAAACTAATAGTATACTCAGTAGATATATATATTATATATATATATATATAATATATATATATATATATATATATATATATAGTTGTTTTATTAGGCTTTTTAATGCTTTATAGTTGGATTATATCAGGTTCATACTGATTGGATACTATTCGTCTGAATTTTTGAGTTGAGGCTTGTTAATCTGTATCATTTGGATATTTCAAACTGTTGTCCTCTTCTTTATTTTATACACATACTAGAAGTGGCTACCCAGAATCACTTGGGCAGACAGGGACCAAAAAGAAAAACGTAATGTAATGGTTAGCAAGTTAGTCTCGCAGATCCATTATATATATTTTAATTTTTAGATATCTTCGTAAATATAAATCACATCATCATTTTTGTAAAAAAAACAAAAAAACCGGTGATATTTAATGTGTATATATGTTTACTTTGTTATTGTTTTATTTCCGTAGTTTCATACAGACACACACACACATACATGCATACACACAAACTTCTCTTTATATATGTATAGATAGATAACAATAAGGATGGGAACAACAGTCCTAATAATACAAATTATCAAGCCTTATCTCAAAGATTTATACAAATAATACACCTATAAGTTGTCCACTTTGTAATGCTTATTCGTCTAATATATCAGAAACACAGAACTTTTTCTTTTATTAAAGGCTACACATGTTACATGAACATGTTTTAATGAACAGGTTCTTAGCATATTACTATGTTTACTGACATCAAAAACTTTGTATTGATTAACTTTACAAGATAATTGCATTGCAAAATAAATTGGCTTTATATTTTCAAAGCTTGACCATGGGTTCTATTTCTTCCTTGAGTTCCATTCAGACGTATCTACAAAAGCATAAATATATCATTGAAAAATGACAGTTAAATCAATTTTTCTTAAAACTTGCATTAAAAAAAGTATTTCTTTTTCGGTGTGTAAACTGAAATTTTTATGATAATATTGATTTTTTTCTGGCTTGTATATACAGGATGAATTACAATGAAACAAGATGTAAAATTCTTCAGATTGTTTTTGTTTTACGGCCCATCAACCACGGTGCGTCATTTAATGCCGACAAAGTTTTGAAATATTCGTAGCAATAGTTTGGAAGAAAACTTTTTAAACTCAATTTCTTTGTAAACCAATTTTCTATTTAACGCATAGATGGGACCCTAACAGGTACTACCACTCCGGTTCAGAGTGGGGCAGGGAGTAATGGTGATGAAGGGGTGCTCCACATTCCCCAGACCTCTAGAACTGGAACCTCATCATCAGATAGTTTGTCATATCCAGGACATGAAGACCCTCAGCTATTGCCTTCTAGCACACATATGATAAAAAGGTTTGGGACTTGCCATAAGGGCAATAGGGTTGGAACAATCATATAGGTGCTAGGACTTGACGTGACCAGCTGATTGGTCGGAGGAGGCCTCTCCGCCCTCCCGTCTATCTCAAGTGGGGTGTTACATGTCATGGACTGCTCATCCACCAGGATTCTGTCCTTAAGCACCATAGGTTGCTCCCCACGACAAAAAGAAAATTCTCCAGAAAGCTAAGAGAAAAAATTGGGGTCGGGTACATCCTCGTGGTTTACACTAAACTACACCAGGTCATGAGGCTCCAGTTCTGGACCTCTGAGCAGGGCCGAATATATAAGAGGCACGTGGTGTAATGGTTAAAGTCGTAGGAAATAAACTCGTCGCCCAGAGTTCAAATCCTAGACGAGGCTGTCTACATTTCACATAGCGCTAATACCCTTGGGAAAGGTATGCATCCACCTGCTCTCCCTCCAGCTATGAATAAATAGATTGGGCTCTTTAACCTTGGTTAGATAACCAGTTTAGGAGAAGGAAAACTTTGAATTCAAACCTGTAAAACTCCGCCTAAAAATGACCTTGGTAAATATTTATATAAGAGAGTAAAAAGGGTAATTGATCGAGCCTGTCTATCAGAGGGACACCCTGATTTCTTGGTAATCATGAACTTTTGTTTAGTAAATTAGGGTGTCCCAGAAAAATCAGAACCCACAAATTTTGTAATAAAACTGTTAATTCCCCATTAAACAAATAAATTATGGGTTATGGTTAGGGTTTAGGGTTATTTTAATGGGAAAATAAATAAATAATTTGGTATTATCTGCGTTATTCGGACTATTGTCCCCATCTTCATTGTTATTTGCACAACGTTTCGGCCGATATACCCTCCGGCCTTCTTCAGGTATTTCTTGTCGGACTCGGGAACCTTCTCGGACTCGGAACCTTCTTTTCGAACAAATTACAATGAATATGGGGACAATAGTCCGAATAACGCAGATAAAACTAATCTTCAAGCCTCTTCTCAAACATTCAGAGAAATAATAGTAATAATAGTAAATAATTTGGGTTCTGTTTTTACTGGGTGACCCTGTACAGGCTGACCCAGAAAAAACAGAACCAAAATTATTTATTTATTTTCCCATTAAACTAACCCTAAACCCTGTTTTTTCTGGGACACCCTAATTTACTAAACAGAAGTTCATAATTACCGACTTCTCTTTATAAAATTTGTAATAATTATAGGATTAGTTTTATTATTGAAAACCTAATGGAGAATTGCTGCAAGTTGGAAAGAATTATGTCACTTTGTCATATAATACAAACTGAAAAATATAGTAAAGGTTATTCTTACAGTCAATATAATTGAGAAAAATCAAATCAAACCTTTTCTTTGGAACCCAATATATCTTTTTTTTTTTAATAAATTCATTTTGCTTCGATTTTCTTTATTTCCCACGTAATTTAACATGAGGCAACTTGAGGGGCCCCGAACCAGATGTTCTCCAGGCCCCCAAGCTCCGGCTCTGTCTCTGAGATACGTTGTCATCTTCGTTATCATTATTCTGTCGCTAATTGACCTGAAATGTATATATATATATATATATATATATATATATATATATATATATATATATATATAATGACATTTAGGTCCATTTTATATAATATATATATATAGTATGAACAAAAAGTAATAAGACAAACAGGAATATTTTTATAATGTTATTTATTCTCAACTAGTTTCGACCTTAGGTCATAGTCAGGAGAACATTTCTTATTGGAAGAAATTGTTTTTAGATTTTTTGAAAGAAATTAAAATCCGGGTAGAAGAGTGTGTTAGTAGTAGCAAGTCTATCTATCCATATATAAAGTAAAGTAAAGTCGACGGGGCGGCCTAAAGTCGGTATCAGCCAGTCAGCGAGGGAGTCTATCCCCTTTTCAATAGCGCTAGACCAAGGAGATTGTTTTAGCATCTGAGGTGGAGCGCCACACCTACCATCAGCTCCTTACTTTACCGCACAGATCCCTGTGCTACTCATACGCTGAGTTGGCGGGGACCGGTATATAGCCGAACGCTCTGAGCTAACCCGGCTCCATATATATATATATATATATATATATATATATATATATATATATATATATATAGGAGTAGACTGAATTCTGGTGAATATTTTTTTCTATTCGATTTTCTTCAGTAATATCTGATGACGCTAGACTCATAGTATCTGGTCGAAATAAATTATTATGGTCAAATAACGGTTTAAGTTTTTTTCTTTCTTCACTTATTAACTTTTTAAACTTTTAGATTCATACAAAGATTTTTATAAATCCCTAAAAGAGTTCAATGTATAATAGCTAATAAATTATATACAGAGAAATATTTAACTTTCAAAGAATGCGAACTGTTAGTAGGTATATCTGACTCTTAACCTTATTATTTGCTCTACTTATGTATTGAGCACTCTTTACTTTTTAGCTTTAGATAATCCTGGTGGTTTATATATATATATATATATATATATATATATATATATATATATTTCATATATATATAATTTTTTCTTTTGGCCAAGTATTATAGTAACAACCTATTATTTTCGGTTGGTACGACTATCTTGGTCATTTCTTTTCTTTTCAAATTTTTTTTCCCCAGGTGATGTTTAGTAGTATATTTTTACAAGCAAACTATTTGCTGAGTTTTTCTTACCACAAGGGTTTAACAACAAGTTTGGTATATTAAATTATATATAAATATATATATATCGAACTTGATGGTTCCTGGGTGGATTCTTTCCAGACTGAACTAAACTGGCCCCTCTAGTATGAGTCTAAATTGAAAAAAAACAACAAAAAGCAATAAAGTTGAAGTAGAGAAAAAGATCAATTTGACATTTGGTGAAAAAGAAAATGCCAAAAACTTAAACCATGGCGGTTTCTGAAATTTCTCCTGAGATTAAAATATTTAAACTGAACCTTTAGGGCATGGGAGAGTGATTTTGTCATTAATTGATAATGAATTAAAAAATAAAACAATTTCAGTTACTTTTATTTATTTATTTTTATTTTTATTTATTTATTTTTTTTTTTTTTTTTTTGCTTGTAAACTGAAAATTTCTCTTCAGAATTGTTTCTCACCATTTTTTTTTTTAAGGGGGAGGGTGAAAAAAGAAACAATGAAAAGATTCCAAATAAATTGAATGAAAATCCCAAACTGCATCGCTCAGGTGTTTTCATCATTAACAAACAACAATAATTAAAATTTTCTAAAATGTCTCATTACACCTGTATTAAAAGAAATGGGTCCTTTACAATAACTACAAATGATTAATCTTATTATAATGGAGATTGTGTGTGTCTGTAATCGAAACCCTATCAGTACTCAAGTCACAATTCCCTTACTTACATTCTCCATGATTTTATTTTTATTTGAGCCTCAATTATTAATAAAATTGATTTACATTAATACTGTTGGCCTTATCTACATACTAATAACATGAAATTGGATTCATATATATACAACAAAATAGCGGTTTACACTGTTAACGGGAAGGCTAATTTGCAAATTGATATTTAAAATTTGATTTTAACAAGTATGAACTTAGTACTATTGATTTATAATTGTTTTATTTTAATAAATATGAGCAAAAAACTCGGATGAAATTTTAAAAGAAATCCATTAACAAGAAAAAATAACTAATTTTGTCATTTACTTCTTAATTTAACTTATATATACTTTCTTTGGTGGGGTACCAAGTTTCTTGGTATAAGGGGATTCTAAGCTGGTCCTTTTCTCTAACAGTATGTTGCTGCAGAGTTCAGATCACGCATGAGAGCTCAATGTTTAATTTTAATAAACAGAGCAAATTAATTTGTGAATAAAAAGGCCTTAGATACCCCCCCGGTATCTAAGGCCTTTTTATTCACAAATTAATATCGTGATTATGGACCATTTCCACTCGTGGGTATCTGAGACCCACCGAGTTTCTTCAGACTACTTCTTTATTCAGACTGGCAAATAGTCAAATGTAAATGTAAGCTGAATTTGACTATTTGCCAGTTTGAATAAAGAAGTTGTCTGAAGAAACTCGGTGGGCCTCAGATACCCACGAGTGGAAATGGTTCATAATCACGATACCCCCGGTATCTAAGGCCTTTTTATTCACTATATATATATATATATATATATATATATATATATTATGTGTAAACTTTGTTCTTGTGAACGTTGTTTTTTTTATCTTTTGAAGCATTGGAAAAAAGAACAAAAATCAGAATTTTAATATTCAATTGTTGTTCCGTTCCTGGTTTGATCAATTCCGATATTTCGGATGAACCTTCACCCTTTTTAAAGTATATGATATGAGACGGTCTGGAGAAGAAAATCAAATGCTGTATATGAGAGCAATAAAATATATATAGTGAATGATATAGTCATGTTGGCTTTCAAATACTAACAAGATTCAGAATTCTGTGTTTTATATTTTTTGGATGATTCAGAGATTACTGTTTTTGGAGTTTGATTCTTTTTTTTTTTGTTGTTTTTTTTTTGGGGGGGGTTGTTTTTTGTTTTTTTTGGGGGGGGGGTTGGAGGGGAGTGTTGAAAAATATTGCTTGTTTTGTGCTGATTGGTCAGATCATATTTTTATAACTGGCATCAACCAATTTTTTGTTATTTAGATCCAAGCTTGTTTATCTGTTTTGTTGTTTTGGGTGTTTTGTTTGGTTTTTTTTCTTACTCCTTCGTCATTTCTCAAAGATTCTGTTTACCTCATACACTATAATTTTTCCTGATCATAATCAAATATTACCTTCTACAATATGTAATTTTTCCGTTTTTATCGCAAGTAACTTTGATAAACAAGTTTTTTCTTTTGTTTTTTATATACATGTGTGAAAAAAATTTTAAAAATATTATTTCCTATAAGTCTAACATAAACAAAGGGGAACCACTCTTGACTGATAAATTATTTATTGATCTACTAGGAAAAAAGAGCTTTAGGGTTAGGTTTTAGGGTTAATTTAATGGGAAAATAAATAAATAATTTATCAGTCAAGAGTGGTTCCCCTTTGTTCATGTTAGAATTATAGGAAATAACAAAAAAATTTTGTAAATCAGTTGAATTTAGTTTCCAAGTTGAATCATAGAAGCAAGTCAGCTGCAGCTTTTAATTTCAGTAATATCGAAAAGGGATAGACTCCCTTGTTGTCAGGCTGATACTGACAATTGGCCAAATGCAAATTATTTGTATTAGATAGGAATATTTGATATCATATAACTATGTGCAAAAAATTCTTAAGATGAAAATACACAAAAAGTTGAATATAAAACTATAATGAATACAATTCCCTAACCCTCTTGGCATAAAATAACCCAAGACAGATTGACATGCTGTTAAGATTAATCAATCAATCAAATACTGTCTTCCTTTTTCAAATATTTAGACATATAGATTAATGATTTATACAGAAATATACCTACATATATATATAGAGAGAGATAGAGACAGAAGTATAATTAAATAGACAGAAATATATATATATATATATATATTATATATATATATATATCTTTTTGTCCATTTAATTGTACTTCTCTCTCTCTCTCTCTCTCTCTCTCTCTCTCTCTCAGATTACATCAGTTTCTCTGACAAACATTCATTCAACATGTCAGGGTCATTTACTATTTGCACAAGAACTTTGGAAATTTATGCAAACACACAACCTTCCATACATGTGTTAATGGGCACATTATCTTTTGGTTTAGGTTGGGCAAAAGTTATTTACTGTAGTTGAATGGAATAGGCAGACACATTGCAAGGACGAATTAATTATAAAGTTTTAACTGATGAGGTACATTCTTTTGTATTGGATAACGTTGTGGATTGAATAAAGAGTTTGGTTCAAAATCTGCAAATGGTCACCAGAAAGTTTAGGGAATACAGTCATTTTTTAATGTAACTCACTTCTCATACTATATCATGTAACATAGCTACCAGTAGAACCAAATAAAATGGATTTTTTTTCAAACATAACTTAATCCCAAAACTAAGGTATATTTTGGGATATTATATTAATATATATATATATATATATATATAATATATATATATATATAATATATATTAATGTGTATGGTTGGCACTAGTATACTAGAAAAAGTAATAGTAATCTAACGTACAGTGTTATTAGAAGAGTGCTCAATATCTGTGATAGAGCGTTGATAGTTCAATAAGGAACCGTTGTTTCGTTTTACCTGATGAATGTTTTCAGCAAGAAACCGCTGGTTGTAATATCGTTCCGGAATAAATAAATAAAAGCAAAAACTTTTATTTGTTACTTCATTGAATATATATATATATATATATATATATATATATATATGGCTATTTTCAGCCGACAATATTTGGGAGAATATGTGCTTAATTGAAGTCAAACCTAATTTTTTTTAAAAGTTAATTCATTAATAATTAATTAGGCGGGATTTTTTTAGCCTTACATTTAAGTAGTTAAATCCCGCCTAATTAATTATTAATGAATTAACTTTCAAAAAAATTAGGTTTGACTTCAATTAAGCACATATTCTCCCAAATATATATATTATATATATATATATATATAACCACAGATTGAGTGAAGAAATCTTCCTCCAACGTAGTAGTTGACAGTCTGGGTCGTTTGAACAATATATTCCCCTGTTCCGTTATTGTTGACTATATGTTTGTTCTCTTTATTTCAGCAACTGACTAGCCTTTAGCCATCTGCCAATTTGTCTCATTTGAATATGGCGTTGTAATACAGGATTAATTCTGATTAGAAAGGTTTTTTTGTTGAAGCTGGTATTCCAGAACCTGAATGCACTCGGTATGCCACAACTTTTGGGAAGAACCGCATCACTGAAAAAACTGTGCAAACATTTACTGATGCACATTTGGACAGCCTTGAAATTCATGCGATTGGTGACCGACTTGCAATCCTTGCCCTTGCCCAAACTCATTCCACTTAGAAAGCCCATTCTGTTGTTGCAAGTGGCGTGACTTTCAAACCCGCATCTGCATCTGTGAAGCTTCCTACTGTTGTGTCAAACATGACTCATCCTCAGTTCCGAAAGTTCATCATTGATTGGGGTGTATACAAGAACATTACAAATCTACACACAATACAGGTTCAAAATCTTCTTTACAGCTGTTGTGAGGCATCTGTTCAGAACAAACATATAGTTGAAGAATAATTAAAGTTTCGAATTACCGTCGAACTGGGAAGACAAGGCAACAAACGGTTGTAACTTAAATACAAACCCAAATGTCACAAAGTCTACTGCAGAATGACAGGATATATATAATAACTCCACAATGTCATTCAAATCAAGCAGCCAATCAGAACTCAAGGAATGGAATGACCCAAATTATCCAAATTCATGAATGGGTCATTCTTGATTTCTATATATACCAACTGTCTTGGACACTGCTTAAGTTGTACTTAGCTGCTGTTATTCAAACCAACAGTAGACTTACTGACCTCAATAATAGTGACAATGACGGAACAGAGAAATATATTGTTCAGTTGTTGGGATGAATGACAAATAAAATTTGAAGAAAAGTTACTTTTAAAAACTACTAAACAAATATTTAACAGCATTTTAGCTTGGATTAAGAAACATGTTTCTATGCAAAAGTTATTTACATACAGAATATTGCAATTGTATAAAAGATATAATCTCTGGGGCATATTTGAAGAATTTTATAGAAAGAAACATATACACTATGTGTGTAACTTATTGAAGTCATTAAGTCTACTGTTGGTTTGAATAACAGCAGCTAAATAAGTACCACTTAAGCAGTGTCCAAAACAGTTGTACATATAGAAATCAAGAATGATCCATTCATGAATTTTGGGATTCAATTCCTTGAGTTCTGATTGGCTGCTTGATTTGAATGACATTGTGGAGTCTTATAAATACCCTGTCATTCTGCAGTAGACTTTGTGACTATTCGGGTTTATATTAAGTTACAACCGTTTGTTGCCTTGTCTTCCCAGTTCGACGGTAATTCGAACTTTATTATTCTTCATAACTGTATTACATAAGAATTAAGATACCATATGTGCAGCCTGTATTACATAATAGCCACACCAACACATGGGAGGCTTGTGCAGAAGACCGTGCGACCTTGCGCCTCCTCGTCAAACAAGGAATGAAAAGGAGTGAAAAAGAGAGGAAAGAAGCCGCTGCAAAATAGAGAGCCAAAAGGAAGGAGAGACAACAATTCTAGCAAGCATACTGTTTGTTTGCAGTTACTACACCAGAGATTGCCATTCAAAGATTGGTCTGTTCAGCCACTCACGCAGTTGCAGATTAAAAAAGTGGACACTACGCCATCGTCTTTAGTAGATGGAAGGATGTCAACCATTATATAATTTTCCAAGAAAGAAATGCTTTTCAGACAGCGCTACCCTCATAGTGTTATATACTGGGGTTTTCACAGTACCAAATCGATATAACGTTGTATACCCTCTTCTTTACTTCTTCTATATCTTGGTCATCTATTTTTCTGGCCGGCTTTGCTATTCTGATCGTCTATCTTGGTCTGGTCTTTTCTATTGGTCTGGACTTTCTTCTATGGGGATTTCGGGTCTGGTTTCTGTTAGGGATCACTCTAATCAGAAGCCCTGTGTCATTGTTAGTTTTTAGGTAATAAACGCAAGACTTCGATTTACGTTGATGTTACTTTATTTCCAAATTCCCAACCCAGACAATCTGCGCAGATCCTTACATCTTGTTAGCTCGGCTTCTAACTCCTAACTGACTGAGTTACTTCTATCCTTAAACCGGAACAGGGTCTTCTATGCCTTCCGGTTCTCACGATTTATCCCCGGAAGGTGAGAGTGAGGTCAAGCGCCGTCACTCACTCTCAAGGCCATCAGCTGCACTAATCGCCATTATGATTTCTACACTATTGCCATAATCATTAGGTAACTAATAATTATGTAACAATAGCAAACAGGAAATATTTTAATTAAAAATATGGTAGAAAACAATGTTTTATGACCTTGATGTTAACAATACACAAGTGTGACCGGTAATATTGAAACCAGAAAAAAAAGAAGTGTCTAAAAAAATCTTAATGTAGCTGTGACATTGGCTGGGTTCCATTTGTCCTGAAGTCTTCGAGACGCCAAAATGACAAACAATATCTTCGTTGGCACTAACGCTTATAACATTTCAGTTAGTAAAGGAAGTCCACTATATATTCTAGATTAAGCTACATCATGTGTGAACCGTTCCTTTGCCAGCAACTCCAGACTTGTACTGATAAATTAGGTTAAGAGAATGGTTCGCCAAAAATAGATGAACTGGCAGCGTGCCATTCTGTGACCCTGTCAGAGCTGACAATTTCTTCAATTAACCCTGTACACTAGAAAATTACAGGTGGGGTAAATTAATTCGTGTATTTGGATATCTTATGTCTGCCCCACGAAGCAACTTAAGGATTTATGTGCGAATAGATTTATTCGTGTTTACGAAAGCCTGGTCACTTGAAAGAGAATTTAAATGGCGCGAATTGGATGAACATAGCCAATGGCTATTCAGTAATGTATCACTTCTCTTTCAATTGATTTGAAAATTAAAGATCTCTGGAAAGTCTTCAGGATTGAATTAAATTCTGATATATTCTATGATATAACCCGAATAGTTCCTTGGCAAGTTACCTGCGATATCAGACGTTACAGTTCCAAAATTGACCTACACTAATGTTTGGTCAATTGTAACAATTAACTTTGATATTATCAAATGACTTCATAGCTACTTGATGTTAAGTTTTTATGGGCCATCCTTTGGCTTTAAAGCAGGAGCGTTTGTCCAGTGGAATTGGAACCCTGGTAAAGAGTCCCTCGATAAAGAATTCTTTGGTTTCTCTGGTAAAGAGTCCTCGATAAAGAATTCTTTGGTTTCTCTGGTAAAGAGTCCCTCGATAAAGAATTCTTTGGTTTCTCTGGTAAAGAGTCCTTCGATAAAGAATTCTTTGGTTTCTCTGGTAAAGAGTCCTTCGATAAAGAATTCTTTGGTTTCTCTGGTAAAGAGTCCTTCGATAATGAACCCTTTGGTTCCTCTGGTAAAGAGTTCTCAGTTCCTGGTAAAGAGTCCTTCGATAATGAATTCTTTGATTCCTCTGGTAAAGAGTTCTCAGTTCCTGGTGAAGAGTCCTTCGATAATGAATCTTTTGGTTCCTCTGGTAAAGAGTTCTTCGATAATGAATCCTTTGGTAATCCTTCGGTTAGAGAATCCTAAGTTCCTTCGTCAATGGTCGCAAGTATACTGAGAAAGAATCAGTGCTTAAATAATGTATCAGCCACGCAGTATGGTCAGTTATTGGCTAAGGAATAGACCACATGATCTTGCCTAGTCTATAAATCCAGGCAGGGAACTAGAGCACACCTTATATCCAAAATTATTCCAACACTTGATATTTCAGCTCTTGAAAAAGTGGCATATAAATTGTGAGACAAGTTTTCCTAGGAAGAGTCCATGTTTGATACCAATCCCCATCAACTCAGCGCATAAGTAGCACAGTTTTTGTACTTTCATCTGTGTGGTAACGCATCCATGACAGCAAAAAAAAAACAATCTCCCTGGTCTAGCACTAGGAAAAAATAGAGATAGACTCCTTTACTGTTCGGTTGATACTGACAATAAGTTACTTTGCAGACCTTACTATATATATAGTATAAAAGTTCTATATATAGTATACAGAATATACATATATACATTATATATATAATATCTATCTATTAATAATGGAGATAGTCTCTATTTCTGTCTGTAACAAAAACTACGTCATAGCTCTACGTCCCAGATTCAATATTCTTATGCTATATACACCCACAATTTGAGTAAGCAAGTTTACAAATAAATAAATAAATACCTACGATTTTGTGTAAAATTGATGTGGAAAATATTCAAAATAATTGTTTGATTATTACATGCACGCAAACATTTTATTTGAGAGGGACGGGGCTCAGTTTTCATTTCAAATAGTTTTCTTTTTTCTTTTACTCCTTTAATAAATATGAGGATTTGTCTTACTTATGATACAAACCCTCTGACATTGAATTTTTAACTCCCACCCTCTCAGGCAATGTCTTTCAAAAATTAATTTTTACGACGCCCGGAGGGTGTTTTCTGTTGCTAGTATATATAATGTATATATGTATTGCATGGATGTGATACTGACCCTGGGTTTCATGCCTTTCTTTTCGGATTCATCAAGCAGTCTCAGTGCTCTGCTTGATGAATGCCAAAAAGAAAGGTATGAAACACAGGGTTGCAGTATCACATCCATGCAATAAATATATATACACAAACTTATATATATTAAAATCGAATTGTTTAAAATACGGATTGTTTAAAATATACCGACTAGAGTTTCTCGCAATAGCGCGAATCTTCGAAGATTCGTTCTATTGCGAGAAACTCGAGTCGGTATATTTTAAACCATTCGATTTTAATCGTATATTTAGCTCTTTATATTGAGCACCTTTTAATCGGTTTTAGTGACAAAATCCCGAAGTAAATAACACTGTATACTTGGTGGATTTAATGGTAAATGCGATATATATTAGCTCTATCAATGATATTGAGCACTCCTCTTATAATACCGCAAAATCTGGGCCTACTACTAATTCACCAAGTGAAATATGTATAACTCTACACTATTGCTATATATATATATATATATATATATATATATATATATATAATGTAATATTATGATAAACACAAGTTTATAAACGAGTAATGTTTATTTCACCTACGCTGCAGTGTTTCGATCTATTTCAATAGATCTTCATCAGGGCTTTCGTTTGAAGATCTATTGAAATAGATCGAAACACTGTAGCGTAGGCGAAATGAACATTACTCGTTTATGATCTTGAGTTTTTCATTTTTTTCATAATATTACATACTGTCGAATTCACTTCCACTTTTTCTTCATATATATATATATATATATATATATATATATATATAGCATTCTTTCGGCTAAATATAAGCACTTGGGTTCAGATAAATACAAGCAGATTAAGATTCAGCGTTAGATTATTGGTTTTTTGTTTGTTTTCTATTTTTTTTTTTTTTTTTTTTTTTTTTACTAAGTCATTTAATGATGAATTTTTAATTTTGGAGGCAACTAAATCAGAAATGAATTAAAAACAATGCTTTTTTCTCATCCATTTACGAAATCACTAAACAGCTATTGTCTTTTTTTTCTTTGTTTCTCTGTTTTGCACAAACCATCCATTGCATTTGAACATTTGTAAACTGACCTCCTTAGTAAAACTTTTGTCAAAAGGCAAAATTTTAATCATTTATATAAAATTTGATCGCTTCTCCTGAAACAATCACTATAATGGAAGCTCGTCAACGCAAAATTAAAAGTGACCCAAGGCGGTACGTTTATTTGAGGAATTTAATTGGATAATGAATTAAAAGGGAATCACCTATCTGAAAATTCTCCAAAGACCAATTGCAGATGCCATTATTTAAGAATTTCAAACAGTTTTGTCTTTTATCTGTGAGAGTTCTTTCAGAGTTTTAGATTTTATATAATACATCAATGAATGGTAAAACTAGCCATTAGCAATCTTGAATAAACTTGTGCAAGTTTAAATGCCCTTGAGGTGAGTTGCTTTAAGTAGTTGGTTTAAGAATGTTTCTTTTGAATACTTTGAGACTTTACCTGCACACAAATGCATTTACCATATTACCGCATAGAGAATAACTTATCAAATGTTTTATTACTTTGAAATAATGTCTCTCAAGAAAGAGTAAACAACATTTTACAACAGCAAAGATAACAGAAATTCTGTAATAAGAAACGAGTAAAAGATAAGATGAGGTTTGTATTTTAAAAGGGGTTTAATATGGTGCGAAAGGATTGCTAAAACTTAGTGCTTTAGCGGTCTCAAGTCGCATATATATATAAAAGCAACACTTCATGAACACACTTATCTTTGTGTAGATTTCTTGTGGGTAAAGAATTCTGGTTGTAGGCTCATTCATTGTTGGGTCTGCTGCTATGATCGTTCACCCAAAGTGGGTATAGTCTGTGTTGTTCATTGTAGTTGTCAACCGTCTACGCTGCTAAGGATTTCGGCCGTGTAGTCTCTCTGGCTACTGTAACTGTTTTGATTATTTCTAGGGTCTTCGCCCCCACCCTGCTATAATAACCCATATTTTTCATACAGAATTCGTGAAATTTTTGTGGAGGTCTACAGAGAAACTAATACTGTTCCAGTGAGTTTTCCATTTGTCGGAGCACCTCTGGAACTATTATTTTTATAGTGGTTTTAATGTCCTCAAATCTTTGTGATAAATTCTCAGTTTAGGAAAGAAGAAAGTCTCACATAAACTTCTTTCACAAAAAGAAAATTGAACTGGCTTTAAATTTTTCAAATTGGAATCGACATTTCTCGGCGTCATCATTTTATTAAGCAGCTCAGATGTGCATGTCTTTTTAAAAAAATTAATGATTGAATCTATATATATTTTTATCACACCTTATATGAGTGTTCATGGTTATACATGTGTGTCTATTCATGTATGTCTGTGTGTCTATGTATGTCTATGTATGCATGTATGTGTGTCTATTCATGTATGTCTGTGTGTGTATATATGTATGTCTGTGTATGTATGTCTGTGTTTCTATGTATGTATGTCTATGTATGTATGTATGTATGTATGTCTGTGTATTCATGTATGTCTATGTATGTATGTCTGTGTATTCATGTATGTCTATGTATGTATGTCTGTCTATTCATGTATGTCTGTCTATTCATGTATGTCTGTGTATGTATGTATATATGTGTATTCATGTATGTCTATGTATGTATGTCTATGTATGTATGTCTGTTTGTCTATTCATGTAAGTCTGTGTGTCTGTGTATGTAAGTCTGTGTGTCTATTCATGTGTGTCTGTGTATGTATGTCTGTGTCTATTCATGTGTGTCTATGTATGTATGTCTGTGTCTATTCATGTGTGTCTGTGTATGTATGTATGTGTGTCTATCATGTATGTCTGTGTATGTATGTATGCGTGTCTATTCATGTATGTCTGTGTATGTATGTATGCGTGTCTATTCATGTATGTCTGTGTATGTCTGTGTGTCTATTCATGTATGTATGTCTGTGTGTGTACATGTGTATATAACATATGTATATATATATATATACATGTTCGGTTATATACGTGTGTCTATATATATATATATATATATATGCATGTGTATAATATGTGTATACATATATAAGCACATTTTAGTAACGTAGATAATCAATGTCGGCCTGTCAGTGTATTTCAATGAACTAATATAGACAAAAATTAATTTTTCTCACAGAAAAAAAAAATGTTAATATTATTTACAAAATGAGAAAATTAATTCAATAAAAATGTTGCCAATATTCCTTAAACTTTAAAAAGATTCAAACCAATGAAAATAGGAGAACATTCTTTTAATAGAAGTTGAACAGAATATCGTTTTATTGTTAAAACCATTTTTTTTTTTTAGCTCTGGTGAAGAGTGACAGAAAATAATTTTATTATAAATATGGCTGCCTTAAATAAATTGATGATTGGTTAAAGCAACATTACAACAGACATGTCAAAGTCTTTTCTATTACTTTTTTGTTTTGTTTAAGAGATCAAACTTCACTTTAGATTTCAATAAAGAGTAATAAAATTAGCAGCCATTACCAGAGAAATTTCTGTAAAAAATATATTTTCTGACAAATGTCAAATTATGAATTTCCCGCAAAAAAATTCCACAAGACATGTATCAAGTGTGTGTGTGTA
This sequence comes from Doryteuthis pealeii, assembly GCA_023376005.1. Taxonomy (NCBI): domain Eukaryota; kingdom Metazoa; phylum Mollusca; class Cephalopoda; order Myopsida; family Loliginidae; genus Doryteuthis; species Doryteuthis pealeii. The sequence continues at coordinate 11,126,904 of CM042152.1, forward strand.
TGTATGTATGTATATATATATATATATATATAGAGAGAGAGAGAGAGAGAGAGATGCCAGTGGTGTAATGGTTATTATCATGGACAGTGACAGGAGTTCAAATCCCCAAAGAGGCTGTTTGCGTTTCATATAGCGCTAATACCATTGGGAAAGCTATGAATCTAACTCTTCTCCCTCGAACTTTGGGTACATAGGAGAGATAATAGTTGGATTCCTACCTTTCCCAATGGTTTGAAATGGGAGTAGATGAAAGTAAATGGTGTGATCTTTTTAAAAAAAATGAAGAGGAACTTGAGAAAAAAAAAATTAAGAACATTAATATATACATATATAGGGGCTGGGTTAGTTCAGTCGATATCCACTAGGCCATGTGTCTCTTAGGTGTATTGGTAACAAATGTATATCTGGTGTTAATCAATATATTGTTTAGATATAAATCAGCTCTCGAACCCTGCAACATGATAAGTTAGCCAATAGAGACACGCATTGTCCTCATCCCCTTACATCCCGGTACTTGACAGTGACATTAGTCACTAGGCAAGACACAGCAAGCATAATTGCATGGCAGCAAATTAAGTTGTCCAAACAAGGACAGGTCATGCTCAGTGGTTGGGCAATTGTGACCAGGTGACATAGGTAACAGGTGGGACCAATAAAGAATCCATTGCATTTTGGCTAAACAAACATCTCTGTCAACCCTGTAACTTAACCAGCCACGTTTAGCAAACATCTTTTTTCTCATACACCTGCAAACACACGCACGCACACATACAAGAACGTCATCATCATGTCGCGCAAGCAGCACGGATATCCATGACAGTCTCTCGCCAACCTTCCCTATCACTCATTGCCTCTGGGAGCTCTTCGGCACGGCATCCAACATCCTCACATAGTTGATCAATGTAGGTCCTTGCTGGGCGGCCCACACTAGCATGCCCATGTGTTGGCTTCCACAGGAGAACGTCGCTTATGAGCTCGTTCTTGCTCCTCCAGCAGTGCCCTTCATGCCTAGTCCGTCTTATCCGGATGGTTTGTGAGATGGGGGGGGGGCATGTGGTCATACAGCTGTTTCCTTGTTGGGTGCTGTTTACAAGATAGACACCTCAAAATACACATAAGATTTGTCCAAGATGTATCTAGATATTTTATATAACTCAAGAACCGGTTGTGCAACCTTGATGCAATTTCAGGACCTTTAGGTTGTTGATTGGTTAGATTTTATGGCATGTCAAATTTCGTTAGATAAACCTCGTTAAAAATATTTATTTTTTGTTTATGATTTCATCCGAGATATTTTTTTGTGTTTAGTATTTCATCCGAGATATATAATTTTTTTTGTGTGTTTAGTATTTCATCAGAGATAAAAAAATTTTGTGTGTGTTGGGATTTCATCCGAGATATCTTTTTTTTTTGTGTTTAGTATTCATCTGGGATATTTATTTTGTGTTGAAGATTTCATCTGAGATATTTTTTGTGTTTAGGATTTCATCCGAGATATTTTTTTTGTGTGTGTTTGGGATTTCATCCGAGATAAATTTTTTTTGTGTGTTTAGGATTTCACCCGAGATATCTATTTTGTGTTTAGGATTTCACCCGAGATATCTATTTTGTGTTTAGGATTTCATCCGAGATATTTTTACCCTAGATTTTCGTATTTAGTATTCCGTTCAGATATTTGTATTGAAAATTTCACCCTAGATATTTTTGTGTTTAGAATTTTGCTCGAGTTAGATTTTTTATGCCAAAGACGTTTTGTTTTATTCATTCTTCATGGGTATTAAACATTTTTAAAACCCTTTTTTAAACTCATTTTTCTATTTGGCCCATAGATGTGACTCTAACAGGCGCTACAATTCCTGGGAGTAATGTCAATGAAGGGGTACTCCTCCACCCCCAAGCTCCAGGATTGGAACTTCACCACAAGACGCAGTTTAATGTCATATCCAGGACACTAAGACCCTCAGCCACCGCCCTATAGCAGATATGTTTGGGGCTTGTTATAAGTATTCCCCATATTTTGGCCTCCCCATATGAATATAAATGAAATCTTCCGGATCCCCATATAAATATAAATGAAATATCCTGGACCACCCATAGAAAATAAAAAATAAAATATCCTGAACATCCATAGAAATAAAAAAAATAAAATATCCTGAACCACCATAGAACTAAAAAAAAAATATCCTGAAACCATCCATAGAAATAAATAAAATATCCTGGACCACCCATAGAAATAAAAAATAAAATATCCTGAACCACCATAGAAATAAAAAAAAATATCTGAACCATCCATAGAAATAAAAAAAAAAATATCCTGAACCATCCATAGAAATAAAATAAAATATCCTGGACCACCCATAAAAATAAAAAATAAAATATCCTGAACCACCCATAGAACTAAAAAAATATCCTGAACCATCCATAGAAATAAAAAAAAAATATCCTCGCCACCCATAGAAATAAAAATAAATATCCTGAACCACCCATAGAACTAAAAAAAAATATCCTGAACCATCCATAGAAATAAAAAATAAAATATCCTGGACCACCCATAGAAATAAAAATAATATCCTGAACCATCCATAGAATAAAAAAAAATATCCCGAACCATCCATGAAAATAAAAAATAAAAATAAATATCCTGAACCATCCATAGAAATAATAAAAAATAAATATCCTGAACCATCCATAGAAATAAAAAAAATAAAATATCCTGAACCATCCATAGAAATAAAAATAAATATCCTGAACCACCCATAGAACTAAAAAAAAAAATATATCCTGAACCATCCATAGAACTAAAAAAAAAAATATCCTGAACCACCCATAGAAATAAAAATAAAATATCCTGAACCACCCATAGAAATAAAAATAAAATATCCTGAACCATCCATAGAAAATAAAAAAATAAAATATCCGAACCACCCATAGAAATAAAAATAAAATATCCTGAACCACCCATAGAACTAAAAAAAAAAAATATCCCTGAACCATCCATAGAAATAAAAAATAAAAATATCCTGGACCACCCATAGAAAAAAAATAAAATATCCTGAACCATCCATAGAAATAAAAAATAAAAATATCCTGGACCACCCATAGAAATAAAAAATAATATCCTGACCACCCATAGAAAATAAAAATAAAATATCCTGGACCACCCATAGAAATAAAAAATAAAATATCCTGGACTACCCTATATAAATTAAAATGAAATCTTTTAGAAATATTTAATGAAAATCACATAAAATATTTGCACTGAGTAATGACATTTAGTGAGTGAGATGGGCTTGCCACAAATTGTCAATTCTTGGCGAAAAATTAAGCCAAAACATTGAGATTGGTTACTGTTTAAACTGAATTTTCATAGGTGTGTACAATTAAGTAGAAAAATAAATTTGTAGTTCTATAGCTAATTGAATGATATAGATTTTCAAGATACTCGTACAGTATCTGCAGATACCTGATGTTGACATTGCTGACCTCAGTTTGAAAATAATACTTTTCATAGGAAATGGAGGCAGTGACACCAAACACACACATATTCTCTCTCTCTCTCTCTCTCTCAGACACACACACATTCAGACTCTCTCTGACACACACACACATTCAGACTCTCTCTCTCTCTCTCTCTCTCTCTCTCTCTCTCTCTCTCTCTCAGACACACACACACAAATTCAGACTCTCTCCTCTCTCTCACACACACAAATTCAGATCTCTCTCTCTCTCACACACACAAATTCAGTATCTCTCTCTCTCTCTCTCTCTCTCTCTCTCTCACACACAAATTCAGACTCTCTCCTCTCACACACACACACAAATTCAGACTCTCTCTCTCTCTCTCTCTCTCTCTGACACACACACACAAATTCAGACTCTCTCTCTCTCTCTCTCTTCATTCAGACTCTCTCTCTCTCTCTCTCTCTGACACACACACACACAAATTCAGACTCTCTCTCTCTCTCTCTTGTGTTGCCAAAAATTCCCAGCCTGCCTATATAGATCTTTCTTCTTATTCAAACCTTTCCCCTTTTCGTTATTTAACCAAAGATTTACTGATATGTCTCATATTACAAGGACATTGTGTTATGAATGATTTTTATCAAACAGAGAAAAGCCGAACCAGCCTGCCATTGATTTTTTCTGCACAAAACAACTTTTATTGACTTTGATGCACTGATTTTTAATAACAGTTTTAAAAACTTCGTTTCTCAACTAAACTCCGTAAGACCCAAGGGATCTAGGAAACTGTGTCATCATTTGATAAATGTGTCTGCATCAATGGAAGTTCTAAAACAAACCCATAAAAGTCAAGTGAACCTCATATTATTCATGATACTTTTCCGGCAAATTTTGACACCATTGATATTATGCCCATTTCATGCGTATGAGTAGCACAGGGATCTGTGCGGTAAAGTAAGGAGCTGATGGTAGTGTTGCGCTCCGTCTCAGACGCAAAAACAATCTCCTTGGTAGTGCTAGTGATAAGGCGATAGACTCCCTCGCTGATTGGCTCATACCGACTTTAAGCCACCCTGACGACTTACTCAATGAGTTCAATCCTTGGTAGACGCTCAATACTTATATATCCTGGGTATGACACTAAACTGCTTTTGATTTTGAGGCCCAGTTCTAGAAATCTATATGTTACATAATTCATGGGTAGCCTACGAATTATGCAAGCAAGTGTAGTTAAAATTCAAATAACGGAAAATGGAAAATTACCATTAACCATTGAAAGGGGTTATTGACTGTTATAGGTTATATAACCTATTTACATAATGGAATAATCCTACTATTACTATAAGTAGTAAAGACAATTGTAGCTTGAGGAACAAGCGACACGATTCAGTTCTAAACTGTATTGTCGGACGTAACTTCACTTTCCTTCTGTAAATTCTACTTCTTTGTTCAATACAATTGTATCAACTTTCACCAGTCGTTTGTCTTTATTTGTGACCCTTAATAACCCCCACAACATTGACGACAATTAACCTTCTCTAACTTGAATGCTGCTTAGCCAAAGGTGAACGTGAGAATGTAACTGAGTTTAGTGAGCAGGCATTGGCCATTAGCTGATGAAAGCAGACGTAGGGATCCTTTGCTCCCAAGATGCCAGCTTCTCACCGCGATAGAAAATCCTTTTGGGCTTGGGGTTTTTGTAATAAAGAATATACATCTAAAAAAAACAACAAAGTCTTGGTTATTTATTACAAACAAGAAATGAGCACTGACGACCCAGCTCAGAAGTCAGCCTAAGGGGGAAATGGCCACCGAAGAAGTAAGAACAAGAAGAAAAGAGCCCATCTCCTTTTCTGTCTACTCTCTCCCATTATATACCTAGCATAGATGAACGGGTATATATCATATAGAGTTGTCACTCCTCTTAGTTCCACTCTGACCTGAAGTGGTAGTACCTGTTGGAGTCCCATCTATAGGTTAAATAGGTTAAAATATGAACCGCATAATAGTTTGAATGCGTTTTTATCGACAAGTTAATGCGATGAGAAAGCGATATTTCACAGCACCCCCAGGTTTTTTATCGACAAGAAAATGTAAATATTTTTAGCCCCCCTTTTAAAATATATTTCTTTTCGATATTTTCATTTTATTTTAGTACAAAACAAATGTCAGGTCTTTTTAAATTAATATGACCTAGTTTCGAATATAAAATCAATCAATAAATTAAACAAATACAAACAAAAATCAGAATATATAGATATTCTTTTTTATTTTAATTCAAAACAAATGTCACGTCTTCGGGGTGGGGGGGGGGTGCGGAAGCGCAACCAGTCCAAATACATCGCATTAACTTGTTGATTAAAACGCTTTCAAACCCCTACACGGTTCATAACTAGCACGGTTCACTTTTTCAGTATTTTAGGGCAGGAAACTGGGACGACAGCATCCGAAAATTGCCCTTGATTCCCTATAATTCTGACCAAAGAATCAAAAATAAATGACTGTCATTGATAAGAACAGGTTAGTGTCACTTTAAAAAAAACTTTTCTTTATTAGAAAAAAAAATGGTTGAATTCTACGCTTCGGTAACTCTCATTCTTTATTTTTGTTTTTATTTTTTCTATTTTATTAATAAACTGTTTAAAAGAATTTTCTTACTCAATATACTCAGTATAGATTCACAGCATATCAATATATCAGCATACCAATAAATGTTCAGAGTTCAGTTGTAGATCAATAAAATCATCGTGCTTAGAGGAAGCAATATATTTGACGTTATGGATGAACTGATATCCGATGCATCTTAGATCAATAAACGCAGATGACACAATTACTTTCAGGAGTAAGAAACAAAACTTTTGCACAAGAAATGAAGGTCTAAGTTTTTTAAAAAGAAAAGAAAAGCAACTTAAAAATGATCATCATATATTTCAAGGGTATATATACATAAAAAAAAAAGATTAGATGAATAGCTTTTTAAAATATGCTATTATTTTTTGCCCTAGATATCTATTTTGTGTTTAGGATTTCCTTTTAGATTTTTTTTGTGTTTAGTATTTCATCCGAGATATTTATTTTGTGTTTAGGATTTCATCCGAGATATTTTTACCCAAGATTTTCGTTCTAGATATTTGTATTGAAAATTTCACCCTAGATATTTTTGTGTTTATAATTTTGCTCGTGTTAGATTTTCTTGTTTAGAATTTTACACTAGATATATCTTCGAGTTTAGAATTTACACTAGATATATCTTCGAGTTTAGAATTTTACCCTAGATATATCTTCGTGTTTAGAATTTTACCCTAGATAGATTTCCATGTTTAGAATTTTAACATAAATATTTTTGTGCTTATCTAAGATGTTTTTTGTGTTCAGAATTTTACCCTATATATTTTTTCAATAGAATTAGCAGCTAGCAAGGTTAAAATGGCTGAGCATTTTCAAATTTATTTCAACATTATTTGTATTTAAAAAGAAAAACAAAGATATATGTAGGGTAACCCTGTATGAATAAAAAGAAAGGGGTGATCAGTTAAACAAATGTGAATTCTGATCAGATCTGTGCTTAGTTATTTACCAACCCCTCCGCACGAGAAGGATGTGACACAAGGTCAATTTCTTAAGTGGAGTTTAACAGGTTTGAATTCAGAGTTTTTTCTTCTCCCAGACTTGTTACCTAGCCAAGTTTAAAGAGACAAGCCTTCCCTACTATTTACCCATAACTGTAGGAAGACTAGTCCTATGCATACCTTTCCCAAGGGTATTAGCGCAATGTGGAATGCAAACAGCCCCGTCCAGGATTTGAACTTGGGTCGAAAAGTCCATTTCCTACGACTCTAACCGTGACACAACGCGCCTCCATCAGGTCTGCGCTTATATCTTTCTTTGGACTGCTGCCCAGGGGAAAGGCATGAATCCAATCCTCCCTTTGACCATGTTCTTATCACTGACACCATGGTGTCAATCAGTCTGCTGAGATCCTTTTTTGCAACTAGTATCATATGATGATGTATGCGTGTTATTTGGCAGTGTCCATTACTCCAAGTAATTCACCTCATTTGCTGAAATGCCATAGAGGACAAGATGTCTGTCTCTGATAACAAATTCCAACATAGCATCATCCTAACAACATCCTTCAATCATGAGATTTTAACATTTCCTCTTCATCTTTTTTTTTTTCTTTTGATAATTTTAAGTATTTTCTTATTCTAAACGAATTTCAATAGCAGCACACTTAAGGGCACCTGTGCAGGAGTCTAAAATACCGAGACATTGGTCACGGTAAATGAATCTTTAATGATAACTACATTTTAAAGAGACAGTTTAGCTCGGTCGGTAGAGCATCTGCCTTGGAACCACAAATTTTCAGTTTTAATAAGGACCCTCACCAACTCAGCGCATGAGTGGCACAGCTTGGATCTGTGCACTAGTCAGGAGCTGATGGTAGGTGTGGCATTCCATGTCATATGCAAAAAACAATATCCCTAGTCTAGTGCTAGTGCATTTCTGTAACTTTAATAACTGTAAGATATCTGGAATCTTGTTTTTCTTTTAAATCTACACAGCAGTAACAAAATACGTAATTAAAGTACATTTAATTATTTAACTTTTATTTATTATATTATATATAATATTTATATATATATATATATATATATATATATATGAGAGAGAGAGAGGCGCATGGGCTAGTGGTTAGAGTCGTGGAAAATGGACTCGTCGATTCGAGTTCAATTCCTAGACGAAGCTGTTGGCATTTCACATAGCGCTAATACCCTTGTTGTTCGGCTGATACCCTCAATAGGTTACCCCGTCAACTTAACTTACTTTTTAACAGGTTTGAATTGAGTTTTCTTTCTCCTAAACTGTATAAAGTTAGGATATTGTTGACATTCAACAACACTTTGTGTCTGACAGTTTCTCGTCTATGCAATCATAACTTGGTTCGCTCATTTTGTGATAGTTGTTGTTATCTGTATTGTGTTTACATTTTATCATCTAACTTATGAAACACAGGTATAAGCCAGACTAGTATATATATATATATGTGTGTGAGTGTGTGAGAGAAAAATGGAAGTGAATCCGGCAATTATATTGAAAGATAAATGGAAAGAAAATGTTGTATGGATAAAAATGTATTTATTGAAATGCCGACACGTGTTTCGATCAAGAGTTTGTCCTTGTATACATATATCCTGTTTAGTATTATTTTAAATATAAAATAATAATAGAGAAACAGAAAATTTAAGTATGATGTCTTTTTCAGGGCAGGATATTCTAATTCTTGAAAATAAAACGCATATGAATACAGAAAATTTGATGTGTTTAAAAAAAAAAAAAAAAAAAAAAAAGAATCTTTTTTGAAAATTTCAGAGATAATTTCGATTTGAAAATTTTTATGGAGATGTTCGGTGACATGTAACATTTTATAAAATAAGTTTAAATATTTCGTATATTTTTAACCTGCGTATGGATCTTGAAACAGAGAGTTGTGTTTTAATTGTATTTTTATTTATTCATCTAATATACATTTCTGTAACTTAAATAACTGTAAGATATCTGGAATTTTGTTTTTCTTTTAAATCTACACAGCAGTAACAAAATACGTAATTAAAGTACATTTAACTAATATATATATATATATATATATATATTATATATATATATGTGGAGGCGCGGGCTAGTGGTTAGAGTCGTGGAAAAATGGGCTCGTCGATTCGAGTTCAATTCCTAAGACGAAGCTGTTGGCATTTCACATAGCGCTAATACCCTTGGGAAAGGTATGAATCCATATATTCCCCTCCAGCTATGGGGGTAAATAGTAGGGCAGACTGGGCTCTTCAGCCTTGGGTAGGTAACTAGTCTAGGAAAGGGATAACTCTGAATTCAAAATTCCTGAGGTCGTTGATTGGGTTTGTGGCAACCCTTGATGCACCAATTCTTTCCTATCGACTGTGCCAAAATGTGTGGATGGTCCAACACAAGCCTTCACCACTATAAACAAATCACTGTGTGGGTGTTCATTGTGTGTATGAACCCTTGTGCGTCGAAAATCGACGAGAGAGTCCATATTTTATATATATATATATATATACACCATTGAAAAACCTTCATTCTGTAATAAATTTATTTCGACTAAAACTTAAGGGGCTTTTAAAAATTTAAATAAATTTCTAAAACTCCCCAAAGGAAATTTAGCCTCATCAGACTGATGAGGCTTAATGTGGATTATTAAAATAGATGTATTTGCATCTACTAAACATGCAATAACCATAGAGTGTGAATTTAAAAATCCCATGTAGAATCATCCCTTACTACCAGTTTTTGGATACCTTAGATTTTATATATATAAATATATTTTTGGTAGAAGAGAACTTATATAACACTAAGAGTGGAGGAATCATATGTATATAGGGGGTAATATTTTATTATAAAATATAAAATAATAAAGGGAATACGAAGTACCGGTCGAAAAGGCCTTCGTATTCCCTTTATTTTATATTTTATTTTATAATAAAACATTACCCCCTATATACATATGATTTCTCCACTCTTATATATATATATATATATATATATATGTATATGCTTGCATCCGTTATTATAAGAAAGAAAGGGTTAAGTTGCATGGTACTAATAATGGTATGATCATAGTTTTAGATGTGTACATGAAATAATCATTGGTGTCGGAAAAATAAATGAATTCTTTCTTTTATATACCGAAATATAAAATGAGTAAATGTTTACGATGTCCTCAAGAAGATTCCTTATGGTCTTTGATGCAATCTTTTTTCGGTTAATATTTGCCAATTTGGTTTTTCTCCATTGAGTCAAAATCAAAACAACATCTCAGCTGAAAAGTGCTAAGTAAATTACATTTTTCTCTTTTGACCCATCTCTCTCTCTCTCTCTCTCTCTCTCTATATATATATATATATATATATATATATATATATATATATATATATATAATCTTTCATTCTTACTCTTTCTCTCTCTCTCACTCTTCTTTCTCACTCACCGCCTCTATCTTTCTCTTTCACTCTCTTCTCTTTCTTTCACTCTCTCTTTCTCTCTTCACTCTCTCTCTCTCTCTTTCACCTCTCTCTCTCTCTCTTCTCTTTCACTCTCTCTCTCTCTCTTTCTCTTTCTCTCTCTCTCTCTCTCTCTTTCTCTTTCTCTCTCCTCTCTCTCTCTCTCTTTCACTCTCACTCTCTCTCTCTTTCTCTTCTCTTTCTCTTCACTCTCTCTTTTCTTTCACTCTCTCTCTCTCTTTCTCTTTCACTTCTCTCTCTTTTCTTTCACTCTCTTTCTCTCTCACTCTCTCTCTCTTTCTTTCACTCTCTCTCTCTCTCTTTCTCTCTCTTTCTCTCTTTCTTTCTCTCTCACTCTCTCTCTCTCTTCTGAACTAAACTCTTTTTCCTTTTATTTCTCTTTCCTCCCCTATTGTTTCCCTTTATTTTCTCTTTCTTTTTATAATTCACATTTTTTCTTTCTCTTTTCCTTCATTCTTGCTCTATTTTCTCTCTCTTTTTATAATTCATAGTTTTTTCTTGTATTCTTTCTCTATTTCTTTTATAATTCACATTTTTTTTCTCCTATTTCTTCACCCTTTCCTTTTTCATTCTTTCACCATTTTACTCTTTATTTTTCATAATTCACATTTTTCTTTCTCTTTCTTTCTATTTTTCTTTATTCTTCCATTTTATACAATTCTCATTTTCTATCTCGTTCTTTTCATCTTCACTTTGAACCGTTGTAATCGTCATCTATTCTTTGAAGTGTTTGCATTGGTTTTTACTTACATAATTTCACCAATATAGACTTTTTAGTTGAAAAATGTTTGTCAGAATTAATTGGTCTAAACACACCAACTTTAACAACCAGTAACTTTCAGTTATCAGTGTGAACACATTTTTATATTTTACATTTAACTGAAAATAAATACATAACAGGTGCTAAGAACTATGGTTATACCATGTGCCACTGTGTCGGGTTCCACATACCATGTGCCACTGTGGTCGGGTTCCTAGTATCATACCATGTGGCACTGGGTCAGGTTCCTAGTATCATACCATGTGCCACTGTGGTCGGTTCCTAGATGTGTAGTATCATACCATGTGCCACTGTGTCGGTTCCTAGTATCATACCATGTGCCACTGTGTCGATTCCTAGTATCATACCATGTGCCACTGTGGTCGGGTTCCTAGTATCATACCATGTGCCACTGTGGTCGGTTCTAGTATATCACCAGTGTAGTATACCATGTGCCATGTGGTCGGTTCCTAGTATCATACCATGCCATGTGTCGGGTTCCTAGTATCATACCATGCCACTGTGGTCGAGTCCCTAGTATCATGTGCCATGTTGGCGAGTTTCCGGTATCTAGATGTTGGTTACCCATCTTGTCTCTTCGACAGGTGTCGTTTTTCTTCCACACTTTTACATGTTCTTTGCTGGCAGCTATAACTTCTTCTCTGCTGGGATGAATAACAAAGTCTCCTTTTCTTGTGTTCATATTCATTATTCATCTTAAATGTTTCTTTCACATTACCAATTGTACAATAGTCAGAGTTGACTGGACCATAGATGGAAACGAAGGCCACTCTAGTAGGATTTTATGACCTGACTTTAACACTTCCAATGAAAGCCAGGCTTTCAATTGGCCTTTAACTGTCTATCAAACCCAGTATATATTACACAAACTGATTGAAAAAAATGTTACTCTTATGGGATATCTTTTATGCTATAATTTCAAGAAGTCTCCATATATTCGCCAATACATTCTCTGAATTTCCAACAGGTGATTAAAACTTCTTTTTTATGAAAAAGCATATATATTATTATTATAGCGTGTACAGAAATAACCTACTCGAGTTTTACTATAAGGATATTCAGGGTTAAATTCACTGAATTAATCATATATTGATTAATTACAGCCAACTGCAGGAGTTCATTACATATGAACTCCCGCAGTTAGCTGTAATTAATCAATATCTTGATTAATTCAGTGGATTTAACCCTGAAGATCCTTATGGTGAAACATGAGTAGGTAATTTCTGCACACATTACAATAATGAATCCGCTCTACTTACATATTGAGCACTTTATATTTGTTATAACGCTGACTTATCCGTGTAACACTTGTACCAACCAAATATTGAGACCGCCCAATATCTTTCTCAGTGATTCATTCCTTTTATATACACATACACACACGCATATATATATATATATATATATATATAGAGAGAGAGAGAGAAGAGAGGGGGGGAGAGAGAGAGAGACTCAGAATGCATCATCTCAGCATTTTAACTTGTTTTCCTCATAGCTTTGTATACTTAAATCTGTTTCCTTCTGTCTTTTTTAATTTTTTTCCTTTTTTTTTTTCATCCTTTCTTAGCCTGTTTTCTTTATTTTATTTTCCTGAACCAATCAACAAGCAGAAATGTTAATGCATATCTAAATAATGATAACTCTCCGAATTGGAGTTCATTTGTTAACTGTATGTATGAAAGGAACTTTAGATCTGTAAAAGAAAAGAAAGAAAAGCTTTTAATACACCTTAATCCATTTAAATATAACTCTTAATAATTGTAGATAGCTCTTTACTAAGTCCAATTTGAATGTCATATCATTTGAGGAGAAGCTCAAGTGAATCTTTTGAATAGGTTTGGTTGGTTTGTTTTACGGCATATCAACCTCAATAGGTCATTTAATGCCGAAAAAGTTTGGAAATAAAGTAATTCTTAATGGATACTCATGTTTTTATAAACACATTTTTCTATTTAACCCATAGATAGGACTCTAACAGGTACTACCACTCCGGGTCAGAGTGGACCAGGGAGAAATGGTGATAACGGGGTACTTGACATTCCCCAAACCTCCAGAACTGGAACCTCACCATCAGATAGTTTAACATCATTCCCAAGACATGTAGATCCTCAGCCACCGTCTTCTAACACCCATATGATAAAAAGGGGTTAGGGCTTGCCATAAGGGCAATAGGGTTGGGGCAATCATATAGGTGCTAGGGCTTGACGTGACCAGCCGATTGATCGGGGGAGCCTCTCCGACGGCCCATCTAGCCCAATAAAGAAAGCCATGGACTGCCAACCAGCTGGGTCGCAACAGGGTCACCACCCACGGCCAACAGGTGGCCCATTGGGGGAGTCTTACGTCTCTGTAGATGTGCAGTCGGTGCATTCTAACGCCCCACCGACAGGGCGGCTTTTGAATAGGACACTGATGAAATGTCTGTAGCAATGCACAGAAAATGATATAGGAATGTAATAGATACATTCACCTTCAAGATGAGAGTAAATCTTAGTCATTGTCTTCATCTTATTTATGAATGGTTATCAGCATTGAAAATGTCTTCGAAGAAAGACCAAAAAATTTACCAATTTCTTTCTGTCTGTCTTTCTTCCCCCCCTCCCTATCCCAAACATCTAACAATATTAGTTGCAATTTTCAAATCACGCTTCCCTAGAAAGGTAAATCACTGACAAAATCTCATCAAGACCTTGTGAGACGTTTGGAGAAAGAAAAAAAATCTTTAAAAAAAAAAAAAGCTTCAGAAACTAAAATGGTCGTCTACGAGAAGATGTAATTTACCAGTGCATAACCGTTCATAAACGAAGCAAATTACCTGTCGGTGGGGCTTAGAATAAATTGACTGCACCTCCCCCCTCCACCAAAATGTACCCTAGGTATGACATATAAAATGGTGAGGTTCCAGTTCTGGAAAGCTGGCGCGTTTAGTGTGTAGAATAAACATCATACTGGTAGAAGAATCCCAATTACCGCCGAATTGGTAAGACAAGGCAACCGTAACTCAATACTGATCTTATCTTACCAATTCGATAGTAATTGAGATTCTTCTACCCGTATGATGTTTATTCTACATAAAGAAAGTGAAGTCGTCGGGGTAGCCTAACGTCGGTATCAGCCAATCAGCGAGGGAGCCTATCCCTCTTTTCACTAGCGCTAGAATAAAGAGATTGTTTTTGCGTCCGATATGGAGCGCCACGCCTGCTATCAGCTCCTTACTTTACTGCACAGGTCCCTGTGCCAGCTCAGTTGGTAGAGCGTCGGACTAGGAACCACAAGGTTCCGGGTTCGATACCGGCCATCGTCCACTCAGCATATGAGTAGCACAGGGATCAGTGCGGTAAAGTTAGGAGCTGATGGTAGGTGTGGCGCTCCACCTCAGCCACCAAAAACAGTTTCCTTGGTCTAGCGCTACTGAAAAGGGGATAGACTCCTTCGCTGTATGGCTGGTACCGGCTTTAGGCCACTCCGTCGACTTTACTTATTTATTATACTGTTGGGTTGTCTTCCCTTGCCTGAAGAGTTATCTTCCCTCCGGGTTCCCGTTTTTACCACCAGGTTTTTTTTGTATTTAAGGGCCTGTTTCAAACTCTCCTCCTCTTTCTTCTCCGGGAACTTACACACTATGGGTTAGACGTTTATGTCTACACCCTTCTCGTGTGGGGGCTTCGATCCCCATTACAGCCACTAGTAAGTGACTTTAGTCTATGGACTCTCCATAACTATCCATAACTTTGTATCTCATTCCTTTTATGTATATTTGTCACGTACATGTATTCTATGTTATACATGTTTCTCCATGTGCTTTTATTAAAGTCCTTTATGTGTAACACCCTGTGTCGGAGTTGTTTGTTTCAACCAGTAATAACTTATATTATAACTGAAGAATAATTAAAGTTCCAATTACCGTCGAACTGTGAAGACAAGGCAACAAACGGTTGTAACTTAAATACAAACCCGAATAGTCACAAAGCCTACTGCAGAATGACAGGATATGTATAAGACTCCACAATGTCATTCAAATCAAGCAGAACTCAAGGAATGGA
>CM042152.1:11147244-11164997 GCA_023376005.1 Doryteuthis pealeii
TTTAAAAAGAAAATTAAATAAAATTATTTGGAATTCGATTGCTGTGGAAATGTCAAACCATCGGTATTTATGAAATACTTAATATGTATGATTAAAAAAAAAGATGTAAAATATTACATGTTTGTTAGAATATAAATTTGGAAGTAATAGTAGAGGCACCTGAGATTCAATCCAACGTCTCCAGAAACATGGGGTCCTTGTAGCATTAATATGATGTTATTAACCGTTAATTTTTATATGCGGGTTTGTTTACGAAAGCCAATGACGTGATCATTGCATGTGCAAAAATCGAAGGTGAAGATCATAAGATGATGCATGCATGAACGTGAATAGGCGGAGAAAGAAAAGTTAACAAAGATATGACGTATTTCATATGGAATATTAATGTTAGAAAAGTATATATATATATATATATATATATATATATATATATATATATATATAATCCCAACCTACAAATCTTATTATAATGGAGATTGTGGGTTTGTCTATCTGTAACCGAAACTATATTACTACTCAAGTCACAATTCCCTTAGTTATTTACGTCACATCCTCCATGATTTTATTTTTATTCAAACCCCAATTATTAATAAAATTGTTTTACATTATTAATACTGTTGACCATATCTACCTATTATTTACATGCAATTGTATTTATATATACAACAAAATAGAGGTTTACAGTATGAATGGGAAGGCTAATTTGCATATTGATATTAAAAAATTGATTTTAATAAATATATGCTTAGTATTATTGATTTCTAATTCTTTGGTTTTATCTTATTGAATATGAGCAAAAATCTCCTCAATAAATCTAAAAAGAAATTCCTTAACAAGAAGAAATAACTAATATTATTCTTTACTTCCTATTTTAACTAAACAGTTTAATTAGGAAAATTTACCAATGAAAGACGGGAGTAACGGAAAATGATGGAAGAGTTAGTTTCAAAGTTGTTCTATTTTTCAATCGTACCCCCTCTGTTCCAATTTTTTTTATTAACTGCATTCTTATTCAGTTTCATTAGCCTTTCTAATTTAATATGATATTTTATCATATTAAAACTTAAATACTTGCACCCGGAGGGTGCATATATTTGCTAGTATATATAATTTCTTTAATGCTTCACATTAATGCCCAAACTTGATATATGTACCTCCTACAAACGGATACATATACCTAAATTATCAACACACACACACACACACACACATATATATATATATATATATATATATATATATATATATATATATATTATATATATATATATATATATATTACAACAATGTATGGTTATCATTATCTCACTGGGTGAGTCAGGGGTCGGGCATTATATACAGTATTATTAAGAAAGTGCTCAATATCTATGATAGAGCTATTATAGGATCTCTCTGTGTCTGTATGTCTCTCTCCATATATATATGTGTATGTGTGTGTGTGTGTGCATAATCTACTTAGGTTGTTTAGTACAGTGTAAATAACTGAATTATAATTCACACAATTTGAATCTTGGCAAAAATAAAAAAAGAACTGACAGTCAAGTCATTGAAAGACATGAGAGGTTTTCAATACTTTCTCAATAAGAGAAAGAATTCAAAGAAATAATTGTCAAAATGTCCATGTTTCTGAATACAAAAAGGATATTACCTACTTTATGGTTCATAGAATTCTTTATATCATTTATAATAGAAACGTATATCTCTGTAAGGCAGGTAGCCAATGGTCAGTTGTAAAAAATCAATATAGGCAGGGTGCAAAAGTCTCCAGTGTTTTCTATTAAAAAGATTATCAAAAAGGAAAGCATTTGGTCCTTATGCATTAGGGTAGATCAATTTTGGAACTGTAACATCTCCCATATAGCAAAAGTTGCAAATTAACATAAAAAATTACCCCACCAAATATTTTTATTCAAAACTTTGCCTCATTTAAGGAAATAGATTTCAATATTTTAAAATATTCTCTCTGTTATACCTTAATTATTATGTAAAAATCAGCATAGAGGTGTCGGTGGTGATGTGGGGGCATATTTTCAATTTTAATTCTTGTCATGATATTTTATTTGTTTCGTTTAAAATGATATCCTTTCTGTTTTAAATATTGAAATTGCTAAATTTTCTAAGCAATTTCTAGTCTAAGTGTTGCAAAAATGAGGATGTTTTGGTGCATTTATAGTAGACGATCTTTGATGCTATTTCCTCAGACAATGGTGCAAGTAAGACATCTAGTTTTGGGTCGTAGTCAGTTCGTATCTATCTATCTATCTATCAATCAATCTATCTATCTATCAGTTTGTTCGTAAATCTATCTATATTTCTATCTATCTATTTTTCTGTCTATCTTTGTCTGTTCGTATCTATCTATCTATCTCTATCTATCTATAATCTATTCTATCTATTCTATCTTCTTAGTCTGTTCGTATCTATCTATTTATCTATCAAACTATCTATCTTAGTCTGTTTGTATCTATCTATCTATCTATCTATCTATCTAGTCTGTTCGTATCTATCTATCTGTCTATCTATCTATCTATCTATCTCAGTCTGATTGTACATACCTATCAATTTTGCCTCCACTTAAGAAATCGGCCTTGTGTCATATCTTGCTCGTGCGGAGGGGTTGGTAAATATATCTATCTATCTATATATATATATATTATATATATATATATAATTATATATAATATATATAATATATATTGATCCCCATCAGATAAAAGGTAACAGGAGGATGCCCTAGTGTGCCCAACATGCAAAGTACAACTTACAACCAAGCATATCCTTCTAAATTGTAACAGACTTAAACATATCCGCGCCAATTACTATCAAGCAAGAAACCTGAGAGACATCTTTAAGAATACAAACCCTGAAAACATATTAAATTTTATAAAAAAAAAAAGCAACCTTTTCAACAAAATATAACAGAATATAACCAATTATCTCCATAGAACCACTACTTTAAAGACTGAAATCCAAAATAACATCTTCGGCATTAAATGACCCACAGAGGTTGATATGCCGTTAAGTAAAACTCAAACTCAAATTAGGAGTCAATCTCTTACTTATCCTGACCCTTTCTGGATAGCTTTTCAAATGCATCCTCGTATGCAAGATGATTCTCATTTATTAAATGACTCCATCATCTTATTAAAAGTAATAAGTGCCAGCCACTGGAAGATGAAGAAAAAAAAACACTGATGCTGGGTAGAGTTAATTGGCAATTAGAAAAAGTGCCATAACTATGAATGCATTAAGTTCACAGCTTTTTGAATTTGTTACACTGTTA
This sequence comes from Doryteuthis pealeii, assembly GCA_023376005.1. Lineage (NCBI taxonomy): Eukaryota > Metazoa > Mollusca > Cephalopoda > Myopsida > Loliginidae > Doryteuthis > Doryteuthis pealeii. The sequence continues at coordinate 11,150,528 of CM042152.1, forward strand.
TTGCAGTTGAGAAGAGAAAAGGCTTGAGGCATATCTGAGGGCTGAGAAGACAAAAGGGAGATAAATCTTTATCACTCTTTTTTGATAAAACTCATAAACTATATATTAAAACTCATATTACAAATTTAAATTTATAAGTAAATTTATACTTTAAATTTATTTTATTTTTTGATAACCGACCACAGTGGAAAAGGATTCATGATTCCTTAACACAACTGTAGAGTAAAAACAATACTTAATGGATATCCGTTGATTGGTAGAAAAACTGCATAGTGTAGAAAGCGGGTTCCGTCCCGGCCTCCTGCCTCAAAACCCTTAGCCGGTGGCTGCTGAAAAAAAAAACACCAGCTATGATTGAAGTCCTTAGTTGAAGCGGTATCACTTGAAAAAAAAAACTAGGGTTAAAGGGTTGGGGTTTAGGGTTAGTTTAATGGGAAAATAAATAAATAATTTGGGCTCTGTTTTTTCTGGGTCCCCCTGTATACAGGATGACCCAGAAAAAACAGAACCCATAAATTTTGTAATAAAACTGTTAATTTTAACTAGGTGGGTTTAGGGTTAGGGTTGAGTTTTTTGGAAAAATGCCTTAAGCTGGTTGTTGTTTGGGGTTTTTTTTCAAGTAACACTGCTTCGGCTACGGACTTCAATCGTAGCTGGATTTTTTTCAGTAGCCACCGGCTAGCGGTTTTTGAAGGCAGGAGGCCGGGATGGAATTCCGTGAATATTACCTAGAAATCATATATGTTGTCTTCTGATGCTATCTCATTTTTTTTTTTTACTTTTTCCACTGCAAAAATCTGCAGCATCACTATATTACTGTATATAGCTGCACATTATTTAACCCTTGGTTTATGGTTAGAAAACCATTAGTTTTAGAATTATTTTTCTAAACCAAAGGTCATCATTGTCACTTCCTATTATGTTCAAATTTCAACATGTCAAGTATATAAGACTAAACTACATTTGGTGATGAGGCTCCAGTTCTGGAGATCTGTTAGGTGAGGATTAAGCTCTTCATTGGCCCTAATCTACAGACCTCCCTGATTTGGAGTGGTAATACCTGTTAGGGTTAATTCTATGGGTTAAATAGATCTGTTTAATATGATATTTAAATATTTCTCGGAATTTTAGAGATGAGGGTTGATAATTAGCATTATTTGGATTATTCAGACTATTGTCCTCATCTTCATTGTTATCTGTACAACATTTCGGCTGATGTGCCCTCCGACCTTCTTCAGGTATTTCTTGCTGGACTCGGGAACCTTCTTTTCAGACTTGGGAACCTTCTTTTCAGACTCGAGAACCTTCTTTTCATAATCGAGGACCTTAGGTTCAAAGTTCTGTGATGGCCCCCGATTACAACAAGAACATTCCCGAGTTCAAATAGAAGGTTCCTGAGTTCAAGAAAGTTCTCGAGTCCAACAAGAAATACCTGAAGAAGGCAGGAGGGCACATTGGCCGAAACCTTGTATAGATAACAATGTTGATGAGGACAATAGTCCGAATAATCCAAATAATACTGATATTTAAATGTATCTAGAAATATATTTGCTCTTAAATCCTTTATATTGTATGAATAAATGTTTTCCTGTTTAAAATGATTGTCAAGATAGATTTTTTTGCACTATACAAAATTGGAGACTTTGACATAAAATAACCCAATAAGGGATGACATGCCGTAAAATCACCCAACAAAATCAAAATCAAATAAGTCCTGTTTTGAGATTAAGTTTAAAAGTGACTTGGACTACATTTGATCTCAAATCATTGGTATTGACAAAATGTTTACCTATCTAAAATGATTGTGAAGATATATTTTTGTACTGTATATAATATGAAATCATAATTGTTAAACTGACTTGGGTATAAATTAACCCAACAAGGGTTGACATGCCATAAATCATAATTTTCTTTGATTGTCATATAAAGATCTGCTTTCATTAATTTTTTTCATTTTTATTTATTTCAGGTAAGTTGGAGAAAAGGAATTGGGTGTGTAGCTCACTTGCAACAAAAAAGAAAAATGAGGTAGAAAATGATTTGTTTGTTTTTTTTGCCTTTAAAGTTTGTCAATGGTTTGTTATTTATTTTACAGGTGTCTTTAATATGCTCAGAGAATAGCTAGGCTACCTGCATTTAGTGAGGAATTTTGGCTTTGGCCAGGGTTAATGGAAATATATTAGCTAATACTTTTTAAGGGTTAGATGTTCTTTTAACATTAAAATGAATCCAACTTCAAGAATAATTTTTACAAGTTTTAAATAATAATAATAATAATAATGTTGGCTCTAAGTGGCAACTTGTGTTGCTTAAGGATGGAATCATCCTGGCAGCGGAGGACAAATAATTCATAATTTTCTCAAGTAGTTTTCAAATACCTAGGTCACGTCAAGCCCTAGCACCTATATGATTTTCTCAACCCTATTGCCCTTATGGTAAGCCCCAATCCCTTTTTATCATATGGGTGCTAGAAGGCAGTGGCTGCGGGTCTACGTCCTGGGAATGACGTTAAACTTTATCTGATGGTGAGGTTCCAGTTTTGGAGGTTTGGGGAATATGGAGCACCCCTTCATCACCATTGCTCCCTGGTCCACTCTGACCCGGAGTGGTAGTACCTGTTAGGGTCCCATCTATAGGTTAAATAAAAATGTATTTATAAAAAAATTGTATTATCCATTAAGAAGTGATTTATTTCAAAATTTTATCGGCATTAAATGACCCACTGAGGTTGATATGCTGTAAAACAAACCAATCCGAATCAAATACCTAGTAGTAGTAGTATTAGTAATGGTACTATTCGCAGAGTTCTGTCCCGACCTCCTGCCTTAAAAATGCTAGGTGGTGATAGGTTCAAAAAACAAACCCACCCACGAATGAAGTCCCTAGCTGAAGCATTGTCTGCTGTATATGAAAAAATAATTTGTCGATTGAGGACGTTTTTATTGACAAATTATTCTTTTTAGTGGTATGCACTTGCATGTCCATGTGTTGGCTTCCACAGGAGAACGTCGCTTATGAGCTCGTCCTTGCTTCTCCAGCAGTGTCCTGCATGCCTTGTCCATCTCACTCGGATAGTTTGAGAGAGGGGGGGCAGGTGACCGTACAGCTGTCAGCGAGGACCTACATTGACCAGCTATGCGAGGATGCTATATGCTCAGCAGAGGACCTCCCATGTGCAATGAGTGATAGGGAGGGTTGGCGAGAGATTGTCATGGATATCCGTGCTGCAAGCGCGACCTGATGATGATGATGATGATGAGTGGTATGAAAGAGAATAGTAAATAAGTGATACTGAAATGAGTGGTTAACAAGGATTTTATTCTGTACTGAAGTTCTGAGGTAACAGCAGGGGCAGGGTGAGGCGAGTATAGTATCAGCAGCAGCTGAGGTAGGTCTCGGTTGGGCCCACTGTAGTGGTACAGCAGTGTCCTTGCTGTGATGTATATAACAATGTCTACTTCTCAAAAATAAATTTGTAAATGAAAAAGACATTGTGTTAATTTGGCTTGATGGGAGGTCGGGAAAATTTTTTTTTTTCTTTCAACAATTCTTTTCGTCTTAATTTCAGGATTAAAAAAAAAAAATTTTAAATTGCAAATCCAAGATCAGTATTTCATGATTAATTGTAGTTTCCAGCATTTCAATATGTATATATATTTTCTCTGAATTTTTGAGATCAGTATTGATAATTTGTATTATTTTGACTATTGTACTCATCTTGATGGTTATCTGTACAATGTTTCTGAAGAAGGCTGAAGGGCACATCAGTTGAAATATTGTACAGATAACAATAAAAATGAGTACAATAGCTAGAATAATCCAAATAATCCATATTTTTTGTACATATTTATTTACATGAAAACAAATCTGTTACCATATTGGTTTCATCCTTTTTAAACTTGATTATTTAAGAGGAGCAATCTTCAGGAAGCAAAAAGGATATTTTCATTGCGTTTTGCTGTCCAAATATTGCACCACTTAAACAATCAAGCTTAAAAGGCATGAAACCAATATAGTAGCCAATTTGTTTTCATGCAAATAAATATATATATATATATAATATATATATATATATATATAAGTAAAGTAAAATCGTCGGGGTGGCCTAAAGTCAGTATCAGCCAATCAGCGAGGGAGTCTATCCCTTTTCACTAGCGCTAGCCCAAGGAGATTGTTTTTGCATCTGAGGTGAAGTGCCACACCTACCATCAGCTGCTTACTTTACCGCACAGATCCCAGTGCTACTCATATGCTGAGTTGGCGAGGACCGATATTGAACTAGAAACCTTGTGGTTTCTAGCAGAACGCTCCACCGACTGAGCTAACCCGACCCTTCATTATTATTATTAATTATTATTATAATATTGCTCCATCACAGATATTGAGCATTTTCCTAATAATAATGTATTTTTTTTTAATTAAAAAAAAAACAATCTTATTGGGTATGTTGATTCTACATTAAAAAATCAGTGCTGGGGACTGCAAATGCCTAATATTTTAGAGGATGATAATTATTAGTAATATATTACCAACACCAGATAATCAGGATTTACATTTTTTTCATTCAATCTTGGATGATTTGGACAGTTTGATTTTTTTAACCAGAGGGTGTCACAAGATGATAACAGTTGGAAGATTAAGGAACAAGCATATTAATATATAGATTAGTAATATATAAGTAATAAGATATTGTCATTCTATTCAGTATGTGGGCTTTGATCTCTGATAACAAAATGCATCACAAGAATGTAAACAGACTTATCAAATAGGAAAACTGCCCTGCAGTGATCTTCCTACTGTCATCTATTAAGTAACACTTTGGTTCCTCTGTATGTCACCAGGGTGACCTTACCATTGACCTTTTTGAATTAATCTGTCACAGACATCATCAGATGCCCTTCTGCTTGCATCCTTGTCGGGTCTTGCCATTGCCTGAAGAGGTATAACCTACAATGTAGTAATGGAAAACTTACCTCTTCATAAATGCATGTATATGTAATATATATATATATATATGCCAAAAGAAATTAGGATCTCACCACTAATGACTAATAATCTTATGTCTTGTACAAAATAGATGATAACAGTTGGAAGATTAAGGAACAAGCATATTAATATATAGATTAGTAATAGATAAATACTGTATTTGACGGCATATAGGATGTTTTTTTTCAAAAATTTTGGCTAAAAAAATTGCCCTGCGTCTTATACATCGTAGGTATGTTTTATCATTAATTTTATTATTATCATCATTTCCTGCTATTGAGATGTCTTGTGTATGCTTATTGCTTGCTGTACTGCCAAATGCACCGACTGCACCTCTGCAGAGGGTAAGCTCCCCGAATGGGCACCCTGTTGGCCGTGGGTGGCAACCCTGTGATGCTTAACGATAGAACCCAGGTGGATGAGCTTCATGACTTTGGGCCCTATCTTGGGCTAGACGGGCGATCAATCGACTGGTCACGTCAAGCCCTAGCACATATATGATTTTCCCAACCCTATTGCCCTTTTGGCAAGCCCCAACACTTTTTATCATATAGGTGCTAGAAGGCGGTGACTGAGGGTCTACATGTCCTGGGAATGTTAAACTCTATCTGATGGTGAGGTTCCAGTTTTGGAGGTTTGGAGAATGTGGAGCACCCCTTCATCACCATTGCTCCCTGGTCCACTCTGACCCAGAGTGGTAGTACCTGTTAGGGTCCCATCTATAGGTTAAATAGAAAAACATGAGTTGATAAACAAAATTGTATTATCCATTAAGAATTGATTTATTTCAAAACTTTATCGGCATTAAATGACCCACTGAGGTTGATATGCCATAAAACTAAACCAATCCAAACAATTATAAAACTTAATTCATTTTATATACACACTGTGCACAGGTATATCATTTAAAAAGATACATATTTGATTTTTAATTTCACTAATTTTTCAATTTTTTTTTTTTTTTGTTGATCCTTCCTCTTGTTAAAATTTTCGTTTTTAGTCAATTTTGAATTAATTTTTTTTTTTTTTGGTGGGGAATAGTGAATTACATCAGCACATGAAGTTCCCAGATTTTCTGCTCTTTTTCTTTTTCGTAATGATCATTTTTTACAATTCCCAATGATTTAATCCTGACGATATGTTAGTTGAAACAGCACTAGAGATCGTATTTCCACACATTTTCAAACCAATATATGTGTATAATATATACACATATTAATATATATATATATATATATATATATATAATGAACGTGCATGCATATTTTTACCTTCTTTTAAAGAAGATGGTCTGTTACTGCTCGGATGAATTGCAAATTTATTACATGCTGAAACACTTTGAAAAGATCAGGGAAATTTTTCTCTTTTCCTTATCTTTTTTCTTTCTTTCTTTCTAACAAAAAAAAAGAAAAACTAAGTATATAATAAATATAATTATATATATATATATAATCCTCCAATCAAAGGCCATGGACATTAATGACCATCAGTTGATTGTATAAAAACTGCCAACATATTATTGATTATTTGTTAACTTGGGTTAAATTGGAAATATTGAACGTTGGACTGAGAGGAGGAAGGAGAAGAAAAAAAAAAATATCTGCTCTGTCAAGGTTGTTTGATAAAAAAAAAAAAAACCTAAAAAAGATATAAATCTTCCTCATTATAATCTAAATCCATATTCTCCGTTACATTGATAATCTTATTCATAATCTTTTTTGATTACTTTTTAAGTTTTTTCTTGTTTTTTGTTGGGTTTTTTTTTCCTTCCTTCTTCGTCTCAGATCTTGACTTGATTTATTTATTTATTTATTTTTATTTTTTTAAACTTTTGTCTTGTATGAGATGGTCCATGAACTCATTGGCTTCAATTGTAACAGTAGTCCATGATGATATTGATGCTTCTATTTAGGAAGGAGTGAAGGATTTTCTAATTAGCATTTCATTGTTAACAACTGTCCATGATGATAACTGATGCTTCTATTTACGAAGAAGTGAAGGATTTCTAATTAGCATTTCATTTGTAACAACTGTCCATGATTATATTGATGCTTCTATTTAGGAAGAGTAAGGATTCGAATTCATATAAACAGTAGTCCTATTATGATTGCTTCTTATTTAGAAGGTGAATGAAGGATTCGAATTTCATAGTACAGTAGTCCATGATGGTATTGATGCTTCTATTTAGAAGGAGTGAAGATTCGATTTCATAGTTAACAGCAGTCCATGATGATATGATTGCTTCTATTTAGGAAGGAGTGAAGGATTCGAATTTCATAGTAAACAGTAGTCCATGATGGTATTGATGCTTCTATTTAGGAAGGAGTGAAAGGATATCGATTTTCATAGTTAACAGCAGTCATGATGATAATTGATGCTTTCTATTTTAGGAAGGAGTGAAGGATTCGATTTTCATAGTTAAACAGCAGTCCATGATGATATTGATGCTTCTTATTTAGGAAGGAGTGAAGGATTCGAATTTCATAGTAAACAGTAGTCCATGATGGTATTGATGCTTCTATTTAGGAAGGAGTGAAAGGATTCGATTTCATAGTTAACAGCAGTCCATGATGATATTGATGCTTCTATTTAGGGAAGGAGTGGAAGGATTCGGAATTTTCCATAGTAAACAGTAGTCCATGATGTATGATGCTTCTATTTAGGAAGGAGTGAAGGATTCGAATTTCATAGTTAACAGGCAGTCCATGATGATATTTGATGCATTCTATTTAGGAAGGAGTGAAGGTATTCGAATTTCATAGTAAACAGTAGTCCATGATGGTAATTTTGATGCTTCTATTTAGGAAGGAGTGAAGGATTTCGATTTTCATAGTTAACAGCAGTCCATGATGATATTGATGCTTCTATTTGGAAGGAGTGAAGGATTCGATTTTCATAGTTAACAGCAGTCCATGATATATTGATGCTTCTTATTTAGAAGGAGTGAAGGATTCGAATTTCATAGTAAACAGTTAGTCCATGATGGTTATTGATGCTTTCTATTTATGAAGGAGTGAAGGATTCGAATTTTATAGTTTAACAGCAGTCCATGATGATATTGATGCTCTATTTAGGAAGGAGTGAAAGGATTCGAATTTCATAGTAAACAGTAGTCCATGATGGTATTGATGCTTCTATTTAGGAAGGAGTGAAGGATTCGAATTTCATAGTTCAAACAGCAGTCCATGATGATATTGATGCATCTATTTAGGAAGGAGTGAAGGATTCGAATTTCATAGTAAACAGTAGTCCATGATGGTATGATGCTTCTATTTTGGAAGAGTGAAGGATTCGAATTTTCATAGTTACAGCAGTCCATGATGATAATTGATGCTTCTATTTAGGAAGGAGTGAAGGATTCGATTTTCATAGTTAACAGCAGTCCATGATGATATTGATGCTTTCTATTTAGGAAGGAGTGAAGGATTCGAATTTCATAGTAAACAGTAGTCCATGATGGTATTGATGTTCTAGTTTAGGAAGGCGTGAAGGATTCGATTTTCATAGTTAACAGCGAGTCCATGATGATATTGATGCTTCTATTTAGGAAGGATGAAGATCGAATTTATAGTAAAACATAGTCCATGATGGTTATTGATGTTATATTTAGGAAGAGTGAAGGATTCGATTTTCATAGTTAACAGCAGTCCATGATGATATTGATGCATCTATTTAGGAAGGAGTGAAGGATTCGGAATTTCATAGTAAACAGTAGTCCATGATGTATTGATGCTTCTATTAGAAGAGTGAAGGATTCATTTCAAGTAAACAGTGTCGCATGATGATATTGATGCTTCTATTAAGAGTGAAGGATTCGAATTTCATGGTTAACAGCAGTCCATAATGATATGATGCTTCTATTTAGGGAAGAGCTAAAAATTTTAATTAGCATTTCATAGTGAACAGCAGTCCATGATGATATTGCGATGCTTCTAGTTTAGGAAGGAGTGAAGGGATTCGAATTAGTATTTCATAGTAAACAGCTGTCCCCTGATGATATTGATGCTTCTATTTAGGAAGGAGTGAAGGATTTGAAATATCATCTTATAGTTAAGAGTGGTCCATGATTATATTGATGCTTCTATTAGGAAGGAGTGAAGGATTTGAAATATCATCTTATAGTTAAGAGAGGTCCATGAATATATTGATGCTTCTATTTAGGAAGGAGTGAAGGATTTGAAATATCATCTTATAGTTAAGAGTGGTCCATGATTATATTGATGCTTCTATTTAGGAAGGAGTGAAGGATTTGAAATATCATCTTATAGTTAAGAGTGGTCCATGATTATATTGATGCTTCTATTTAGGAAGGAGTGAAGGATTTGAAATATCATATTATAGTTAAGAGTGGTCCATGATTATATTGATGTTTCTTTTTAGGAAGGACTTAAAGATTCTAATTGACATTTTTAGTTAATTGGTCCGATGATGATGTTTTTGATGCTTCTATTTAGGAAAGTGAAATTTCTGATTAGTCATTTCCATTATATAGAGAATTTTGGATTAATCTATCAAAGACATTTGCGGTGTAAAGGAGTGGTAATTGCTTCCTCCTCTAAGTGCATTCTTAAGTGTAGTTTCTCTAATAAAAATCTTGCCATAATGTGCCATTTTTACTGGGTTAGTTTGGTTTGTTTTATTTGTTACTGGCATATCAACCTTTGGGTTATTTAAAGCATGACACACACAACATTGCAACCCATCCAATCAACATGAACGAGAACAACTCAAATTTTTTTTATGTGGAGTAAACAGGTTTGAATTTACTATTTCTTTCTAGACTGGTTGCCATATAAAGTTTTAAGAGACCAGTCTGTCCGTATTATTAACCCATAGCTGGAGGAGAATAATTCGATTAATTCTTTTTCCAAGTTCTATGTGAAATTTGAATAGCCTAGCCAGTATTTGAACTCTGGTGACATGTCCATTTTTTATAACAATAACCATTACACACTAGCACTACTAGTGTTGACAAATAATTATTAGTTAGTTGGAACCATATAATTCCTTGCAAAAAAAAACTGACTTCGTATTAAATATCTAATGTAAATTAGACCTTGACTTTGTTATTTATTCATCTGTTATAAACAGAATTCCTCTCACTTCTCTTAATGTGTTGTAAAATAGAAAGATTTTTTTTTTGGTTACTCAGATATCAGTAACCACCGATTGCATCATGGGAGATTTTGAAAAAAGGTCAAAACACTTGAAAATTGTTTGAATAAAGAAATCCGTCTCAAGTATTTTTATAAGACCATGTGATAAAATAAATTTAAAAAAATACTAGTTTAAAAAAAATGGTTAAACTTTTATTAAGAACCACATGTTTCCTGGTTTGATACCGGCCTGCCAAATCGGCGTTATGAGTAGCACACGGATTTGTGCGGTAAAGGAAAGGTAGCTGATGGTAGGGTGGGCCGCTCCACCTCAGATGCTGAAAAAACAATCTCCTTGGTCTAGCGCTGGTGAGAATATGAGAGAGAAAAGCCATATAAGAATTTAATTCATATTTTTAAAAAAAACAAGTACAAAGAGAAAGGTAACAGCAAGTAGTATCAATCTCACTTACTGTTCCCATAACTTTGTTTGGGGTCAAGGGGGCACTACATTATGTAGAATGTCTTTTGGCAAGAATGGCCTTGTGGAGCCCATCCCTCTCCAGGTCTACAACTGGTTTGAATTCAGAGTGTAATAGAATAATCATACTAGTTCCATTACTGTCGAATTGGGTAAGACAAGGGCAGCAAGTAGTCTAACCCAATACGTATCTGTTTTGCTGCAATACTACTACAAAATGCCAGCTATTATTTTATGAAGCCTCCTAACATCATAGAAACCAAGCAGCCAAGCAGGACTCAGGTATGGAATCACCAAATGCATGAGTGAACTATTCTGGATTCCCATAAAAATACCAGTTGTCTTGACACTGGTTTAGTGGTGCTTAGCCTGTTGTGCTCAAAAACCAACAGTATGCTAACTCACTTCAACAGTTTTCCTTCTCCTTGACTGGTTGCCATACCAAGGTTAAAGAGCCCGGTTTACCAGACTATTTACCCACAGCTTAAGGAGAATAGTTGGATTCATACCTTTCTGATATAATCTCATTCGTAATAGTTTCTGTCCATAAAACCTGCCTTTTGATGTGGAATGCAAACAGATTCATCCAGGATTTGGGCACACCACACACACACACCAAACACACACACACAACACACACACACACAACATAATATATTATATATATAATATAATATATATTTACATATAAGATAAATCTAATGAGTCAGACGAACCTACTAAAGTTTCGCTTAATGCTCTTCAGGCTAAGATCTGTCTCTTAGCCCTGAAGAGCATTTAAGCGAAACTTTTAGTAGGTTCATCGACTCATTAGATTTATCTTTATTATTTGCTCTTACTTAGGTATTGAGCACTTTTACTTTATTAGCTTTAGTCTCCTGGTGGGTTGTATTGTATAATAATATATATATATGCATATAAATTGTTTTTTCTTTTGGCCAAAGTATTGTACTAATAGATTATTTTTTGTGGTACGATTATCTTGGTCTTTTCTTTTGACAAAAAAATTTTTTTTTTTCCCGGTTCATGTTTGGTAGTATATTTTTACAATCAAACTATTTGCAGGGTTTTTCTCACCGCGAGGATTACCAACAAGTTTTTTGGTAATATATATATATATATATGCAACTATTTGCAGGGTTTTTCTCACCGCGAGGTTTACCACAAAGTTTTTTCGTATATTTACTATATATATACTGGCAAAAATGGCTAATCATAATTATGCTCTATGAGAATAAAGAGATTTCCAGTTCAATTTGCAACTGAATGGTAATTGTATTAGGTCATAATTCATGCATCAGTTTAATAAGCGGAGTTTAACAGGTTTGAATTTCAGAGTTTTCATTCTCCTAGACTGGTTGCTTGACCAAGGTCAAAGAGCCTAATCTGCCTTACTATTTACCCATAGCTGAAGGGAGAATATGATTCTTACCTCACTCAAGGGTATTAGCACAATGGCTGGCAAAGTGGATAATCATAAGATCATGCTTTTGGAGAATGAAGAGATTTCCAGTTCAATTTGCAACTGAATGGTCATTATATTGGGTTTAAATATAATATAATTACACATGCATATATAATATATATATATATATATATACACATGCATATATATAATATATATATACACACACATTATATGATTATATATGCAATATACACACACATATATATGCATTATAATTACACACACATAATATATATGTATGTATATATACACACACACATATGTTATATGTACTGTAATATATATACACACACACACATATATATTGTATATAATATAACACACACACATATGTAATATAACAACACGCAATATATATGTATGTATATATACACACAAGCATTATATATATGTATGTATGAATTATACCACACAACATATACATTATTTATGTATATTTACACACTCATATATATCTGTATGTATATATTACACCACATTATATACATATGTATATATACACACACAATATATATGTATATATACACACACATTACACACATACACACACACATATATATACATACACACACACAACACACACCACAATATATACTACACACCAACACACACACACAATATATATAATACACACACACACACACAACACACACAACAATATATATAATACACACACACACACACACAATATATATATATAAATACACACACACACCACACATATATATACATACACACACACACACGCACACATATATATATAACTTCTTTTGATGTTGAAAGAACCAGATTTCTTCAATTATTACCTGTTCATTCTATCTTACTTTTTATACTTTCATTTGAACACCTGAATACACATTCCAGGTTTTACTTCAAGTTAAAGAAAAAAGGATCACATTATTCTTCTCCCTCCCCCCCCCCCCCCGCTTTTTATTTTTCAAAGGAAAATATTAAATCAAATTTTGGAATGATAGAAAAATACAAATTTATCAACCTTTTAGGATGAGAAAATATGTATTTATTTTTTCCTTTTAACAAGGAGTGTAGTGGTGCTTAAATAAAATGAAATAAAAACTGAAATTTTTAATATGAAGAACGCTTCGCTAAATCAGTTCAAACTTGAATGTTTTCTGGGGGGGGGCGATTTTTACAGTCATAGGTAACCGTCAAGAAATCTTTTTTAAGAAGATAGGAGGGAAAAGTTTTCATTGAGTTGAATTGAAAAAAAGAAAAACTGATAAGAGGTAATGGGTATGATAATTTTAAAAAAAAAAAAAAACAAAGAAAAACTAATATAGAAATATCAGCAAAAGAAAATATTTGCATATCCTAAGGGCGAGGTAATTTCCTATCATCACATCTGGAAAATTCCCACCAACTCTCCGAAATTGAAAAACGGAAATTAGATTAATTTACTCCCATGATTTTCTGCTTGAAACACACTATTGACATTTTTTTTAAATACTTTCTTAAAATATATTTTATCTCTTAATATTTAAATAAAATTACTTAGGTTTAATTAGTTATATCTATCTATCCATCTGTGTATGTATATTAGATATATTATATATACACATATTATATATATAATATATATATATTATATATATTTGTATATTTGCTGTCTATCATTTGTGAAACTGCATCAACTAACCATTGTGGACCAATTTTCACCGGTAAGTCACTTTTTCATATTAAATATATATATATATATATTATATATATATATATACACCTAAATAAACTTAAGCATTTCATTTAACTTTAAAGGCAACACCCTCCTATAAAAAGGATGGAGCACTCTTCTGGTGCGCCTTTCATAATAGATGTATTTATCAGTTAAAATTTCCTATCTCCCTGTTTGTAGGTGACGGCCAGTGGTGTTAAAAAGCCTGAATTGATGATGAATTGATCAGTTTTCCATCTGGCTTCGAGGTAGCTACATATGTCTAGCAATTTGCTGAAGATATTCGGAATCACGATGTCTGTTGGATGACTTATATAATATATAATCTATAATCCTTCTAAAACAACTGTTTTTTCATTTTTATATAGTATTATATATATATATATATATATATATTTATGAAGAGAAAAATGGAAGTTAATCCGACGGTATTATATAGTGAAAATTTGAAAAAACACGTGTTCAAAAATAAATGAGTGATATTTATTCAGCCAATGCTGCAGTGTTTCAATCTCTTTAGATCTTCTTCAGGGCTCTTGTTGATTAGGAAAAAGTAAAATTTATCACAGAATAATAAGAATTTCCCATTTCAAAACATTTTAACAAAACTGATCAACAAAAACTATTCACAGTCTCATTATTCTGTGATTAAAATTATTCTTTCTTAAATCAACAAAAGCCCTGAAGAGATCTTACTAACAGATTGAAACACTGCAGTAATGAATGAAAAGTGTACTTCTATCTCTCTCTTT
>CM042152.1:11165097-11175097 GCA_023376005.1 Doryteuthis pealeii
AGATATGAGTGCTTCCCAGTTCTGGAGCATCTGTTAGGGTGAGGATGTAAGCTCTTCATTGGCCTAAATTACACCATCTCCTGATTTTGGAGGTGGAATAATCCTGATTAGGGTTTAAATCGCTCATGAGGTTAAATCAGGACTCTGTCCTGTGAATTTCAGTGATATTTAAATATTTGCTGAATTCTAGAGATGGGTTAATAAGTTAGCGATATATTTGGGATAGAGTTCAGACTAATTTGTCCTCATCTTCGCATCTGTTTCTGTACAACATTTCGGCTGATGTGCCCTCGACAGGTTACGACTTCAGGTAGGGTTTCTTGACTGGACGCGGTCGAAGGTCGAAGCTATACCGTTTAGTTCAATGACTGAATCCTTTCTCTGTTCGAGTGACAATCTGATGTGAGACTAGAGCCTTTTCATCATTCGGAGGGACCTTAGGATTCATGTACAAATGGTGTCTGTGATGCGGCGCTCCACGATTACAAAAAGTATGCATTCCATTCCAAAATAGAATAGACATACAATGAATTAGGTCTCAACAGACCATATAGCAAATTGTTCCTGAGTTCAAGAAAGTTCTCTGAGTCAACAAGAATACCTGAAGAAAGGCAGGAGGGTAACATTGGCCGAACTTGTATAGATAAAATGTTGATGAGGACAATAGTCCGAATAATCCAAATAATACTGATATTTTAAAATGTATCTAGAAATATATTTTTGCTCTTAAATCCTTTTATAATTATGAATAATGTTTTCCTGTTTAAAATGATTGTCAAGATAGATTTTTTTGCACTATACAAATTGGAGACTTTGACATAAAATAAACCCAATAAGGGATGACATGCCCGTAAAATCACCCAACCAAAAATCACCCAAATCAAATGAAGTCCTGTTTTGAGATTAAGTTTAAAGTGACTTGGACTACATTTGATCTCAAATCTATTGGTATTGCAAAATGTTTACCTATCTAAAATGATTGTGAAGATATATTTTTGTACTGTATATAATATGAAATCATAATTGTTAAAACTGACTTGGGTATAAATTAACCAACAAGGGTTGACATGCCATAAATCATAATTTTCTTTGATTGTCATATAAAGATCTGCTTCATTAATTTTTTCATTTTTATTTATTTCAGGTAAAGTTGGAGAAAAAGGAATTGGGTGTGTAGCTCACTTGCAACAAAAAAGAAAAATGAGGTAGAAAATGATTTGTTTTGGGTTTTTTTTGCCTTTAAAGTTTGTCAATGGTTTTGTTATTTATTTACAGGTGTCTTTAATATGCTCATAGAATAGCTAGGCTACTGCATTTAGTGAGGAATTTTGGCTTTGGCCAGGGTTAATGGAAATATATTAGCTAATACTTTTTAAAAGGGTTAGATTGTTCTTTTAACATTAAAATGAATCCAACTTCAAGAATATTTTTTACAAGTTTTAAATAATAATAATAATAATGTTGGCTCTAAGTGGCAACTCTTGTGTTGCTTAAGGATGGAATCATCCTGGCAGCAAGGACAAATAATCATAATTTTCTCAAGTAGTTTTCAAATACCTAGGTCACGTCAAGCCCTAGCACCTATATGATTTTCTCAACCCTATTGCCCTTATGGGTAAGCCCCAATCCCTTTTTATATAATTGGGTGCTAGAAGGCAGTGGCTGCGGGTCTACGTCCTGGGAATACGTTAAACTTTATCTGATGGTGAGGTTCCATTTTGGAGGTTTGGGGAATATGGAGCACCCTTTCATCACCATTGCTCCCTGGTCCACTCTGACCCAGAGTGGTAGTACCTGTTAGGGTCCCATCTATAGGTTAAATAAGAAATGTATTTATAAAAAAAATTGTATTATCCATTAAGAATTGATTTATTTCAAAAATTTTAATGGCATTAAATGACCACTGAGGTTGATATGCTGTAAAACAAACCAACCGAATCAAATACCTAGTAGTAGTAGTATTAGTAATGGTACTATTCGCAGAGTTCTGTCCCGACCTCCTGCTTAAAAATGCTAGGTGGTGATAGGTTCAAAAACAAACCCACCCACAGAATGAAGTCCCTAGCTGAAGCATTGTCTGCTGTATATGAAAAAATAATTTGTCGATTGAGGACGTTTTTATTGACAAAATTATTCTTTTTAGTGGTATGCACTTGCATGTCCATGTGTTGGCTTCCACAGGAGAACGTCGCTTATGAGCTCGTCCTTGCTTCTCCAGCAGTGTCCTGCATGCCTTGTCCATCTCACTCGGATAGTTTGAGAGAGGGGGGGCAGGTGACCGTACAGCTGTCAGCGAGGACCTACATTGACCAGCTATGCGAGGATGCTATATGCTCAGCAGAGGACCTCTCCAGGTGCAATGAGTGATAGGGAGGGTTGGGAGAGTTGTCATGGATATCCGTGCTGCAAGCGCGACCTGATGATGATGATGATGATGAGTGGTATGAAAGAGAATAGTAAATAGTGATACTGAAATGAGTGGTTAACAAGGATTTTATTCTGTACTGAAGTTCTGAGGTAACAGCAGGGGCAGGGTGAGGCGAGTATAGTATCAGCAGCAGCTGAGGTAGGTCTCGGTTGGGCCACTGTAGTGGTACAGCAGTGTCCTTGCTGTGATGTATATAACAATGTCTACTTCTCAAAAAATAAATTTGTAAATGAAAAAGACATTGTGTTAATTTGGCTTGATGGGAGGGTCGGGAAAATTTTTTTTTCTTTCAACAATTCTTTCGTTTACATTTACAGGATTAAAAAAAAAGAAAATTTAATTGGCAAATCCAAGGATCAGTATTTCATGATTAATTGTAGTTTCCAGCATTTCATATGTATATATATTTTTCTGCATTTTTGAGATCAGTATTGATATTTGTATTTTTTGACTATTGTAGCTCATTTGGATGGTTTATTCTGTACAATGTTTTCTGAAGAAGGCTGAGGGCACATCAGTTGAAATATTGTAGCAGATAACAATAAAAATGAGTACAATAGCTAGAATAATCCAAATAATCCATATTTTTTGTACATATTTATTTAGCATGAAACAAATCTGTTAACGATATTGGTTTCATCTTTTTAAACTTGATTAAATTTAAGAGGAGCAATCTTCAGGAAGCCAAAAAGGATCTTTTCATTGCGTTTTGCTGGTCCAAATATTGCACCAACTTAACAATCAAGCTTAAAAGGCATGAACAAATATAGTAGCCAATTTGTTTTCATGCAAATAAATATTTATATATATATATATATATATATAATTATAAGTAAAGTAAAATCGTCGGGGTGGCCTAAATTCAGTATCAGCCAATCAGCGAGGGAGTCCCTATCCCTTTTCACTAGCGCTAGCCGCAGGAGATTGGTTTTTGCATCTGAGGTGAAGTGCCACACCTACCATCAGCTGCTTACTTTACCGCACAGATCCCAGTGCTACTCATATGCTGAGTTGGCGAGGACCGATATTGAACTAGAAAATTGTGGTTTCTAGCCGAACGCTCCAGCCCGACTGACGCTAACCGCGACCCTTCATTATTATTTATTATATATTATTATAATATTGCTCCATCACAGATATTGAGCATTTTCCTATAATAATGTATTTTTTTTTAATTAAAAATAAAAACAATCTTATTGGGTATGTTTGATTCTACATTAAAAATCAGTGCTGGGACTGCAAATGCCTAATATTTAGAGGATGATAATTATTAGTAATATATTACCCACACAGATAATCAGGATTTACATTTTTTTCATTCAATCTTGGATGATTTGGACAGTTTGATTTTTTAACCAGAGGTGTCACAAGAGATGTAACAGTTGGAAGATTAAGGAACAAGCATATTAATATATAGATTAGTAATATATAAGTAATAAGATATTGTCATTCTATTCAGTATGTGGGCTTTGATCTCTGATAAGAAAATGCATCACAAGAATGTAAACAGACTTATCAAATAGGAAAACTGCCTGCAGTGATCTTCCTACTGTCATCTATTAAGTAACACTTTGGTTCCTCTGTATGTCACCAGGGTGACCTTACCATTGACCTTTTTTGAATTAATCTGTCACAGACATCATCAGATGCCCTTCTGCTTGCCATCCTTGTTGGGTTTGCCATTGCCTGAAGAGGGTATAACCTACAATGTAGTAATGGAAAACTTACCTTTCATAAATGCATGTATGTATTATATATCTAATTATATATATATATATATATATGCCAAAAGAAATTAGGATCTCACCACTAATGACTAATAATCTTATGTCTTGTACAAAATAGATGATAACAGTTGGAAGATTAAGG
This sequence comes from Doryteuthis pealeii, assembly GCA_023376005.1. NCBI lineage: Eukaryota > Metazoa > Mollusca > Cephalopoda > Myopsida > Loliginidae > Doryteuthis > Doryteuthis pealeii. Next base: position 11,169,395 of record CM042152.1, read on the forward strand.
AACAAGCATATTAATATATAGATTAGTAATAGATAAATACTGTATTTTTGACGGCATATAGGATGCACTTTTTTTCAAAATTTTGGCTAAAAAAATTGCCCTGCGTCTTATACATCGTAGGTAATGTTTTATTATTAATTTTATTATTATCATCATTTCCTGCTATTGAGATGTCTTGTGTATGCTTATTGCTTGCCTGTACTGCCAAATGCACCGACTGCACCTCTGCAGAGGAGGTAGGCTCCCCGAATGGGGCCACCTGTTGGCCGTGGGTGGCAACCTGTGATGCTTAACGATAGAACCCAGGTGGATGAGCAGTTCATGACTTTGGCCCTATCTTGGGCTAGACGGGCGATCAATCGGTTGGTCACGTCAAGCCCTAGCACATATATGATTTTCCCAACCCTATTGCCCTTTTGGCAAGCCCCAACACTTTTTATCATATGGGTGCTAGAAGGCGGTGACTGAGGGTCTACATGTCCTGGGAATGATGTTAAACTCTATCTGATGGTGAGATTCCAGTTTTGGAGGTTTGGAGAATGTGGAGCACCCCTTCATCACCATTGCTCCCTGGTCCACTCTGACCCAGAGTGGTAGTACCTGTTAGGGTCCCATCTATAGGTTAAATAGAAAAACATGAGTTGATAAACAAAATTGTATTATCCATTAAGAATTGATTTTTTCAAAACTTTATCGGCATTAAATGACCCACTGAGGTTGATATGCCATAAACTAAACCATCCAAACAATTATAAAACTTAATTCATTTATATACACACTGTGCACAGGTATATTCATTTAAAAAGATACATATTTTGATTTTTAATTTCACTAATTTTCAATTTTTTTTTTTTTTTTGTTGATCCTTCCTCTTGTTAAAATTTTCGTTTTTAGTCAATTTTGAATTAATTTTTTTTTTTTTTTGGTGGGGGGAATAGTGAATTACATCAGCACATGAAGTTCCCAGATTTCTGCTCTTTTTCTTTTTCGTAATGATCATTTTTTTACAATTCCCAATGATTTAATCCTGACGATATGTTAGTTGAACAGCAGCTAGAGATCGTATTTCCACACATTTTCAAACCAATATATGTGTATAATATATACACATATAATATATTATATATATATATATATATATAATGAACGTGCATGCATATTTTTACCTTCTTTTAAAGAAGATGGTCTGTTACTGCTCGGATGAATTGCAAATTTATTACATGCTGAAACACTTTGAAATGAGATCAGGGAAATTTTCTCTTTTCCTTATCTTTTTTTCTTTCTTTCTTTCTAACAAAAAAAAAGAAAAACCTAAGTATATAATAAATATATATATATATATATATATAATCCTCCAATCAAAGGCCATGGACATTAATGACCATCAGTTGATTTGTATAAAAACTGCCAACATATTATTGATTATTTGTTAACTTGGGTTAAATTGGAAATATTGAACGTTGGACTGAGAGGAGGAGGAGAAGAAAAAAAAATATCTGCTCTGTCAAGGTTGTTTGATAAAAAAAAAAAAACCTAAAAAAGATATAAATCTTCCTCATTATAATCTAAATCCATATTCTCCGTTACATTGATAATCTTATTCATAATCTTTTTTGATTACTTTTTAAGTTTTTTCTTGTTTTTTGTTGGGTTTTTTTTTCCTTCCTTCTTCGTCTCAGATCTTGACTTGTTATTTATTTATTTATTTTTATTTTTTAAACTTTTTGTCTTGTATGAGATGGTCCATGAACTCATTGGCTTCAATTGTAACAGTAGTCCATGATGATATTGATGCTTCTATTTAGGAAGGAGTGAAGGATTCTAATTAGCATTTCATTGTTAACAACTGTCCATGATGATACTGATGCTTCTATTTACGAAGAAGTGAAGGATTCTAATTAGCATTTCATTGTTAACAACTGTCCATGATTATATTGATGCTTCTATTTAGGAAGGAGTGAAGGATTCGAATTTCATAGTAAACAGTAGTCCATGATGGTATTGATGCTTCTATTTAGGAAGGAGTGAAGGATTCGAATTTCATAGTAAACAGTAGTCCATGATGGTATTGATGCTTCTATTTAGGAAGGAGTGAAGGATTCGATTTTCATAGTTAACAGCAGTCCATGATGATATTGATGCTTCTATTTAGGAAGGAGTGAAGGATTCGAATTTCATAGTAAACAGTAGTCCATGATGGTATTGATGCTTCTATTTAGGAAGGAGTGAAGGATTCGATTTCATAGTTAACAGCAGTCCATGATGATATTGATGCTTCTATTTAGGAAGGAGTGAAGGATTCGATTTCAATAGTTAACAGCAGTCCATGATGATATTGATGCTTCTATTAGGAAGGAGTGAAGGATTCGAATTTCATAGTTCATAGTCCATGATGGTATTGATGCTTCTATTTAGGAAGGAGTGAAGGATTCGATTTTCATAGTTACAGCAGTCCATGATGATATTGATGCTTCTATTTAGGAAGGAGTGAAGGATTCGAATTTCATAGTAAACAGTAGTCATGATGGTATTGATGCTTCTATTTAGGAAGGAGTGAAGGATTCGAATTTCATAGTTAACAGCAGTCCATGATGAATATTGATGATCTATTTAGGAAGGAGTGAAGGATTCGAATTTCATAGTAAACAGTAGTCCATGATGGTATTGATGCTTCTATTTAGGAAGGAGTGAAGGATTCGATTTTCATAGTTAACAGCAGTCATGATGATATTGATGCTTCTATTTAGGAAGGAGTGAAGGATTCGATTTCATAGTTAACAGCAGTCCATGATGATATTGATGCTTCTATTTAGGAAGGAGTGAAGGATTCGAATTTCATAGTAAACAGTAGTCCATGATGGTATTGATGCTTCTATTTAGGAAGGAGTGAAGGATTCGATTTTCATAGTTAACAGCAGTCCATGATGATATTGATGCTTCTATTTAGGAAGGAGTGAAGGATTCGAATTTCATAGTAAACAGTAGTCCATGATGGATTGATGCTTCTATTTAGGAAGGATGAAGGATCGAATTTCATAGTTAACGCAGTCCATGATGATATTGATGCATCTATTTAGGAGGAGTGAAGGATTCGAATTTCATAGTAAACAGTAGTCCATGATGTATTGATGCTTCTATTAGGAAGGAGTGAAGGATTCGATTTTCATAGTTAACAGCAGTCCATGATGATATTGATGCTTCTATTTAGGAAGGAGTGAAGGATTCGATTTCATAGTTAACAGCAGTCCATGATGATATTGATGCTTCTATTTAGGAAGGAGTGAAGGATTCGAATTTCATAGTAAACAGTAGTCCATGATGGTATTGATGCTTCTATTTAGGAAGGAGTGAAGGATTCGATTTTCATAGTTAACAGCAGTCCATGATGATATTGATGCTTCTATTTAGGAAGGAGTGAAGGATTCGAATTTCATAGTAAACAGTAGTCCATGATGGTATTGATGCTTCTATTTAGGAAGGAGTGAAGGATTCGATTTTCATAGTTAACAGCAGTCCATGATGATATTGATGCATCTATTTAGGAAGGAGTGAAGGATTCGAATTTCATAGTAACAGTAGTCATGATGGTATTGATGCTTCTATTTAGGAAGGAGTGAAGGATTCGATTTTCATAGTAAACAGTGGTCCATGATGATATTGATGCTTCTATTTAGGAAGGAGTGAAGGATTCGAATTTCATGGTTAACAGCAGTCCATAATGATATTGATGCTTCTATTTAGGAAGGAGTAAAGAATTTTAATTAGCATTTCATAGTGAACAGCAGTCCATGATGATATTGATGCTTCTATTAGGAAGGAGTGAAGGATTCGAATTAGTATTTCATAGTAAACAGCTGTCCATGATGATATTGATGCTTCTATTTAGGAAGGAGTGAAGGATTTGAAATATCATCTTATAGTTAAGAGTGGTCCATGATTATATTGATGCTTCTATTTAGGAAGGAGTGAAGGATTTGAAATATCATCTTATAGTTAAGAGAGGTCCATGATTATATTGATGCTTCTATTTAGGAAGGAAGATTTGAAATATCATCTTATAGTTAAGAGTGGTCATGATTATATTGATGCTTCTATTTGGAAGGAGTGAAGGATTTGAATATCATCTTATAGTTAAGAGTGGATTATATATTGATGTTTCTTTTTAGGAAGGACTTAAAGATTCTAATTGACATTTTAGTTAATTGGTCCATGATGATGTTGATGCTTCTATTTAGGAAGGAGTGAAATATTCTGATTAGTCATTTCCATTATATAGAGAATTTGGATAATCTATCAAAGACATTTCGCTGTGTAAAGGAGTGGTAATTGCTTCCTCCTCTAAGTGCATTTTAAGTGTAGTTCTCTAATTAAAAATCTTGCCATAATGTGCCATTTTTACTGGGTTAGTTTGGTTTGTTTTATTTGTTTACTGGCATATCAACCTTTGTGGGTTATTTAAAGCATGCACACACACACACATGCAACCCATCCAATCAACATGAACAGGATACAACTCAATTTTTTTATGTGGAGTTAAACAGGTTTGAATTTACTATTTTCTTTCTAGACTGGTTGCCATATAAAGTTTAAAGAGACCAGTCTGTCGTATTATTTACCCATAGCTGGAGGGAGAATAATTGGATTAATTCTTTTTCCAAGTTCTATGTGAAATTTGAATAGCCTAGTCCAGTATTTGAACTCTGGTTGACATGTCCATTTTTTATAACAATAACCATTACACTACTAGCACTACTAGTGTTGACAAATAATTATTAGTTAGTTGGAACCATATAATTCCTTGCAAAAAAAAACTGACTTCGGTATTAAATAATCTAATGTAAATTAGACCTTGACTTTGTTATTTATTCATCTGTTATAAACAGAATTTCCTCTCACTTCTCTTAATGTGTTGTAAAATAGAAAGATTTTTTTTTTGGTTACTCAGATATCAGTAACCACCGATGCATCATGGGAGATTTTGAAAAAAGGTCAAAAACCACTTGAAAATTGTTTGAATAAAGAAATCCGTCTCAAGTATTTTTATAAGACCATGTGATAAAATAAATTAAAAAAATACTAGTAAAAAAAATGGTTAAACTTTTATTAAGAACCACATGTTTCCTGGTTTGATACCGGCCCTTGCCAAATCGGCGTATGAGTAGCACACGGATCTGTGCGGTAAAGAAAGGAGCTGATGGTAGGTGTGGCGCTCCACCTCAGATGCTGAAAAAACAATCTCCTTGGTCTAGCGCTGGTGAGAATATGAGAGAGAAAAGCCATAATAGAATTTAATTCATATTTTAAAAAAAACAAGTACAAAGAGAAAGGTAACAGCAAGTAGTATCAATCTCACTTACTGTTCCCATAACTTTGTTTGGGTCAAGGGGGGCACTACATTATGTAGAATGTCTTTGGCAAGAATGGCCTTGTGGAGCCCATCCCTCTCCAGGTCTACAACTGGTTTGAATTCAGAGTGTAGAATAATCATACTAGTTCCAATTACTGTCGAATTGGTAAGACAAGGCAGCAAGTAGTCGTAACCCAATACGTATCTGTTTTGCTGCAATTACTACTACAAAATGCCAGCTTATTTATGAAGCCTCCTAACATCATAGAAACCAAGCAGCCAATCAGGACTCAGGTAATGGAATCACCCAAATGCATGAGTGAACTATTCTGGATTCCCATAAATACCAGTTGTCT
>CM042152.1:11180097-11190097 GCA_023376005.1 Doryteuthis pealeii
ATTTCTTTTCTTGCTGTTTTCTAATTTATTTTGTCATTTTTTCCTTTTGTTTTATGATCGATGTGAACGTTGATCTTATCATTCGTTTTCTATTTGCTTATGATTATTAATTATTTCTTATTATTTGCATCATGTCCTTTATATTCATTACATTTTACTTTATTTTTATTTTTCCTGTCTCTCTTTTTTAAAGGAAGCAATTTATAAAACTATTCATAAATTTCATAAATACATAGATGGGTTCATAATCACCAAAACGCAGACACAAGTGCTGATCAAATAATAAAAAACACTCATTTGTTTTATATCAAACATAAATCTTCCTACTCATAAGCTCTTTAGAGAAATTATAACCAACATACTGTCTGTCATTTGATAAATAGAATTGCGTATATACACGTATGTGTGTGTGTATACAGTATTATTTATTCGAACCTGCTAAACAAATTGATCTTGTGTCACATCCTTCTTATATATATATATGTGTAATAAGAAATAAGAGGAACTCAATCCAACATTCTGAAGGATGTCTCACAAACCAAAATGTTACGTCAACATCCCTACCTACAATAAACATCCATTTCCTACAACTTTCTCCACACACACACACACACACACACACACATATATACATATATATATATATATTATATATATATATATATATATATATATAAGGTGTGTCAAAAAAGTATCAAGATTTTTTGTACTTTTTGACACACCTTGTATTGTGAAAAATTAACGGTCCATTGATTCCATCAAGCCCTAGCACCTATATGATTTTCCCAACCCTATTGCCCTTATGGCAAGCCCCAACCCCTTTTTATCATATGGGTGCTAGAAGAACGGTGGCTGAGGGTCTACATGTCTTGGGAATGATGTTAAACTCAATCTGATGGTGAGGTTCCAGTTCTGGAGGTTTGGGGGAATGTGGAGCACCCCTTGATCACCATTGCTCCCTGGTCCACTCTGACCTGGAGTGGTAATACCTGTTAGGGTCCCATCTATGGGTTAAATATAAAAATGTATTTATAAAAAAAATTGTGTATCCATTAAGAATTATTTTATTTCTAAACTTTGTCGGCATTAAATGACCCACTAAGGTTGATATGCCGTAAAACAAAAACAATCCAAACAGCTGAGCAGTCCATGACATGCAACACCACGTTAGCACTTACCCTCTGATCCATTGACTGGTCACATCAAGCTCTAGTACCTATGTGATTGTCCTGACCATATTGTTCTGATGACAAATCCCCACCCCTTTTTATCATTATATGTGATAGAAGGCAGTGGCTGAGGGTCTTAGTATCCTGGGTAACATTAAACTGCATCTAGTTGTGAGGTTCCAATTCTGGAACTGTGGGAGGGGGGAGTACCCCTTCATCGCCATTACTCCCAGGTCCACTCTGACCCAGAGTGGTAGTACTTGATAGTGTCCCCTCTATGGGTTTACTAAATTAAAAAAATGAGTATAAAAATGTATTTTTCAAAAAATTTGAATACCCCAAAAGAATGAATAAAACAAAAACATCTTTAGCATAAAATAACATTCTATAAAATCCAACAAACCAGAAATGATCCAGTATATTGAAAATGTGGAAGACTGAAGGAGAATGTACTAAGACAATTATGGATAAATTAATTTTGGAATTAAATAACCCATAAGGGTTTGATTTTCTATTAAACAAATAAACCAAACCAAATCTCAAATAAGTAGGGAAATCTTTATATCATCAGACTTAGTATTATTTGGATTATTCGGACTATTGTCCTCATCTTCATTGTTATCTGTACAATGTTTTGGTCGATATACCCTCCGGCCTTCTTCAGGTATTTCTTGTCAGATTCGAGAACCTTCTTTTTGGACTCAGGAGCCTTCTTTTTGTAATCAGGAACCTTCTTGTCATAATTGGGAGCCATCATCAAACTTTGAACCTAACTCTTTATTCAGTCCATGGGTGTATCCTGTTCTCATTCCGCTAACCATAGCTGGGGTACAGGTGTTAAGCTGTGTTACTTATTATTCTATGTTACTACTGCCCCTGACCAGAATTGAACCTGCAGTCTAGAGATAACTGTTACTTAGAACTGTCTTAACCTAACTCCTTTATCCACTACACTTGTGTCAAATTCCGAGAAATAGTATCATCAGATTTATGATAATGATCCTAAAGCCAATTGCGTACCTTTCTGAATTGAATGTAATGAATGGACTTACCTCCCTTGGGCGTTCATAAAATTATCGTTGCTTCAAACTGATAGAAAGTTCTTTCTTTATATTATAAGGCAGTGTGTTAAGAATTTGAAATTTCTATCCCAGCATTGTCAAGATATTGTCAACGATTTTTTTTTTTTCATGTTAGTTAACATGTTGAGTTAACCATACAATAATATACCGATCGTTATAAAAACAAGTGAATAAATGTAACCTTTCCAAATCTCCTTTTGAAGTGTGTCTACAATTATCCTGTTTTTTAACTGGTTTATTTTATATATATATATATATATATATATATATATATATATATCTGTGTGTGTGTGTGTGTCTGTGGTGTGTGTATGACATTTTTAATTGTATTTTACAAATTAACTCTATACTTTTTTCTTTTAACTTTTTTTATTTTCTCAAAACAACGCGCGATAAAACTGCCAATAATGTTCGCAAGAAAGACAGCAGTGACTATCTACAAATAACAATATAAACTTTTTCAAGAAAAAAAAAAAAAAAAAAAAATGAAACTAAAATAAAACTTATTCAATTATGTGTCAATTTCCAATTCTCTTTCGTGAGAGAAAATGAAAAAAATACAAGGTAGCAAAAAAAAAAACAAAAAAAAAACAAACATTTTGTCTGCTATCCAAGACAAATGCTGTTGGACTAGACAAAATTAAATACACTGATTCCAAGTTGATACTTAGAATTCTCCTAGTAAAAGTAAAATAAAGTAAAGTCATTGGAGTGGCCTAATATTGGTAGGAGCCATGCAGTCTATCCCCTTTTCACTAGCGCTAAACCAAGGAGATTATTTTTTCCATCAGCTCCTCGCTTTACTTCACAAATCCCTATGCTACTCATACACTGAGTTGCCGAGGGGCTGGTATCAAACCAAGAACCTTGTGATTCCTATCCGAACACACTACCGACTGAGCTAAAGACTCTAAAATATGTGTATAATCTATATATAAACACTTGTATTCTTTAATTGTACAACCATTATCATCTTAGAACACCCTCTGGTTAAAAATGAGATCGTCCAAATTGTCTAAGATGAAATGCAAAAATGTAAATCCTTATTATCTGGTGTCACAGATTTCTTATTTTTTATGAGTGTCATCATCTCACTTCGATTTCAATATAAATAAAGAAAGGGAAAAATAGGATATGCTACACAGCACTCTTTGCTTCTAAAACTCTCTTTCATGGGGCTGAAGAGATGCAAACACTATTCCAATGATGAGGAAGTGAAATGTGTAGTGAAGAAGTGGCTCAACAGAATCTAACGGGGCATGGATACATGCTCTCAATCGAAGGTGGAACATTGCTATTGAGATAAACGGTGACTATGTGGAGAAGTAGGGATGTGATCCATAGAGGAAGAGCTTCATTTTGATGTATGATATATATTCCTGTGATGGTAATTTTGTACCTGTCCTAAACAAAATAGCATAACTTTTTGTATGGCTATGTGGAGAATTAGGGATGTGATCCACGGAGGACCAGCTTTATTTCTATGTATGATACATGTTCCTGTATTGGTAATTTTGTACCTGTCCTAAACAAAATGGCATAACTTTTTGACTCACCTATGTAGAGAATTAGGTATGTGATCCACAGAGGACTAGCTTCATTTTTATTGAAGTCAGTTAGTCTACTGTTGGCATTAATAACAGCAGCTAACTAAGTACCACTCCAGCAGTGTCCAGGACAGCAGGTATAAATAGGAATCAAGAATGATCGATCCATGAATCTGGGTGATTCCATTCCTTGAGTTCTGATTGGCTGCTTGATTTGAATGACATTGTGGAGTCTTATATATACTTTGTCATTTTGCAGTGGACTTTGTAGCATTCGAGTTTGTATTTGAGTTACAATCGTTTGTTGCCTTGTCTTCCCAGTTCGACGGTAATTGGAACTTTAATCATTCTTCAATTTTGATATATGATATGTTCCTGTGTTGGTAATTATACCTGTCCTAAACAAAATGGCATTACTTATTGACTTGCCCATGTATATATATGATAGGTATTAGGAAAAGGACAATTTACTCTGGCTTACAATCAGAAATGTTTCTTTTCCTTGGTGAGTTTTATTGTAACAAGCCTCAATGGACATTTGGAATGAGACCAAAGTCTTTATATTTATATTTTGTCTCTGAAGTCAAATCAACAAGCATAAAGACAGAGAGAAAACAGTTGGTGGTACTCTGACCTATTTCGTCCAGCGTTTTCTGGTTAAAGGAACCAATAGTTAGATATTAGTTCCAAATATAACAAAACAATGAATTCCCCGTGTCTAGGGGGAACAGTGTTGGTTTCATGCCAGCAAATAGATTACCAAAGGGAAGTAAATTATAGATATCAACATTTTCATTATGCTACATAAATAATGGCCGTTTCTCACAGCAAATGTACACACAGAAAAGTTCTTCATAAATTCAGTAGATCTTTATATCAACATATTTCTTTCTATGGGGAAGTGTGGTGGTGTACTGGTTAGAGTCGTAGGAAATGGACTTGTCGAACCGAGTTCAATTCCTGCACGAAGCCACAGTTCATATAGTGCTAGTACCCTTGGGAAAGGTATGAATCAAACTATTCTCCCTCCAGCTATGGGCCATTTAACCTTGGTTAGACAACCAGTCTAGGAGAAGGAAAACTCTGAATTCAAACCTCTTAAATCTCCGCTTGGGGTGGTCACTACTAAAATAGGTTCAGTTCTACTTAGTGATCAAGAATAAATTAGAGACATTTCTGGTTATGTTTGCATGTTGTTCTCAAGAAGGGTCTTGGTGCCAAGTAGTTCTTTATTGCAAGAAGAAGCGGCGCCACCTTTTTTTGGAGGTCAAATCCAGGCTGGCAAAAGACATGGGTTGCGCGTGAGCCAGTTGGTCGTACGTGTCAGCAATCGGATACAGGGTGTTGACGTTCTTGGCCATCACGTGTTGCAGAACAGAACTGATGGTCTGTGTCTTGGTACTTTGTTGGCTGCTGAACGAGGAACAATTTTTTTAAAATTATGAAATATTAGTCATTGGAAATGGACTCGTCGACCCGAGTTCAAATCCTAGATGAAGCTGTTTGCATTTAACAATAATGCTAATACCCATGGGAAAGGTATGCATCCAGCTACTCTCCCTCCAGTTATGGGTAAATAGGACAGATGGGCTCATTAACCTTGGTTAGGTAACCAGTCTAGGAGAAGGAAAACTCTGAATTCGAACCTGTTAAACTCTGCTTAAGAAAGTGACCTTTTGTCACCACCTGTTCGTGCGGAGAGGTTGGTAAATATATACGTTTATAAAGTTAGGATAGTGAAGACACAGTGCATGGTGACTGTTAGTTTCTTGCCAATGTGATCATCAGACCAAGTCCTTGTGCACTTCTAACATACATATTATATATATATATTCAGTTGGTAGAGCGTTTGGCTAGAAACTGCAAGGTTCTTAGTTCGATACCGGCCCTCGCCAACTCAGCGTATGAGTAGCACAGTGATCTGTGCAGTAAAGTAAGGAGTTGATGGTAGGTGTGGCACTCTACCTCAGACAAAAACAATCTCCTTGGTCTAGCACTGGTAAAAAGGAGATAGACTCCCTCGCTGATTGGCTGATACCGACTTTAGGCCACCCCAACGACTTTACTTTACTTTATATATATACATATATAGTCATCCACAGACACGTGTTTCGACTTATCAAGTCTCTTTAGACTAGCTAGACATTTTGTGAGCTACCTACAGCTAAGATAGAACTCTGATTGTTTCAGCAGCAGTTGGATAGCTTAACCGCTCGGCTATTGTTACCCACAGAATGCAAAGGGGATTTTTAACTGTTTTAATATACACATCTGTATGTATGTAAAGGCTGCCATAGAGTGCTCCATCCCTTTTATAGGAGAGCATTTGTGTATAATATATATATATATATATATATCTAAGCATATGCAAACAAATGTCTACTGGCCTGTTTGTTTCATTATTCTTTTTTCAAAAACAAACCGTCTGATTTTCCAAACATTAGAATTAAGATGTCTGAGATGAGAATGTTTTATTTGTTCATTTTCATGGCAACATTTATCAATTTCAGTGACTCTGTGATCATAAAACATTGACTCTTGTCTTATAAATTTTATCATTTGATCTCTTAAAGAATAAGAAAAAGTCACTGTTAGTCCAAAAACCCAGACATAATATGCATGGATATAAATATTAATCATTTTGTAATATGTTTACAAGATACTCATGCAAATGTTTCCTTATATATATATATATATATATATATATATATATGTATATATGTATATGTATTCAAGTGATTTAACTTTTATCTCCCTCTTTGTCTCTCTCTGTCTCTGTCTCTCTTTCCAGTCCTGTCGGCTAGGGCTTTAGAATACACCAACTGCATCTCTGCAGAGGGGTAAGACCCCCCAACACCCCCAAATGGTACAACCTGTTGGCGGCGACCTGTGATGCTTAATGACCAGAATCCTGGTGGATGAGCAGTCCATGACATGCATCACTCCACTTAGGCCCTTACTTAGGCTAGTCACACAGTCAAAAAAGCCCTCCTCCAAGCAATCAGCTGGTCACATCAAGCCCTAGCACCTATATTATTGTCCCGCCCCAATTGCCCTTATGTCAAGCCCCCAACCCTTTTTATCATATGGGTGCTAGAAAGCAGTGGCTGAGGGTCCTCATGTCCTTTGAATGATGATAAACTCTATCTGATGGTAAGGTTCCAGTTCTGGAGGTTTGGGGAAAGTGGAGTATCCCTTTATCATCATTACTCTCAGGTCCACTGTGGTAGTACCTGTTAGGGTCTCATCTATGGGTTAAATAGAAAATTTGTTTAAAAATAAACAAAATGAGTTTAAAAAATTTTCTTCCAAACTATTGCAAAAAATATTTGCCGGCATTAAATGACCCACAGTGATTGATATGCCATAAAAAAAAATAAAAAAACCTCTGGTTTAAAGGTTTCAGCCTCCAGATATCAAATTTAGAATAGATTAACCGCAGGTTCCAAAGGGTCTGTCACCCCAGTCAACACCTGCTCTCTCAATTTAATGGGGCAGGGCTGGGTTTATTGCCTGAGGGAAATACGCATTTTGTACAGATGTGGACTATGTTAAAGTTAGACATTCCTCAAAATTTAGGCTTTCAATTCCAAGAATTGGCGGAGTTATGTTGATTTTTAACTTCCCAAATTTGGATGGTCGGTCGCAAAAATGGCGACATTTTGTAATCTATTTTTGTCTGTAAAATGAGTAGGAAATCTCTAGAACTCATTTTACAGACAAAAATAGATTACAAAATGTCGCCATTTTTTGCGAACCTCACCAAATTTGGAGAGCTCAAAACTCTGCCAATTTTTGGAATCGGAAGGTAAAATTGTGGGGGATGTCTAACTTTACCGCACAGTTTTGTGCTACTCATACGCAGAGTTGATGAGGACCAGTATCAAACTAGGAACCTTGTGGTCTCCAGCTGAAGACTCTACCGACTGAGCTAAACTGGCCCTATATCTATCTATCTGTCTATCCTTCTCTCTCTCACTCACATTCTCTCTCACACTCTCTCTCACATTCTCTCTCTCACACTCTCTCTCTCACTCTCTCTCACACTCTCTCTCACACTCTCACTCTCTCACTCTCACTCTCACTCTCTCACATACTCTCTGTCTCTCACTCACTCTCTCTCTCTCTCTCTCTCTCATTCACTCTCTCTCTCTCTCATTCACTCACTCTCTCTCTCACTCATTCACTCACTCTCTCTCTCTCTTTCTCTCTCTCTACATACATATATATATATATATAATCTCCACGGTTTCTGCTAGTTTATATAAATAAAACATTGTGTTTTATCTGAAGAGAAGGAAGTTAGGGAAGATGGAAGAATATACTGTTGTATTGTTTTGGCAAAAGTTTAATAAACTTCTTAAATAAATTATGCATTATAATTATTGGCACATGGACACTTTTTGATTGGCTGGCTATCACAATCCGGCATGATAATGATATTGATAACAATAAAGGCAATCAAATTGAATCAACAGTGAGGAGAATTGGAAATTTCTACACCACAAGCAATATGAAGTTTTTGATCTAATTCATTAATTTTTGTTGTTTTATGATTGTAGTCATTCCTAATTATATTGCCTGATCTTCTACGGCTTGGCCAAAATGGTGCCTTTAAAAAAAATAAAAAATAAAAAGGAGGGAAAAAAAAGGAAAAGACCACAGAATTAGTAAGCAAACATTTATATTATCAGCTTAGAAATTAGGAACGTATCATCATCTCTATTGTGGGAGAGTACTTTCTTTTTTTTTTTTTCTTTTTTTTTTTTTTTTTTTTTAAGCATTTGCCATGATTTATTACGGACGATGAAGGACTATGTTTTTTTACAGGCGGGTGATCTTGTTGAGACATATGCGTCATTAATTTTTATTAATTTTTATTTTGGTCGTGCAATTATTTCTCTTTGACTTATTTAAGAGTTTCCATTGTTTTTTTTTAGTCACTTCTCTCTTTCAGTTGCTCTCCTTTCTATGTTCTTTTTTTTTTGTACATCTAACTCTGTTTTCTCTTTGTTGAAACACACTGGGACCTAAGACTTTCCCTCTCTCTCTCTCTCTCTCCCTCTCTCTCTCTCTCTCTTCTCTCTCTCTCTCTCTCCCTCTCTCTCTCCCCTTCCCCCCTCTCTCTCTCCCCTTCCCCCCTCCCCTCCCCTCTCTCTCTCCCCTTCCCCCTCTCTCTCCCCTTCCCTCTCTCTCTTTCTCTTCTTCCCCTTCTCTCCCCTTCCCCCTCTCTCTCTCCCCTTCCCTCTCTCTTCCCTTCCCCCTCTCTCCCTCTCCCCTTCTTCCCCTTCTTCTTTCTTCTTCTTTCTACTTCTTTTTCTTCCACTTCTACTTCTCTCTCTTTCTTCCACTTCTACTCTCCCCCTTCCCCCTCTCTCCCCTCTTCCCCCGTCCCCCCTCCCCCTTCTTTTTCTTCTGCTTCTCTTCTACTTCTTTTTCTTCTACTTCTCTCTCTTTCTCCCACTTCTTTTTTTCTCTCTTTCTTCAACTTTCCTCTCTCTCTCCCCTCTCTCTCCCCCTCTCTCCCCTATCCCCTCTCTCCCTTTCACTTCTTCTTACCTCCATTTCTCTCTCTCTTTTCTTTCATTTCACCTTAGTTTCATCCTTTCCACCTTTATTTTCTCTCTTCTGTCTCTCATATATATATGTACACACACACACACATATATATCCTTCTCGTAGGTCATATTTTTCAGTGAAATCATTTGCAGCTTTTATTTCTTCCAAACTAATTCATCAACTTTTCCCATGATTAATGATTAACTTTTCTGATAAATCAAAATTGACAACCCCCACCCCCAACAATACAACTAATGTCTATAAACTTGAAAACCAACTATACTCTTGATGTATAGATGGATTTCAGGATTCATTTCAATATCCATTGTTTAATGGACAATCTGGATCATTGGAAAAATAGAAGGAAAAAAAATAGAAGAAACAAAGGAGGATCCCACAAAGCAAAACTTTTTTTTTCTACTTGACTCTATATAGAATATCTTTTCTCTCCTCTGTCTTTCATTGTACTGTTGTTTTATTATGATTAGCAATCTCTCGAGGCCGAGGATGATCATCTTCTAGTCTCAATCCTGTTCATGGTTCTGTAGAATAATCATACTAAGTTCCAATTACCGTCAAATTGGTAAGAAAGGCAACAAGTAGCTGTAACTCAATACAGATCTAACCTTGTTACAATCCTACT
>CM042152.1:11192597-11255097 GCA_023376005.1 Doryteuthis pealeii
GAATCATCTTGCAAGCTTTCAATCATGTTGAAGCTTAAAGATGCAATAAAAAAAAGAAAGATCAATTCTTTGTAAAGGGCGGGAAATGAATACTTATCTGAATGGAAGACGTTTGGAAATAAGGAATACTAAACTCAATTGACTTCATATTTAAAGAGGGGAGAGGACTTTTCAAAGAAGTTATCTTTAGTTATTTAAATGTAGCACAAATGTAAGACACTGCTTGGCATTTCATGGACATTGAATATCAGAATCAATTGGCTTTATTCTTAATGCTAGCAAAAGGCTTTCAAATTGGAAGTCTTCAGACATTTAAATGATACTTAGTATGGAGGATTTGATATTTTCATTCTTTATCCAACTTTCATTCTCTCTTTCTCGTTTCACTTTCTCTTCCACTTCCACTCTCTCTTTTTTCCACTCTCCTCCTCTCTTCACTTTCACTCTCTTTTCTTTCGAATCTCTTTCTACTTCCACTCTCTTTCACTCTCTTTCCACTTCCACTCTCTCTTTCCACTCCTCCTCTCTTCACTTTCACTCTCTTTCTCTTTTCGAATCTCTTTCTACTTCCACTCTCTTTCTACTTCCACTCTCTTCTACTTCACTCTCTTTCCACTTCCACTCTCTCTTTCCACTTCCACTCTCTCTTTCCACTTCCACTCTCTCTTTCCACTTCCACTCTCTCTCCACTTTCTCTTCTCTTTCCACTCTCTCTCTTTTCTCTTTCTCTTTCCACTCTCTCTTTCTCTTTCCACTCTCTCTTTCTCTTTCCACTCTCTCTTTCCGCTTCCACTCTCTCTCTTTCCGCTTCCCTCTCTCTCTTTCCGCTTCCACTCTCTCTCTTTCCACTTCCACTCTCTCTCTTTCCACTTCCACTCTCTCTCTTTCCACTTCCACTCTCTCTTCCACTTTCCACTCTCTTTCTCTTTCCACTCTCTTTCTCTTTCTTTTCCACTCTCTCTTTCTTCCACTCTCTCTTTTTCACTTTCTTTCTCTTTCTTCCACTCTCTTTTCTCTTTCCACTCTCTTTCTCTTTTTCCACTCTCTTTCTCTTTCCACTTTCACTCTCTTTTCTTTCCACTTTCACTCTCTTTCTCTTTCACTTTCACTCTCTTTCTCTTTCACTTTCACTCTCTCTTCCACTTTCACTCTCTTTCTCTTTCCACTCTCTTTCTCTTTTTCTCTTTCCACTCTCTCTTTCACTTTCACTCTCTTTAGTTTCACTTTCACTCTTCTCGCTTTCACCCTTTCAGTCTCTTTCACTCTTTTTATTTTCACTTTTTCTCTAGACGTCTGTCTCTTTATCTATTTCTGTATCTTTTATAATAGAAATCTCAGAATGATCACCTGCAAGCTAAAATTTCTTATTTTTATATTAAAAACCCACTTAATGGATATATTCAGAGAAAACTTTACAAATTTTCTGGAACTCTCTTTTGAATGGCTAATAAAAAGAAAAGTAAAATAGGTGAGGTGAAATGATTATCATCACAGGAATAGACGTAGTCACTGAGTTCAAATTCTGGATGAGACTAGCAAAGGTAGGTATTTCCCCAAACTGTTCACCATGGGTAGGATGAGACAAGGTAGCCTGTCGTTAGTATCAGTCGGAGAGCAAGGGAGTCTATCCACTTTTCATTAGCACTAGACCAGAGATTTTTGTGCCTGTGGTGGTACACCTGTGAGGATTTAAATTAATCAAAATTAAATTAAATAAATAAAAAGTTCTGAGCGTCTGGACTCTGGCGTCCAGACTTAACGGTCTTATCAAAAAATCTCGATCTATACGGCTAACAAGTTGTGTTTGTTATTCTCTCTTCATTTCATTTCATACCGCGATACACCAAACCCTATACACCACACCGACCATCAGATTCCCACTTTACCACACAGATCCAAGCTGTGCTACTCATGTGCTGAGTTGGCAAGGACCAGTACTGAACCCAGAACCTTGAGGTTACTATGCAGATGCTTTTCCAATTGAGCTAAACTAGATTCTGTCTGACACTGATATTGGACACCTGTGAAAGGATTATTGTCATAGGGAATAGACGCAATCACTGGATGAGGCTGGTTGCATTTCACATAGCACAAATACCCTTGGGAAAGGTAGGTATTTACCCAAACCTGTCACCATTGGTAGAATAAGACACAAGATCGCAAGTTTGGGGCATCCATTGGGATTAAAATCAATATTCAATAGCAATGTTTCTGAGAGATTAGCTTGAGATTGATAACCCTGAGGAAAGGTATACATTCAACTATTATCTCTCTCCACCTATGGGTAAATAGTAGGGCAGACAGCTCTTTAACCCTGGTATGGCAACCGATCTAGGAGAAACAAAGCTCACACAATCTATTGAAGTCAGTTAGTCTACTGTTGGTTTGAATAACAGCAACTAGCTAAGCACAACTGAAGCAGTGTCCAAGACAGTTGGTATTTATAGAAATCAAGAATGATCCATTCATGCATTTGGGTGATTCCATTCTTTGAGTTCTGATTGGCTGCTTGATTTTAGTGATTGGTGGAGTTTTATAAATACCCTGTCATTCTGCAGTAGAATTGCCACAGGACGGGTTTGTATTGAGTTACAACAGCTTGTTGTAGTGTCTTACCAATTCGATGGTAATTGGAACTTAGTTTGATTATTCTTCACAATCCAGCAAAAAAATTGACCCTGTGTCACATCTTGCCAGTAGTGGAGGGGTTGGGTAAATGCAAACACCTGAGTAAGACTGTAGAATAGAATGTGCAAAATATTGAGTTAACATGTGGTATAAAGTGATAACATATTTTCAATCTGTATTCTTTAGTGTTGGTTAGGCAACCAGTCTAGGAGAAGGAAAAATGAATTCAGACCAGCTTTACACCACTTTTTATTAAATCTGGATTTTATTAATGATTCAACAAAAACAAGCATTCCTTAATGTTGTGGGGTTTTTAAGTGTCAAAAATAAGACAAACGACTGGTAAAAATGGATACAAATGTATTGAACAAAAATGAGTAGAAATTACAGAAAAGAAAATGGAGTTGTGTCTGACCATACAGTTGCGAACTGACTCGCGTTGCTTGTGCCTCAAGCCACAATTGTCCCTGCTACTTATAGTAGTCGTCGGTGCATTCCAATTATATACATAGGTTATAACACCTATAACACTTAGATAGTAACTCTTGGTCAGGTATGGGTTTAGGGCTGAAAAATCATTACCCCAAGCACACCAGCAATACCTCACAATACCACCAGACTGTTGGTTTTCCAATCACATTATTGGAATTATTATACTGAACACTTGACCATGATTTCTCAGTTGCTACAGTGTTACACTCTTTTTGTCTGGTGACTGAATGCTAGTCACAGCTTCCTGTGAAGGTGAGTATGATATTCATTCTACAGACTGAAAATGAGTTGATATAATACAACCAGCAAGCCAACTAAATTATTTTATATTTATAAAATCTGGTTCAGGGAGATTGAAAATGTTTGAATGTTTGGTGTAGAAGTTATCCTCCAGATATAGAAAATAATGATACTCACTGTCGCAGTGGGGTTCTAACTACCGTCGAGTTAGTAGATGAGAACAACAGGCAAGCTGTAACTTAAATACAGTCCTTGCATGCTGCTGGCATAATGCAAAGTGATGGCTGAAGAGTGGGTACTTATTCATGTTCTTACTCACCCTGAAATCCAACAGCCAATCAGAACCCAGGAAGTGAACTAGCCTGAGTTCATAATGGAACAATCCAAAGCTCCATATAAGCCACCTACCAAACTCTAGTTTTAGTTTTGGCATTCATCTTGTAACAGAGTTGAATACTTTACACAAAATCCAACATTTGGTTTCTTTGTATAATGGCATATCAACATTAGTGAGTTATTTAATACCATAGCCAACATTGGAGAAGAACAGTATAGTTACTATTTAACCCATAACGTGTGCTGCTTTTGAATTGTGTGTGTGGGAAGACACAAATTTGAGTGCCCACACATGCACCATTTCTTTTGGCTTATCTCTCTCTCTGTCTGTCTGTCTGTCTCTCGCTCTCTCTCTCACATGAAATTCCATTGTCTTGAGAAATTTCAGTATGGAAATTGTTTTATTCTGTATGTTTTAGTATTTTAGTATGATTGGTTGCCTTATATGGTGTAACATTTTTGCGATGTTAGAATATTTTTCATGTAAAAACCGGATCATTATGAAAATAAATTATTTCGTTTTGTATTCAAATTTCCAATGATCTTTTGGAAGTAAAATTTTGTATCATAAAAAATATATAAAATACAGAATAACTGATCAAACATGAGAAGAAAAGGAAATGATAAAAATGTTTTTCTTTAAAAAAAAAATTTTAAAAATTGAGTTCATCAGTCATATTTCAAATATTTGGTAAAAAGTCGACGAAAAAGAGTAATTAGAAAATAAACATGTTTTTTTTTTCTGCAGTCATTTGGTGCAGTAACATGTGTTCGTTTATATATATATATATATATATATGCACACACACTCATACATATGTATATATATATATATGTATGTATATATATATGCACACACACTCATATATGTATATATATATATATGTATGTATATATATATACACACACACTCATATATGTATATATATATATATATATGTATGTATATATATATACACACACACTCATATATGTATATATATATATGTATGTATATATATATATGTATATACATATGCACACACACTCATACATATATATATGTATGTATATATATGGAGAAAAGTAGACAAGCACGGGATGTTATGGAAACTTGATGTTTATTGTCGACGGTGCAACGTTTTGGTCTCTTATTAGACCATCTTCAGGACTTGGATATAGTTCTTACTCCAATGATGGAAATTCTCAAAATTTTGAGAATTTTCATCATTGGAGTAAGAACTATATCCAAGTCCTGAAGATGGTCTAATAAGAGACCGAAACGTTGCACCGTCGACAATAAACATCAAGTTTCCATAACATCCCGTGTTTGTCTACTTTTCTCCACATACTGTCGGATTAATCTCCTCACATTTCTACCATATATATATATATATATATATATATATATTTATATACACACACACACACACACCAACCCCTCTACATGAGCAGGATGCAACACAAGGTAAATTTCTTAAGCAGAATTTATCAGGTGTGAATTCAGAGTTTTCCTTCTCCTAGACAAGGTTAAAGAGTTCAGTCTGCCCTACTATTTACATATAGCTGGAGGAAGAATATATGGATTCATACCTTTCGCAAGTGTATTAGCGCTATGTGAAATGCAAACAGCCTCATCCAGGATTTGAACTCAGGTCGACAAGTCCATTTCCTACGACTCGAACCATTACACCATGCACCTTCATATAAGTTAGGGTAACATGGAGATGGAGTCAACAGCACTTAGTTACTGACAGTTTCTTGCCTATGCAATTATTCAAACCAAGATTTGTGTAGAGGGATCAGTTTTCAACTGTATTTCAAGTTGAATCTGCTTCTGAGAATCCAGGCTTGGTAAATGGTTTAAATAGCAGGTTGGGCTATTCTACTATGGGGCATGAGCAAGTCTATTACCAGGATTTTGATTAGCTGGTGATTTTAGTGTAGATATTTTTATCCATATGTACTGAACACCTGATTCAACTGTGTTGCAAGTTCAATCTGCTTCTGGACATTGTCAAGTGTCCAGTATATATGGATAAAAATATCCACACTAAAACCACCAACCAATCAAAATCCTGGAAACAGACTTGACCATGCTACAAAGTAGAATAGCCCAAGCTGCTATTTAAACCACTTACCAAGTCTGGATTCTCAGAAGCTGATTCAACTTACAACACAGTTGAATGCTGATCCCTCTACACAAATCTATACACTTATGATTAACATGTGCACTTGTTATGAAACAGTGGCTGGCATTCTTGCTATATATCCCTAACAGTTATATTTTTACACTAAATAATCACATTGGAACTAATAAATCTTTTATGAATCTTATGAGTGTACAAGGAACATCATACTCACCTTCACAGGAAGGCTGTGACTAGCATCCAGTAACCAGACAAAATAAAGACAGTGTAACCAAATACACTCTGTAGCAACCGACAGGACATGGTCAAGTGTTCAGTACATATGGATAAAAATATACACACTAAAACCACCAGATAATAAAAATCCTGGAAATACACTTGACCATTCCACATATTAGAATAGCCCAAGCTGCTATTTAAACCATTTACCAAGTCTGGATTCTGAGAAGCAGATTCAACTTACAGCACAGTTGAATACTGATCAGTCTACATACATTTCTACATCACAGATTTAAATTTGATCCTCTAACTGTAGTTCACTGACCCTTGCATTAAATGATGATCTGTAGAACGCCAATATCTGGATCTTTTTTTTTTTTTTTACCTTTAGATCCGCAGTGGGGATAACTGGATCTAACAGGCATAGGAATTGGAATATGGATCAAATACAGAATTTTGTACAAAATTTCAGCAAGGTTACTAAGAAAAACCCAGGATAGAGCAGCTGAAATGCTTAGATAAAAAAAATAAATTCATCAAAGATGGGAAAGCCTGTTTGAACAAATCAATTTGCTTAATTACCAAGCCTGGATTCTCAGAAACAGATTCAACTTGTAACACAGTTGAATACTGATCTTCTATACAAATCTCTATAGTATACATACATAAGGAGGCATGTGGTCTAATAGTTAGCATTTCACATGGCGCTATTACCCTTAGGAAAGGTATAAATCCAATTCTCCCTTCAGATCAGAAGATAAGATAATGATAATATATCTATGCAACGATATGGCTTCACATAGGAAGATAGTTCATTTGCAATTTAGTTGACAATATTTTACAGTCTAATTATCCTGATTACGCATTAGTCACACAAGATTAACACACTCCTTTATACTCAAACAAGAAAACAACCACTTTGTGAAACACATCAATCAAACACATTTGACTGTTAAACACTTATTCCTCAAATGTGGGGGTTTTGCACACACCAGAAAACATTATTTTAATGCAAATAATATAAAATATCTATTTGAAGGAAATAAAATCATACCATAGAATATAGACATGAATCTAATCAATATCATACAACATGATCCCCAAAGATGCTAACATATTGTTGAAACCGTTAACTATGAAAGTGTAAATATAGATACACAACATATATTACTTACTAACCGCTTGGTATGAAATAACCCTAGACAGGTTGATATGTCGTTAAAATCAACCAGCCAACTAGAAACAGTCTCATTACTTTACAGATAGACAAATATCATCTATCAACAGTAAATATATATATACATTCACTATCACCAGGGCTTGGTTTTTGAGCAAAAATAATGAAGATTTGATTTAAATTCATGAACATATCTAAAAAATAAAATTTAGATGATAACAACATGGAATTTTTTCCATTTAATATTGTAGACATAAATTTCTAATTTCAGAGTGACTGGATCAACGCAAGGTCTTTTTTTATGTGGGGATTTTAATGGGGCATCCAGCAGGGATCCAACTCACAATTCAGTAATAATGGATTTTTGAGACTAACTTAAAAAAATCCCCCTCTACCCAGGTGATGCCGGGTAGCCACTTCTAGTACATATATAAAGGGCAGTTGTGTGTATGTGTATGTCCAGAGAAAACTTTGGAAATAAAATAATTAACAACAAAGTAAATATATATATATATACACATTAAATATCACCAGGGCTTGGTTTTTGAGCAAAAATAATAGAGATTTGATTTATATTTGTGAAGATAATTAAAAAATAAAATTTAAATGATAACATCATGGATTTTCATTTTTATTTAATATTTCAGATAGGAGACATCAGCTGGATTAATGCAATGTCTATTTTTTTTTACATAGGGATTTAAATGGGGCATCCAACTAGGATTCAACTCACAATTCAGCAGTAATGGATCTGCGGGACTAAATTTTAAAAATTCCCCATCTACCCAGGCGACGCCGGGTAACCGCTGCTAGTATATCAATATATGTTAAAAGTTTGTTCATCTTTTATCTTATGTCTTTTTCTATTTCCATCATGTTTTCATTCACTTTATTTAATATCAGTATTATTATTATTATTACAGAGTTATTATAGTTTTGGATTACTTTATATAATCTAGCAAAGTCAATGATTCAACCTTTTGAAAATAATGTCTGAAGAAAACCATCAGTTTTTCGTAAATCTCCAAGGATTGGCCACAAGGCAGACAACAATCGATAAAATGCTTTCTTTAAAGTTTTCTTAATATCTCTGCAAGCCTAGATTTCTTCATCTTAGAAAACCGGCTTATATATATTTTCCTTGGCCTACTTAGTTGACTATTCAAATATGAAATTTTCTTCCTGCAATTTGCCGCAAGCGGTTGAGGAGTCTTCACTCACAAATCTGTGGTACTCAATAGAATATTCCAAATGACATTACATTTTTTTCTTTTTTTTTGTTCTTTCTTTTGTTTGTTTGTTTTTTCTTGGAGGTAAACTTGTAATTAGTTTGCTTTATAACTTGTTAAGTGTCCTGGGTATGACATTAAACTGCATCTAATGGTGAAGTTCCAATATTAGATCTCTGGGGAGTATGGAGTACCCCTTCATCACCATTACTCCTAGGTCCACTCTGACCCGGAGTGGTAGTACCTGTTAGTGCCCCATCAATGGGTTAAATAGAAAAAAAAATTTGTTTCAAAAAATGTTTCAAAAAAATTTGAATACTATCGAGAATGAATGGTGAAGTTCCAATTTGGAGCTGTGGAGTACCCCTTCATCGACATTACTCCTAGGTCCACTCTGACCCGGAGTGGTAGTACCTATTAGTGCCCTATCAATGGGTTAAATAGAAAAAAAAATGTTTCAAAAAATTTGAATACTACCAAGAATGAATGGTGAAGTTCCAATTTTAGAGCTCTGGAGAGTGTGGAGTACCCCTTCATCGACATTATTCCCAGGTCCATTCTGACCCAGAGTGGTAGTACATGTTAGGGTCCCATCAATGGGTCAAATAGAAAAAAATGATTGAGTTTTTTAAAAAATTGAATACCCATCAAGAATGAATACAACAAAACGTCTTCAGCATAAAATAACACAACAAGGGTTGACATGCCGTAAATTCCAACCAACCAGCAATTTGCTGACTGTCCCAGTAAACTGACTTGTTCACTCTTTCTAAAGCTAAGCCTTTTCTCACCAATTTGAGTCATGTGATATCCTAAACGAATCAGAATATCCCATTCATGTCAATAAGGGGTCAAAGGTTGTCAATAAAACAACTGGTTATTTTCCATGACACTTCTATCAGATTAAAAGTTGGCTTTTGAATTCAAATATTTCTACACTTCCTTGCACAATAAATAGGTAAACTTTACATCATGTAACAATAACATTATGTGTTGAAAAAATCAACTACAAAAAAATGTAAACATGTTCATAAAATGAACATGATTTTCCATCTTCTAGGCATAAAATAACCCTGGATGGTTTGAAATGCTGTAAAGATCCATCAATCTAACCAACCTTCATTATTTCAGTCATATTATTATATTCACTTTCAGACTAATGCAGGCATTTAGCGAAGAAAATTTTCTATAAAAATGCATTGGAAATAATTTTATTAGAAAAATGCTTTACAAATGTATTTACTTAAAAAAATATATTGGAAATTGTTTTACCACAAAGATGCATTGAAAATGTATTTACTATGAAAAATATATTGAAAATTATCTTACTATGAAAATACATTCATTGCAAATTAATTTACCATGAAAAAATATATGGGAAATTGTCTTACTATAAAAATGCATTGCAAATAAATTTACTACAAAAAACATATTAGAAATTGCCTACTATGAAAAGGCATTGCAAATGAATTTACTACAAAAAACATATTGGAAATTGCCTTACTATGAAAATGCATTGCAAATGAATTTACTACAAAAAACATATTGGAAATTGTCTTACTATGAAAATGCATTGCAAATGAATTTATTATGAAAAAATATATGGGAAATAGTTCTACTGTAAAAATGCAGTACACATTAATTTATTATATAAAATATATAGAAAATAATTTTATTTTTCAAATGTATTTCAATTTTGGTAACGCTACATCAAACTATTTGGTTATTGAGAGGGGACAAACTCTTCCCAATTATACATATATTCAATGTATTCTTTTTTTAATTTTGTCACCTAGATAACTGATTGCCTCATTTTCTTTGTCAATAATAACTGAGACAATCTTAATTTCTATGGTATCTAAAATGCCCTTTTGAAAGTGTAGAATAAACATCCTACTGGTAGAGGAATCCCAATTACTGTCGAATTGGTAATACAAGGCAACAAGGAAACCATAACTCAATACGGATCTTACCTTGTTGCAAGCCTACTGCAGAAAGCCAAGCATCACAAAACCACAGAAACCAAGCAGCCAATCAGGACTCAAGGAATGGAATCACCCAAATGCATGAATGGAGTATTCCTGAGTTCCATAAATGCCAGCTGTTTTGGGCACCAGTTTAGTAGTGCTTAGATGCTGTTGTTGCTCAAACCAGCAGCATACCCGCCCTGTCGGCTGGGGCATTAGAATGCACCTCTGCAGAGGGGTAAGATTCCCCCAAATGGGTCCACCAGTTGGCCGTGGGTGGCGACCCGTGATGCTTAAGGACGGAGTCTTGATGGATAAGCAGTCCATGACCTGCAACACTCCACTTTGGCCCTATCTTGGGCTAGACGGGTGGTCGAAGAGGCACGCTCCGATCAATCGGCTGGTCATGTCGAACCCTGGCACCTATATGATTTACCCAACCCTATTGCTCTTATGGCAAGCCCCAACCCTTCATCATATGGGTGCTATGAGGTGGTGGCTGAGGGTCTTATTGTCCAGGGAATGACATTAAACTCTATCTGATGGTGAGGTTCCAGTTTTGGAGGTTTGGGGAATGTGGAGCACCCCTTCATCACCATTGCTCCCTGGTCCACTCTGACCCGGAGTGGTAGTACCTGTTAGGGTCCCATCTATGGGTTAAATAGAAAAATGTATTTATGAAAAAATTGTATTATCCATTAAGAATTGATTTATTTCAAAACTTTTTTGGCATTAAATGACCCACTGAGGTTGATATGCCGTAAACCAAACCAAACCAAACAGAAAGGAAATTGCACAATTTTATCTAATTCTTTTGTTGATACAATGTATCCATTCATATATAAATCACCTAGTTGGGACTTATGTTTTTAAAATGTCTTTGTGTAGGAGTTCTTCAATTGCTATGTTATTCTTTTCAAAGTCATTTCCATTAGAGGCTTAATACCGTTCTATGCAATCATTTGGGCTTCAATGCCTTCCCCTTCAAGACATTCTTGCAAGAGCACTTAAAGAATTTTTGTCATTTGTTTAATGGATGTTTTAAATTGATTTAAAATGTTTCTTTTAATTGAAGTGAATGTTTGCATGAAAAATAATAAACATGTTTTGGAGAAAAAGATCTGTCAGATACTGGTGCTGAATAAATATATTAAGCATTCAATTTCCTCTGTGTATCATTTCACCTCAACAACACAACACAAACAACTCAAGTCAACCAATTCATTCACTAGCTCTCACCACTAAAAAAAACTTTAAAAGTTTACCATGGATCAAATTGCAGCCGTAAAAATGTGGTCTATTTACTGGACTGCGCACACTGCAAAAAACAATACACTGGAAAATCAGAATGACCATTTTACTTTAGAATAAACAATTAAGAAAACAGGGATCTGTGCGGTAAAGTAAGGAGCTGATGGTAGGTATGGCACTCCACTTCAGACGCAAAAACAATCTCCTTGGTCTAGCGCTAGTGAAAAGGGGATAGACTCCCTCGCTGATTGGCTGATACCAACTTTAGTCCACCCCAACGACTTTAAACTATCCCAACAATACCTTTCCTAAGGGTATTAGTGCTATATGAAATGCAACCAGCTTCGTCCAGTGAAAAGGGGATAGATCCCTCGCTGATTGGCTGGTACCGACATTAGGCTGCCCTGACGACTTTACTTATATATGATAAAAAAGTTTAAGAATCGGTTATTTTGCGGTTATAGATCTATTTCTACCCACAGGTATCAGTGTGTACCTATGAACATCATCAGACCGCTGACTTTATTGGAAATAAATCTTTTTCCAATAAAATCAGGGGTCCGATGATACTCATAGGTATACATTGATACCTGTAAGTAGAAATAGATCTATAACCACAAAATGACCGATTCTTAAATTTTTCTTTACTAATTACATCGCTTTGTTCAATAATATTGAACATCGAGCTCTCAACTTCGATCAGAGTAACTCTAACATTCTGCCGCTGGGGGAAAGGTCCAATTAGATTACAATAAACTAGTACTTGTAGAATAACAATTCTACTCAAATAGTCACAATTTTAACATAAATACAAGATTCACCTTTATAGAAAGAATGAAAATCACATAAGAGGATATTACAGTGAGAATAGAAATGCACAAAGATAAATGGATAAAACGTTTACAAACAAATGAATTTAACATAAAACTAAATGGTGCTGCTTTGAAATAGGATAGCCAGTCTTGGGGTAACACATAAACACCTAAATAACAAAAAGCAAGCAGTTATAGGTAATTTGAAACCAACTTTTACCAGGCTTAACATATACTCCCCAAATGAAAAGCTCTGCCGCTTATTTGCCAGGTGTCCTGATAATCAATATATAAAAAGCTCTAAACCATCTATATCATTGTCCCAACGCCATTGCCCTTATGGCAAGCCCGAACCCTTTGATCATATATGAGCTAGAAGGTGGTGGCTGAGGGTCTTTATTGTTGAAGTGAGTTAGTGTACTGTTGAATTGAACAACAGCAACTAGCTAAGCACAACTGAAACAGTGCCCAAGACAATTGGTATTCTATGGAAATCAAGAATAGTCCATTCATGTATTTGGGTGATTCCATTCCTTGAGTCCTGATTAGCTGCTTTGTTTCTATGATGTTATGAGGCTTCATAAATACCTGGCATTCTGCAGTAGTATTGCAGCAAGATAGATTCGTATAACAAATTACGACTACTTATTGCCTTGTCTGACCAATTTAGTGGTAATTGGAATTAATATGATTAATTCATGTCCTGGAATGACGTTAATCTCTATCTGATGGTGAGGTTCCAGTTCTGGAAGTCTGGGGAATGTAGAGTACCCCATTATCACCATTGCTCTCTGATGTGGAGTGGTAGTACCTTTTAAGGTCCCATCTATGGGTTGAATAGAAACAAATTTTGTACCCATGAAGAATGTATAAAACAAAATACATATTCAACATAAAATGACCCAATGGGTTTGACATGCCATAAAACCCAACCAACCAAACAACCAACCAACACTATAATATTTATTGATTTATTAAAGAAATTGAATTCTCTGATGTCAAGCGAATGACGTCATCAAATCTTTTTATTGATGTCTTTTTTTTGCCTCCAATTCTTAAATCATGTCTTGGCTATGACGTTAAACTGCATCTAGTGGTGAAGTTCCAATTCTGGAGCTCTGGGGAGTGTGGAGTACCCCTTCATCATTGTTCCCACGTCCACTCTGACCCGGAGTGGTAGTACCTGTTAGTGTTAAAAAATTAACTTTAAAAAAAAATTTGAATACCTATCAAGAATGATTAAACAAAATGTCTTCGGCATAGAATAACCCAACGAGGGTTGACATACCATAAAATCTAATCAATCAACCAACCATTCTTAGATCTTATCAAATATTGTACACACTTGTGGTGCTCCACGTCAGATGGAGCACAATCTCCCTGGTCTAGCACTAGGGAAAAGGAGATTGACTCCCTTGCTGTCCAGGAAATAATTTTCATTCAACAAAATGTGCGTGCTACATTACCAGTGCATGTTCCATTGCTTCTCTGATAGCATTTCAACTCCTTCAGAAACTTTTTGAAAAAAATGTCTAAAACTTTTTCCCCCATAAAAAAACTTTTCTGCCGACAATGACCTAAGGGCGACCCTAGTTGAGAATAATAAAAAAAATCAATACTATAAAAAGAAATGTTCGTATTTGTTCATATTCCCCTAACAGAGACTTTGGACAGTTTTAAACAGCCTACAACTACAATTGCATTATCTCTTTTGCCAAAAAGAAAAACTGAATAAAAAAAGCTGAACACTAGTCTGTCATTTTCAATGAAATATGCCTACAAGAGGATCTACTACCTAACTATACAACATACACACACACACACACACACACACATATATATATATATGAATTTATTTGCGTATAAACTTTGTTCTTGAGAACGTGTTGTTGGGATATCAGAATGCATGGGAAATGTACAAGTGAACAAAAAAACTGACTTTCACTACCCAGCCGTTGTCTTGTCCCTGGTTCACTTTATTATATATATATATATATATTCTTTGCACTTGGATTGTGATAACCTTCAAAACCAACCACTAAACCAATATAAACAGGATGCTTCAAGTAAATCATAAATCTGTATATATATATATATATATATATATATATATATATATATATATATATATATATATATATATATAAACAGAGTTTTATAATTATATGGAGGTGCATGGTGTAATGGTTAGAGTTGTAGGAAATGGACTCGTCAACCCGAGTTCAGTTCCTGGGCAAAGCTGGTTGCATTTCACATAGCGCTAATACCCTTGGGAAAGGTATGAATCCATTTCTCCCTCCAGCTATGGGTAAATAGCAGGGCAGACTGCGCTCTTTAACCTTGGCTAGGTAACCAGTCTAGGAAAGGAACTCTGAATTCAAACCGGTTAAACTCCGCTTAATAAATTGACCTTGTGTCATATCCTACTCCTGCGGAGGGGTTGGTAAAATATATATATATATATATAAAAGGGTATGAAAAACACTGTTGTTAAAATACCCTTTCATCTATACATATACTGTCAGATTCATTTCCTTACTCTTAACTCATATATATATATATATATATATGTATAATGAGGAAAAATGAGTAAAGAAAAGAAATGTAGATGGATAAAAATGAATTTAATCGATATCACTTACATATGTGTTTCGGTCAGTTTATCAAAATGTATACGGATTATTACTATTATTATTATTAAAATAATCAGATGAAATTGAAATAATGATAATAATAATAATAATAATAATAGGAAAAATGTAAGAATATTCCGTACACAGAGAGATTTTTTACGACCTTCATCAGAGTGAATTTTTATTTTTTGAGTAGAGAAAAATCCGTTGGAGACAAAACAGAATTTTAAAAAATGTTTGAAAAAAAAAAAAATAATATAATATATATATATATATATATATATATATGACACCTCCTGAACAGTAATATTTTGAAATCTAGTCTTACAAATTATTGCTTGTATAGTGGTTTTGATCCTTACTGGGTACCTTACCATTGCAGCTATGTACCACAACAAACTATAAGAATATTGACTAAAATTCATCGGCATGTTATAAGAAATATTTTTGGCCTTTTGTCAAAGTTCTAATAATTCTTTAATAATTTTGAACTTATTTGCTTGTTTTACATGTGTATATTTGCTTGCTAACATATTGTATGAAGCTATCAATTCTTTATTCTAAACACTGGAACCAAAAATGTTTCAAAATCTTTGTTCGTTGGTTTGTTTCTTTCTTATAACTGTGATCACATGAGTTAATTCAATTTAAAATTTTCTCTCATGCTCCTTATTCTAATTTCATTGCCGTAAATCAATTCCTCCAATTTCAAACCTGTCATTTATTTATTTTTATTTCCAATCAGCGAAAAGGATCTTCATTTTAATTGACCCCTCACAGCGAAATATTCACCATCTTTATTGCAAATAAAATGAGAAATTGGAAGATATAGTAAATTCTGAATGGAATGTCAAACGGTGGAATGGATAGTGGGGCAGAAAAGTGTCTTTTATTTTTTTTTTTTTTTTTAATGTTTTCCCGAGTAATTTTTGACTATTTTTCTTTTGTTTTTGTGTGAACCTTCATTACAATGTACAAATGACTAACATCCGAGAAATTCGATTAAAAATAAAATGTGTCAGTTCAGGCATTATGGTGAGATTTATTAAGAGCTGATTTTTATAAAGTTTAAAAAGTTTTAATTCTCTTTAAATTGCTTCTATAACTTTTCTTATAAATAACAACAAATTAGCATTTGTATTATTTGTATTATTTGGACTATTGTCCTCATCTTTATCGTTATCAGCACAATGTTTTGGCCGATGTGCCATCCTGCCTTCTTCAAGTATTTATTTTATGATTCAGTAACCTTCTTGAACTCAAGAACCTTCAATTGAACACATGGCATAGTGGCATTAATAGGCATTAAGTTAAGACAGTTCTAAGTGACAGTTATCTCTAGGCTGCAGGTTCAATCCTGGTCAAGGGTGACAGTAACATAGAATAATAATTAACACAGCTTAACCACTTAGAGAACAGTATACCATTGTGGATTGAATAAAGGTTTGGGTTCAGAGTTCCTTGAAGGTTCTCGATTACGATAAGAAGGTTCCTGAGTTTGAAGAGAAGGTTTTCAAGTTCAACAAGAAATTTAGTTATTTCTGGGTGGTGCCGTCTTGATGGCCAATAGGGAGGATGGCAAGTGAGTCATAGGAATCTGTGCTGTTGGCATGCCTTGGTGATAAGGATATTTTAGATTATATATATATATATATATATATATATATATATATGATAGAAAATAGATAGAAAAAAACAAATGATGATATTAGTATGCTGACAGATATCTGTTTCGACCTTTTAATAAAGCCGTCATCCTCAAGAGCAACTATAATTATGAAAGAAAGAGGGAATAGTTAACCGTTTGGCACAAGAGGCACAAACAACGCTCTCGTGCCAAATGGTTAACTGTTCCCTCTTTCTTTCATAAATATAGCTGCTCTTGAGGATGACCGCTTTATTAAAAGGTTAAAACAGATATCTGTCAGCATACTAATATTATCATTTGTTTTTTCTATTTTCTATCATACTGTCAGATTCATTTCCATTTATTATATATATATATATATTCTACATTACAAATAATACATATATATTTTGTGGGATGCATATATATTTATATAAATATATTTTTTCTTTTCTACAAACAGATGAAAATCTGCTTAAAGATATCCAATTTATTCTTAATTAGTATATAGATATAAGAATTTCACATAAAATTTTATCTAAAATGTGTCTACTTTTTATACAGCAGACAAGCTTAAAGCCAAATGTATCTTATATATATATATGCTCTGGAATACTTATATAGGTGAAATGTTCCTTCTTTGCCCTCGAGCAGCTGAGTTTTATGAAATGCAAGGATATGGGCTTTATCAAATTAACCAACTTTGAACAGCATAGATTTTGGTTAAGAACAGGAAATTCTCATTTCAGAATGTTTTTGAGGAAAATTCGAAGAATTTAATTAAGCGCATTGATTCGTTCAAACAGGCTTTCCTATCTTTGTTGAATTTTTTTTATCCAAGCATTTCAGCTGCTCTATCCTGGGTTTTTCTTATTAACCTTGCCGAAATGTTGCACAAAATTTTGTATTTGATCCATATTCTAATTCCTATGCCTGTTAGATCCAGTTATTCCCACTGCGGATCTAAAGCTAAAAAAAAAAAAAAAAGATCCAGATATTGGCGTTCTACAGGTCATCATTTAATGCAAGGGCCAGTGAACTACAGTTGGTGGATCAAATTTAAATCTATGATGTAGAAATGTGTGTAGACTGATCAGTATTCAACTGTGTTGTAAGTTGAATCTGCTTCTCAGAATCAAGATTTGGTAAATGTTAAACCATTTACCAAATCTGGATTCTGAGATAGCAGCTTGGGCTATTCTACTATGTGGAATGGCCAAGTCTATTTCCAGGATTTTTATTGGTTGGTGGTTTTAGTGGGTATATTTGTATCCATATATACTGAACACTTGACCATCTCCTCAGTTGCTACAGAGTGCATTCGGTTACTGTCTTTTTTGTCTGGTTACTGGATGCTAGTCACAGCCTTCATGTGAAGGCAAGTATGATGTTCCTTGTACACTCATAAGATTCATAAAATATTTATTAGTTCTAATGTGATTATTTAGTGTAAAAATATAACTGTTAGGGATATATAGCAAGAATCCAGCCACTGTTTCATAACAACTGCACATGTTAATCATAAGTGTATAGATTTGTGTAGACTGATCAGTATTCAACTGTGTTGTAAGTTGAATCTGCTTCTGAGAATCAGCCTTGGTAAGAGGTTTAAATAGCAGCTTGGGCTATCTACTTTGTAGCATGGTCAATTCTATTTCCAGGATTTTGATTGGTTGGTGGTTTTAGTGTGGATATTTTATCCATATATACTGGACACTTGACCATGTCCAGAAGCAGATTGAACTTGCAACACAGTTGAATCAGGTGTTCAGTACATTCGGATAAAAATATCTATCTACACTAAAACCACCAGCTAATCAAAATCCTGGAAATAGACTTGCTCATGCCCCATAGTAGAATAGCCCAACCTGCTATTTAAACCATTGCCCAAGTCTGGATTCTCAGAAGCAGATTCAACTTGAAATACAGTTGAATACTGATCCCTCTATACAAATCTCTACAGTCGCATGATACCAAACTATATACTGTATATACATATATATTGCAGCTCTTTTTTCTAATATGACTATCCAATACAGCTGAAAGATAACTATATTTAAAATGTCAAGATGGTTCCAAACTCTTTTCAGACAAACATCCTTATCTACAGAGTGTCAGCTGTCAACAGATGACCTTGAAATGTCTCTCTGCTGTTTCCTTAAACCATGTTTTCAAAAGCAGCTGACAATCACATGACATTGACATCACAATCCTTTGTTTAGATCATGCAGCAATATAAGACTTCATTAAAGAGGTAGAAAATTGATGGAGTCTGTAGTAGGGCAGCTTGATTTTTCACTTTTTTAAAATATCAAATTCTCCCAAACAGTGAAAGTTGTATGTTGGTTTAATATACTAATACCAAAAACTAGATCTCTTACTTGCACCATTATTTGAGGAAATAGTATCAAATTTTGTCTATTAAAATGCACTAAAAAATCCTCGTTTTTCAACATTTAGCCTAGAAATTGGTTTGAAAATTCAGCAATTCCAATAATTAAAACAGAAAAAGTTTTAATCTCTTAAAATGTTATGACCGTTAAAGCTTATTACGTAAATCGCAGCATATTGGAGATGGTGGTGGTGATGGAGGTATATTTTCAATTTGAAATATATTTAATTCACTTCATTTAAAATGAAAACCTTTTCTGTTTTGAATATTGAAATTGATAAATTTTCTAACCAATGTCTAGGCTAAATTTTGTAAAGACAAGATTGCAAAGGTCATTAAACGAAAAACAAAGAATCCAAATCAACTCTTTAGTTTGTTTACTAAATATCAATATGTACTTGCCTTTTTCGTCTCCTTCATCAATAGATATGAACAGATGACGATAGATAGATAGATAGATAGAACGAAAGAAAGAAAGAAATGAGATGACTGAGACAGACAGACAGATAGATAGATAGATAACCAGGATATGCAGGGAGCTTCCAACCTCAATCTTGCTCCTTATTCTAATTTTTTTTTTTTTGCATTTTAGCAGACGATCCTTATTGTTATTGTTGGAATATTTCTAGATATAAGGTGTGATCCAATTCCCCGCCTGGATTTATAGACTAGCCAAGGTAACGTGGTTTACTCGTCCGGCCAATCAACAACCATAATGCGTGGCTGATTCACTACTTAAACACTGATACTTGCCACAGTTCACTTGCAATCAATGAGGAGGAACTTACGGCCATTGACGAAGGAACTGAGGACTCTTTACCAGAACAACCAAAGGACTCATTATCAGAGGACTACAAAGGATCCAATTCCACTGGACAAGCGCTCTTGCTTAAAGCCTTCAGGATGGCCCAAAAGATTGTAACAGTTATTTCCTCAAACAGTGGTGCGAGTAAGAGATCTGATTTTTGGTATTCATATTTATTAAACCAACACACAAGTTTTACTGTTTGAGAGAATTTGATATTTTCAAAAAAGTTAAAAATCAACCTACCCTAGTTGACATGCCGTAAAATCCAACCAAACTAAATGTTAGTGTGTTAAAATTTCAGCAAACAAGATGAGTATTTCAAAGTCCTTTATCCACTACGCCATCTTCCATATGACACTTAGATACTTGGGGGGTGAAGGTGGGGGTGGGTGTCTTAGAGGCTTAAATTTAATTAAATACTATCTTTATAATGAAAAAATCTACTTTGAATCTTTCTGTTTTGTAAAACGTCTGATTCATTAGTTGAAACCTAATTTTACCTTCAGTTCATATGCCAGAGCTTATTGAGAACATAGCTATATATATATATATATATATATATATATATATATTGTGTAATGCGAGGTAGAGAAAAAAAAAGAGAGAAAACATTAGAAGAGTGTTAAAAATTAAAACCTTTGCCAATTATTCTTGTTTTCTTAAATATAAACTTGTATCCAAGTGTGAGAAGTTGTATATGTTTAGCTGTGAATATAAAACATTCATTCACAAATACATATAGGCTATTAGACAAGAATTTAAACATACACACGATATTGATTATATGCACATAAATAAATATATATATATATATATGTATATTTACCAACTCCTCCGCACGAGCAGGATGTGACACAAGGTCAATTACTTAAGCGGAGTTCAACAGGTTTGAATTCAGAGTTTTCCTTCTTATAGACTGGTTACCTAGCCATGGTTAAAGAACCCAGTCTGCCCTGCTATTTTGCCCATAGCTGGAGGGAGAGTAGGATTCATACCTTTCCCAAGGGTATTAGCGCTAAGTGAAATGCAATGACCACATCCAGGATTTGAACTCGGGACGACAAGTCCATTTCCCATGACTTTAACCATTACACCACGCACTTCCTAACTAAATAAATAAATAAATATATATGTGTGTGAGTGTGTGTACAGACACAAATTACCTTATTTGATATGAATCAGCTAGGAATTTATATGGACATAACTAACATTATGTTTGTGTGTATCAAAATTGTGCATAGACAATTGTATATCTGAATGTATGAGTATACATGAGTATATATATTTTGTGTGAGATTAAGATAATTTGCTTTAGAAGCATTGTTGAGTAAAGTATATCATTATTTATATTTTTTGCTTGAAGGCAGTTACAATGCGTATATCATATAAATTTGCGATCTTCTCAATGTCCACTCTACTTTGTATAGTAGTAGTAATATTTACGTATTTACCCTTGAAAAGCTAATTTCGCATGTATCGTTTGCTGCGTATTGGTGGCCCTGGTAAAGTCTCTGACTCTGCATGCTGAGTTCCCAGTTTCGATTTCTGTCGGATGGAAATCGTAAGTATACATCGCTGATGAGACTGAATAAAGTTGAAACAGCTGCTGTACGATGTTCTACATAGGGGGCGATATTTGCCGAGTTCGCTTGTCATGATCATTTTCATTAATTATAGAATTTTATACAATATACACATTGTAACTGCCTTCAAGCAAAAAATATAAATAATAATATATTTGTATGCGTATATGTATACATGTGTAATTACATGTGAGTGTCTGCACATGAATGTATATATGTATTTATACGTGTACATCTGAATGTGTGTGTATACATATATAATGTGTGTGGGGGGTGCATGTATTTGTATATGTGTGCATGTATATGTGTACACATATGAATACATGTATACATGAAAATGAATACATGTATACATGAAAATGAATACATGTATACATGAATATGACTACATGTATATGTGTATACATGAATGCATGTATATGTGTATATATGAATGCATGTATATGTGTATATATGTATATATGAATGCATGTATATGTGTATATATGTATATATGAATGCATGTATATGTGTATATTAACATCGCTCTCTGTGGAGGAGATATTACCACCTAGGTATGTGAATTGTTCTACTGGTTTAAGAGGCTTGCCGTCGAGTGTGGAGATGTCTCCTTTATTTTTGAAATTCATGAACTCTGTTTTACCGGAGTTCACATAGAGGCCTATATTCTTTGCTGCCTCCTCCAAGCTATGTAGCAGTGACGAATAGCAAAGGCATGGGCGGCCACAAATAGATTATCAGTCATATGGAGGTCCGATCTCCCTGGCAAGCTGAAGCGACAGTTCTTCCAGGCTGTGGTTGTGTCGGTGCTGCTGTATGGCTGCACCACCTGGACCCTGACAAAGCGTCTTGAGAATAAGCTAGATGGGAGCTGCACAAGAATGCTGCGAGCAGTCTTGAATAAGTCGTGGAAACAGCACCCCACAAGGAAACAGCTGTACGGCCACCTGCCCCCCATCTCACAAACTATCCGAGTGAGACGGACAAGGCATGCAGGACACTGCTGGAGAAGGGATGAACTCATAAGCGACGTTCTCCTGTGGAAGCCAACACATGGACATGCAAGTGTGGGGCGCCCAGCAAGGACATACATTGACCAGTTATGTGAAGATGCTGGCTGCTCCGCAGAGGAGCTTCCAGGTGTAATGAATGATAGGGAGGGTTGGCGAAGGATTGTCATGGATGCCCGTGCTGCGTGCGCGACATGATGATGATGATGATATGTGTATATATGTATATATGAATGCATGTATATGTGTATATATGTATATATGTGTATATGTGTATATGTATATATGAATGCATGTATATGTGTATATGTATACATGAATATGAATGCATGTATATGTTATATATGTATACATGAATATGAATGCATGTATATGTGTAATATATGTATACATGAAATATGAATGCATGTATATGTGTATATATGTATACTGAATATGAATCATGTATATTGTGTATATATGTATACATGAATATAATGCATGTATATGTATACATGAATGTGAATGTATGTATACATGAATGTATATGTATGTATATATATGAATGTGTATGTATATATATGTATATATATGTATAATTGAATGTGTATGTATATATATGTATATATATGTATAATTGAATGTGTATGTATATATATGAACGCATATATATATGTATATATGTGCGCATAAATATGAATGCATGTATATGTGTACATGTATATGAATGTTTATGTGTCTGTGTGCAGACACATGCATCAAAGCACAAAATTAATGAAATATCTGCCTATGTAATAGAAGTATATGAACTATTATAAATGTGTTAAAATTCGTTCATAAGTATGTGCATATACGTGTGTGTGTGTGTATAAATGTATGTTATACACGTTTATATGTGAATGTCTGTCCACCATAGAGATGAGCTATTCAAGTTCATAACAGTTTGTAAGTTTTAACAGGAAAAAAAATTTCTCTTGTACCGTGTGCCACCCAAATAACTTCACTGTGTTTGAACATGGTTTTTAATGCATAGTATCAGTGGATACGTACACATACTCTGTATTTGGATTGGTGGGAATATTTTTAAATCATCAGGAGGTTGTCAAATTGGTGTGAAACGGTAATGATTTGTTTGTATTTTATCTATTTATATATATATATATATATATATATATATATATACACTGTATAACATATATATACTATTAATATATTATATAATTATATATATATATATTATCTATTTGGTAGCTCTGTTGGTAGGAATTTTTTAACTGTCATATATTTTAACTTGATTCATAGCAAATTAGTTGAAGACAAATAAGACATTATGTGTGTGTGTGTGAGTGTGTGTATATATATATATATATATATATATATATATACTGGGCTGGTTTAGCTCAGTCAGTAGTCAGTCATGATAATTTGTATTTTTTAGATTATTCGGACTGTTGTCCTTATCTTTATTGTTATAAACACATTTCAACCGACGTGGTGTCCTCCGGACTTCTTCAACTGTTTCTTGTCAACAAGAAGGTTCCCGAATTTGACAGAGAAACATCTGAAGAAGGTCAGATGGTACATTGGCCAAAAGTGTTGTGTAAGATATATTCATTTTACATAGTTATTTTTATTTGTATTTGTATTTATAATTATTATATGTAAATTGGCAAGAAATTTATCTATAAACAAGATACAGCTAATTATTCATAGCTT
Source organism: Doryteuthis pealeii (assembly GCA_023376005.1). Classification (NCBI taxonomy): domain Eukaryota; kingdom Metazoa; phylum Mollusca; class Cephalopoda; order Myopsida; family Loliginidae; genus Doryteuthis; species Doryteuthis pealeii. Next base: position 11,216,826 of record CM042152.1, read on the forward strand.
ACGTTAAATCCTACTTAAGGTATTTTGCCCGTGACTGCTTCCGTTTTCCGTTTACCGTAAGAATATACGGTAAAAAACATTTTTGTTTGATAGAGTTATTAAGTTATAAGAAGTAATTATTTTTTTACCATTCATTAATTAAAATACAATTTTAGAATTGTGTAAAAATATTTATATTTAAATCTTTTTTCTTCGCATATTTCGTTGTTTTGATTTTTTTAAAACCGGTGAAAAACAAAAAAATGATCCCCTCTATTCTATGTACTGTTAATATATTCATTAAACTTGACTAGAAAAGAACTAAGATGTTTGTTGACGTTTTGATAAGCAAATTTAATGCGAAAATAAGTGATGGAATTTCAGTTGTTGATGAAATTTTTTAAACTAACATTCGTGTCAATTTTAATAAAATTTTGGAGAATTAAGTAAATTTAACAAGATATTCAAAAGCAAAAACATTGTTTTTTCAAGAACTCAGTTGATGCATTTTTAGGTAAGTATTGATTTAAAAAAGTGTTATTGTCAATGTGAAGTTTGTTATTTAATTTATTCTTCAATTCTTTCAGTTTTAGATTTATTAAAACAGTTTTATTTTTTATTTAAGGAAGGAAAATAAGTTTATTTGCGGAGATATATTCTTTCGTTTGATTCTAAAATGTGACATGGACGTGACGGAAAAGTTTTGTTTATTTGGCGGACCTGAACTTTTGACCACTGACAAAAATTTTTGTTTTAATTTTTGTTATTTTCGTTAATGGATTTATTATCGATTAACACCCAAAATTTCAGATGTAAATGAAAAAATTCTAAAAGAGTTTTTATTTTCGTGTTTTCAAGGGGTGCTCATTTCCCGAAATTGAGGATTTATCGTAATCGATCCCCCNGATGAGTCAATTTCCCACGACTAACCATTACAAACAGTGCCTCCACAGTATTAATCATTATTATGTATTATCTATAATATAATATATTTATATAATATATATATATATAATATATAATATAATATATTATATATATAAATATATATATATATAATTATAATATAATAAATATAATATATTATATATTATAATATATTATATAATATATAATATATTATATATATATATTATTATATAATATATTATATAATAATATATATATTAATATAATATATTATATATATAATATATTATATAATAATATAATATATTATTATATATAATATATTATATAATAATTAATATATATTATAATATATTATATATAATAATATATTATATAATAATATAATATATTATATTATATAATATATTATAATAATAATATAATATAATTATATAATATATTATATATATAATATATTATATAATATATAATATATTATATAATATATAATAATAATATTAATATATTATATATATAATATATTTATATATAAATATACTTATATAATAATATAATTATATTTATATAATATAATATATTAATATATATATATATAATATAATATATATATAATATTATAATAAATATAATATATTATATATATATATTATTAATAATATAATATATTATATATATATATATTATATATATAATATATAATATAATAATATAATATATTAATATAATATAATATATTTATATATATAAATATAATATATTAATATAATATATTATATAATAATATATATATATATATATATATAATATATATATATATATAAATATTAATATATAATATATAATTATAAGATAATATATATATATATATAATATATTATAATATAATATATATATATAATATATTAATATATTATAATATAATATATATATATATATATATATAATAATATAATATATTATATAATATAATATATTTATATATATAATATATTATATAATATAATATATTATATAATATATATATATTATATAATAATATAATATATTAGATAATATAATATATTATATATATAATATATTATAAATGTATTATCTAGATTTTTCATCTTTATTGTTATCTACCAACATTTTGGCCAATGTACCATCTGACCTTCTTCAGATGTTTCTCTGTCAAATTCGGGAACCTTCTTGTTGACAAGAAACAGTTGAAGAAGTCCGGAGGACACCACGTCGGTTGAAAATGTGTTTATAACAATAAAGATAAGGACAACAGTCCGAATAATTCTAAAAAATACAAATTATTCATGACTGACTACTGACTGAGCTAAACCAGCCAGTATATATATATATATATATATATATATATATACACACACTCACACACACACACATAATGTCTTATTTGTCTTCAACTAATTTGCTATGAATCAAGTTAAGAATATATGACAGTTAAAAATTCTACAACGAGCTACCAAATAGATTTAATATATATATATATAATTATATAATAATATTTATAATGTAATATATATGTTATACAGTGTATATATATATATATATATATATATATATATATATAAATAGATAAATACAAACAATCATTACGTTTCACACCAATTTGACAACCTCCTGATTGATTTAAAAATATTCCCACCAATCCAAATACGAGTATGTGTACGTATCACTGATACTATGCATTAAAAACCATGTTCAAACACAGTGAAGTTATTTTGGGTGGCACACGGTACAAGAGAAATTTTTTTTCCTGTTAAAACTTACAAACTGTTATGAACTTGAATAGCTCTATCTCTATGGTGGACACGACATTCACATATAAACGTGTATACATACATTTATACACACACACACACGTATATGCACATACTTATGAACGAATTTTAACACATTTATATAGTTCATATACTTCTATTACATAGGCAGATATTTCATTAATTTTGTGCTTGATTGCATGTGTCTGCACACGACACATAAACATTCATATACATGTACACATCATGCATTCAATTATGCCACATACATAAATATCGTTCATATTATCATACACATTCAATATACATATATATATACATACTATATACATACACATTACAATTATGCATATAATATACATATATATACATATACTCATTATATATCATACATATACATTCATGTAACATACATTCACATTCATGTATACATATACATCATTCATATTCATGTATACATATACACCATATAATGCATATCATATTTCATCAGTATACATATATACAACATATACATGCATTCATATTCATGTATACATATATACAACATATACATGCATTCATATCATGTATACATATATACACATATACATGCATTCTATATTCATGTTCATATATACATATATATACATCATTCCATATCAATGTATAACATATATACACATATCATCATTCATATATACAAATATATACACATATACATGCATCATATATACATATATACACATCAATATGCATTCATTATATATATACACATATCATCATCATCATCATGTCAGCGCAGCGCAGCACGGGCATCCATGACATCCTTCGCAACCTCCTATCATTCATTACACCTGGAACTCCTCTGCGGAGCAGCAGATCTTCACATAACTGGTCAATGTATGTCCTTGCTGGGCGCCCACACTTGCATGTCATGTGTTTGGCTTCCACAGGAGAACTCGTTATGAGTTCATCCTGCTTCTCAGCATGCCTGCATGCCTTGTCCGTCTCACTTCGGATAGTTTGTGAGATGGGGGGCAAGGTGGCCGTACAGCTGTTTCCTTGTGGGGTGCTGTTTCCACGACTTATTCAAGACTGCTCGCAGCAATTCTTGTGCAGCTTCCATCTAGCTTATTCTCAGACGCTTTGTCAGGGTCAGGTGGTGCAGCCATACAGCAGCACCGACAACACAGCTGGAAGAATGTCGTTCAGCTTGCCAGGGAATGGACGCTACTCCATATGACTGATATATCTATTTGTGGCGCCATGCTTTGCTATTCGTCACTGCTACATAGCATTGGAGGAAGGAGCAAAGAATATAGGCCCTCTATGTGAACTCCGGTAAACAGAGTTCATGAATTTTCAAAATAAAGGAGAACATCTCCACACTCGAGGCAAGCCTCTAAACCAGTAAGAACAATTCACATACCTGGTGGTAATATCTCCTCCATCAGAGAGCGATGTTTAATATACACATATACATGCATTCATATATACACATATATACAATATACATGCATTCATATATACATATATACACATTATACATGCATTTCATATACACATATACATGCATTCAATGTATACAAAATATTACATGTAGTCTATTCATGTATACATGTATTCATTTTTCAATTGTATACCATGTATTCATTTTCATGTATACATGTATTCATATGTTGTACACACATATACATGCACACATATACAATACATGCACCCCCAACACATTATATATGTATACACACACATTCAGATGTACACGTATAAATACATATATACATTCATGTGCAGACACTCACATATGTAATTACACATGTATACATAACGCATACAAATATATATTATTTATATTTTTTGCTTGAAGGCAGTTACCAATGTGTATATTGTATAAAATTCTATAATTAATGAAAATGATCTATGACAAGGAACTCGGCAAATATCGCCCGCGTATATGTAGCATCGTACAGCAGCTGTTTCAACTTTATTCAGTCTCATCAGCGATGTATAACTTACGATTTCCATCCGAGAGAAATCGAAACTGGGAACTCAGCATGCAAGAGTCAGAGACTTAACCAATTGGCCACCAATAGCAGCAAACGATACATGCGAAATTAGGCTTTTCAAAGGGTAAATACGTAAATTTAACTATACTAACAAAGTAGAGTGGACATTGAGAAGATCGCAAATTTATACGATATACGCATTGTAACTGCTTCAAAAAAATTATAAATAATGATATACTTTACTCAACAATGCTTCTAAAGCAAATTATCTTAATCTCACACAAAATTATATACTCATGTATATCTCATACATTCAGATATCACAATTGTCTATGCAAATTTTGATACACACAAACATAATGTTAGTTATGTCCATATAAATTCCTAGCTGATTTCATATCAATAAGGTAATTTGTGTCTGTACACCACTCACACACATATATATTTATTTATTTATTTTATTTAGTTAGGAGTGCGTGGTGTAATGGTTAAAGTCATGGGAAATGGACTCGTCGTCCCGAGTTCAAATCCTGGATGTGGTCATTGCATTCACTTAGCGCTAATACCCTTGGGAAAGGTATGAATCCTACTCTCCCTCCAGCTATGGGCAAATAGCAGGGCAGACTGGGTTCTTTAAACCATGGCTAGGTAACCAGTCTATAGAAAGGAAACTCTGAATTCAAACCTGTTGAACTCCGCTTAAGTAATTGAACCTTGTGTCACTACCTGCTCGTGCGGAGGAGTTGTTAAATTAACATATATATAATATATATATATTTTATTTATGTGCATATAATCAATATCGTGTGTATGTTTAAATTCTTGTCTAATAGCCTATATGTATTTGTGAAATGAATGTTTTATATTCACAGCTAAACATATACAACTTCTCACACTTTGGATACAAGTTTATTTTAAGAAAACAAGAATAATTGGCAAAGGTTTAATTTTTAAACTCTTCTAATGTTTTTCTCTTTTTTTTTTCTCTACCTCCATTTACACCAATATATATATATATATATTATATATATATATAGCTATGTTCTCATAAGCTCTGGCATATGAACTGAAGGTAAAAATTAGGTTTCAACTAATGAATAGACGTTTTAAACAAAACAGAAAGATTCAAAGTAGATTTTTTTTCATTTAAAGATAGTATTTAATTAAATTTAAGCCTTAAGACACCCACCCCCACTTCACCCCCAATTATCTAAGTGTCATATGGAGATGGCGTAGTGGATAAAAGGACTTTGAAATACTCATCTTGTTTGCTGAAAATTTTAACACACTAACATTTAGTTTTGGTTAGATTTTACGGCATGTCAACTAGGGTAGGTTGATTTTTAACTTTTTTTGAAAATATCAAATTCTCTCAAACAGTAAAACTTGTGTGTTTGGTTTAATAAATATGGAATACCAAAAATCAGATCTCTTACTCGCACCACTGTTTGAGGAAATAAATGTTACAATTCTATTGGGCCATCCTGAAGGCTTTTAAGCAAGAGTGCTTGTCCAGTGGAATTGGATCTTTGTAGTCCTCTGATAATGAGTCCTTTGGTTGTTCTGGTAAAGGAGTCCTCAAGTTCCTTCGTCAATGGCCGTAAAGTTCTCCTGCATTGATTGCAAGTGAACTGTGGCAAGTATCAGTGTTTAAGTAGTGAATCAGCCACGCATTATGGTTTGTTGATTGGACCGGACGAGTAAACCACGTTACCTTGGCTAGTCTATAAATCCAGGTGGGGAATTGGATCACACCTTATATCTAGAAATATTCCACAACAATAACAATAAGGATGATCTGCTAAAATGCAAAAAAAAAAAATTAAGATAAGGAGCAAGAATTGAGGTTGGAAGCCTCCCTGCATATCCTGGTTATCTATCTATCTATCTACTATCGTCTGTCTGTCTCAGTCATCTATTTCTTTCTTTCTTTCGTTCTATCTATCTATCTATCTATCGTCATCTGTTCATATCTATTGATGAAGGAGACGAAAAAGGCAAAGTACATATTGATATTTAGTAAACAACTAAAGAGTTGATTTGGATTCTTTGTTTTTCGTTTAATGAACCTTTGCAATCTTGTCTTTACAAAATTTAGCCTAGACATTGGTTAGAAAATTTATCAATTTCATATTCAAAACAGAAAAGGTTTTCATTTTAAATGAAGTGAATTAAATATATTTCAAATTGAAAAATATACGCTCCATCACCACCACCATCTCCAATATGCCTGCGATTTTACGTAATAAGCTTTAACGGTCATAACATTTTAAGAGATTAAAACTTTTTTCTGTTTTAATTTATTTGGAATTGCTGAATTTTCAAACCAATTTCTAGGCTAAATGTTGAAAAATGAGGATTTTTTTAGTGCATTTTAATAGACAAAATTTGATACTATTATTTTCCTCAAATAATGGTGCAAGTAAGAGATCTAGGTTTGGTATTGTATATATGTTAACCAACACACAACTTTCACTGTTTGGTAGAATTTGATATTTTAAAAAAGTTAAAATTCAAGCTGCCCTACTACAGACTCCATCCATCAATTTTCTACCTTTTTAATGAAGTCTTATATTGCTGCATTGATCTAAACAAAGGATTGTGATGTCAATGTCATGTGATTGTCAGCTGCTTTTTTGAAACATGGTTTAAGGAACAGCAGAGAGACATTTCAAGCTCATCTGTTGACAGCTGACACTCTGTAGATAAGGATGTTTGTCTGAAAGAGTTTGGAACACATCTTGACATTTTAAATATAGTTATCTTTCAGCTGTATTGGATAGTCATATTAGAAAAAGAGCTGCAATATATATGTATATACAGCTATATAGTTTGGTATCATGCGACTGTAGGATTTGTATAGAGGGATCAGTTATTCAACTGTATTTCAAGTTGAATCTGCTTCTTCTGAGAATCCAGACTTGGTAATGTTTAAATGGCAGGTTGGGCTATTCTACTATGGGCATAGAGCAAGTCTATTTCCAGGATTTTGATTAGCTGGTGGTTTTAGTGTAGATAGATATTTTTAATGTTGACATGTACGAAACCTGATTCAACTGGTTGCAAGTTCAATCTGCTTCTGGACATGGTCAAGTGTCCAGTTATTATGGATAATAAATTACCACACTAAAACCACCAACCAATCAAAATCCTTGGAAATAGACTTGACCATTCCACAAAGTAGAATAGCCCAAGCTGCTATTTAAACCACTTACAAGTCTGATTCTGAGAAGGAGATTCAACTTACAAACACAGTTGATGCTGATGCCTCTACACAAATCTTATACACTTATGATTAACATGAGCAGTTGTTATGAAACAGTGGCTGGCAATTCTTGCTATTATCCCTAACAGTTATATTTTTACACTAAATAATCACATTAGAACTAATAAATCTTTTTTATGAATCTTATGAGTGTACAAGGAACATCATACTCGCCTTCACGGAAGGCTGTGACTAGCTTCCAGTAACCAGACAAAAAAGACAGTAAACCGAATGCACTCTGTAGCAACTGACAGGACATGGTCAAGTGTTCAGTATATATGGATAAAATATACCCACTAAAACCACCAGCCAATCGAATATTCGGAATACACTTGGCCATTCCACATAGTAGAATAGCCCAAGCTGCTATCTCAGAATCCAGATTTGGTAAATGGTTTAAGCATTTACCAAATCTTGATTCTGAGAAGCAGATTCAACGTTACAACACAAGTTGAATACTGATCAGTGCTACACACATTTCTACATCACTAGATTTAAATTTGCATCCACCAACTGTAGTTCACTGACCCTTGCATTAAATGTGATGCCTGTAGAACGCCAATACTGGATTCTTTTTTTTTTTTTTTTTTAGCTTTAGATCCGCAGTGGAATAACTGGATTCCTAACAGGCATAGGAATTAGAATATGGATCAATACAAAATTTTTGTGCAACATTTCGGCAAGGTTAATAAGAAAAACCCAGGATAGAGCAGCTGAAATGCTTGGTAAAAAAAATTCAACAAAGATAGGAAAGCCTGTTTTGAACGAAATCAATGCGCTTAATTAAATTCTTCGAATTTTCCTCAAAAACATTCTGAAATGAGAATTTCCTGTTCTTAACCAAAATCTATGCTGTTTCAAAGTTGGTTAATTTGATAAAGCCCATATCCTTGCATTTCATAAAACTCAGCTGCTCGAGGGCAAGAAAGGAACATTTCACCTATAATAGTATTCCAGAGCATATATATATATATATAGATACATTTGGCTTTAAGCTTGTCTGCTGTATAAAAGTAGACACATTTTAGATAAAATTTTATGTGAAATTCTTATATCTATATACTAATTAAGAATAAATTGGATATCTTTAGCAGATTTTCATCTGTTTGTAGAAAAGAAAAAAATATAATTATATAAATATATATGCATCCTACAAAACTATATATGTATTATTTGTAATGTAGAATATATATATATATATATATAATAAATGGAATGAATCTGACAGTATGGTAGAAAATAGAAAAAACAAATGATAATATTAGTATGCTGACAGTATATGTTTTAAACCTTTTAATAAAGCGTCATCCTCAAGAGCAGCTATATTTATGAAGAAAAGAGGGAACAGTTACCATTTGGCACGAGAGCGTTGTTTGTGCCTCTTGTGCCAAACGGTTAACTGTTCCCTCTTTCTTTCATAATTATAGTTGCTCTTGAGGATGACGGCTTTATTAAAAGGTGAAACAGATATCTGTCAGCATACTAATATTATCATTTGTTTTTTTCTATCTATTTTCTATCATATATATATATATATATATATATATATATATATATATATTATTTATAATCTAAAATATCCTTATCACCAAGACATGCCAACAGCACAGATTCCTATGACTCACTTGCCATTCCTCCCTATTGGGCGCATCAAGACGGCACCCAGAAATAACTAAATTTTTGTTGAACTTGAAAACCTCTTTCTCAAACTCAGGAACCTTCTTATCGTAATCGAGAGCCTTCATGGAACTCTGAACCCAAACCTTTATTCAATCCACAATGGTATATCTTTCTAAGTGTTTAAGCTGTGTTATATTATTATTTATGTTACTGTCACCCTTGACGCAGGATTGAACCTGCAGCCTAGAGATAACTGTCACTTAGAACTGTCTTAACTTAATGCTTATTAATGCCACTATGGCATGTGTTCATTGAAGGTTCTTGAGTTCAAGAAGGTTACTGAATCATAAAATAAATACTTGAAGAAGGCAGGATGGCACATCGGCCAAAACATTGTGCTGATTTTTATAAAGTTTTAAAAAGTTTTAATTCTCTTAATTGCTTCTATAACTTTTCTTATAATTAATCAACAAATTAGCATGTTGTATTATTTGTATTATTTGGACTATTGTCCTGCATCTTTATCGTTATCCAGCACATGTTTGCCGATGTGCCCATCCTGCCTTCTTCAAGTATTTTATTTTATGATTCAGTAACCTTCTTGAACTCAAGAACCTTCAATTGAACACATGGCATAGTGGGCATTATAGGCATTAAGTTAAGACAGTTCTAAGTGACAGTTATCTCTAGGCTGCAGGTTCATCTGGTCAAGGGTGACAGTAACATAGAATAATAATTAACACAGCTTAACACTTAGAGCAGTAATAACATTGTGGATTGAATAAAGGTTTGGGTTCAGAGTTCCATGAAGGCTCTCGATTACGATAAGAAGGTTCCTGAGTGTTGAGAGAAGGTTTTCAGTTCAACAAGAAAATTTTAAGTTATTTCTGGTGCGCGTCTGATGGCAATGGGCAGGATGGCAATGAGTCATAGGAACTGTGCTTGTTGGCATGTTTTGGTGATAAGGAATATTTTAGAAATTATAAATAATTATATATATATATATATTATAGTATATATATATATATGATAGAAAATAATAGAAAAACAAATGATAATATATAGATGCGAACAGATATCTGTTTTCGTCTTTTAATAAGCGTCCATCCTGCAAGAGCAACTATAATATGAAAGAAAGAGGGAACAGTTAACGCGTTTGGCACAAGAGGCACAAACAACGCTCTCGTTGCAATTGTTAACTGTTCGCCTTCTTTCTTTCATAAATATAAGGCTGCTCTTGAGATGAACGCTTTATTAAAAGGTTAAAAACAGATATCTGTCAGGCATACTAATATTATGCATTTGTTTTTTCTCTATTTTCTACCATCTGTCAGATTCATTTAGCATTTAAATTATATATATAGTATATATTATAATTCTAGCATTACAAATATACATATATAGTTTTTGTGGGATGCATATATATTTATATAAAATATATTTTTTTCTTTCTACAAACAGATGAAAATATGCTTAAACGATAATCCAATTTAATTCTTAATTAGTATTATTAGATATAAGAATTTCACATAAAAATTTTATCTAAAATGTGTCTAGCTTTATACAGCAGACAAGCTTAAAGCCAAATGTTGCTTATATATATATATATATGCTCTGGAATACTTATATAGGTGATGTTCCTTCTTTGCCCTCGAGCAAGCTTGAGTTTTATTGAATGCAAGGATATGGGCGTTTATCAAATTAACCAACTTTTGAACAGCATAGATTTGGTTAAGAAGGCAGGAAATTCTCATTTCAGAATGTTTTTTGAGGAAAATTCGACGAATTTATTAAGCGCATTGATTCGTTCAAACAGGCTTTCCTTCTTTTGTTGAATTTTTTTTAATGCCAAGGCATTTCAGCTGCTCTTCTGGTTTTCTTATTTAACCTTGCCGAAATGGTTGCACAAAAGTTTTGTATTTGATCCATATTCTAATTCTATGCTGTTAGAATCCAGTTATTGCCACTGCGGATCTAAAGCTAAAAAAAAAAAAAAGATCCAAGGTATTGGCGTTCTACAGGTGCATCATTTAATGCAAGGGTCATGTTGTGAACTCAGTTGGTGGATCAAATTTAATCTATGAATGTAGAAATGTGTGTAGACTGATCAGTATTCAACTGTGTTTGTAAGTTGAATCTGCCTTCTCAGAATCAAGATTTGGTAAAGTTAAACCATTACCAAATCTTGGATTCTGAGATAGCAGCTTGGGCTATTCTACTATGTGGAATGCCAAGTGTATTTCCTGGATTTCGATTGCTGGTGGTTTTAGTGGGTATATTTTATCCATATATAACTGAACACTTGAAACCATTGTCTGTCAGTTGCTACAGAGGCAATTCGGTTACTGTCCTTTTTGTCTGGTTTACTGATGCTAGTGCACAGCTTCTGTGAAGGCGAGTAATGATGTTTCCTGTACACTCATAAGATTCATAAAAAGATTTATTGAGTTCTAATGTGATATTTTTAGTGTAAAAATTTAACTGTTAGGGGATATAGTACAAGAATGCCAGCCACTGTTTCATAACAAACTGCTCATGTTAATCTAAGTGTAATAGATTTGTGTAGAGGGATCAGCATTCAACTGTGTTGTAAAAGTTGAATCTTCCTTCTCAGAATCTAGACTTGGTAAGTGTTTAAATAGGCAGTTGGGCTATTCTACTTTGTGGAATGGTCAAGTCTATTTCCAGGATTTTGATGTGGTTTGGTGGTTTTAGTGTGGATATTTAATTATCCATATATACTGGACACTTGACCATGTCCAGAAGCAGATTGAACTTGCAACACAGTTGAGATCAAGGTGGTTCAGTACATATGGATAAAAATATCTATCTACACTAAAACCACATGCTAATCAAAATCCTGGATAATAGACTTGCTCATGCCCCATAGTAGAAATAGCCAACCTGCTATTTAAACCATTGACCAAGTTGGATTCTCAGAAGCAGAATTCAACTTGAAAATACAGTTTTGAAATACTGATCCCTCTATACAAATCTCTAGCAGTCGCATGAAAAAAAAGAGAGAGATCTCCATCCAAGCCCGGATGAAAACTGCTGGCTTTTCACATGCGCTAATCTTGGGAAAGGTATGAACCACTCTCCCTCCAGCTGTGGGTAATAGCAGGGTAGACTGACTCTTTAACCATGGCTAGGTAACCAGTCTAGAGAAGGAAAACTCTGAATTCAAACCTGTTAAACTCCGCTTAAAAAAGTGACCTTGTGTCACATCCTGCTCGTGCAGAGAGGTTGGTAAATATAATAATATATAATATATTAATATAATACAATACAATATCTTATATTTCTGTTAGATATTTTATTGTAGATGATTCTCATTCTGGTGGACAATCTTAGGATATTTTCTATCAATTAATTCATTCATATGTTTTTTATACCTCTTTCTTTTTTTCTATCTTCTCATATCAAGAAAAAAAAAAGAAAATCTTTACACTGAACATTTTTGATATAATATTAATCTACAGACTAAATTTTACTAAGTAATTCAGACCATATGACCTTTAGGCACCCCTTTTTGATCTCGATTAAGAAAGGACATATTTTTCATGTCAATATCCGGTTTGTTAGGAGTTAGGGTTATAATTTTTTTTTTATCTAAAAATCGTCTGTTAAAACAACTGGATATTGACAGTGTAAATGAAAAACATGTCCTTCTTAATTGAGATCAAAAAGGGGTGCCTAAAGGTCATATGGTCCAATAATTCATCCAATAGTTCCCAAAAATGCCCTCTTAAACTTTTTATTTTTTCTGATATTATCCAAATTAATCTAAAGATTTTGCATGCTATTTCTATTTTGTTATCTGATTAAACAATTTGTTCCAGAACAAAATCCAATTCATTTATTCTTAGTTTTTGAAATCTGTCTTGACAGTTTTGAGTAAAAAAGTTTTTTTTAAATGACTACCATGCAAATTTGCTGTTTTTACATAGTAAATCATTTAAATTCTACATTTTACAATTCTGGACAGAATTCAATTTTTTAATACTCATTTTTTTAATCTATTTAACCCATAGATGGTAACTTAACAGGTACTACCACTCCGGGTCAGAGTGGACCTGGGAGTAATGCTAATAAAGGGATACTAGTTTCAGAATTTAAGCTAATACCCAGTTTAATGCCATGGCACTAAGACCCTCAGCTGTTGCCTTCAAGCACATATGATAAAAATGGTTGGGGGTTGCCATAAGGGCAACAGAGTTAGGACAATCATATAGGTACTAGGGCTTGACATGACCAGCAGATTGATTGACTACCATTGATCATTTTGAAAAATAGAACCTCTCATTTTTCTTCTCAGTATTAATTCTAATTCTCTAATCTCTCTATGTAACTGTAATCTTTAACTCTTTTTATTATTTTATCACTCTTCTTTGGCATCAATTATTTTGAAAGTTTCAATTAGATCACCTCTCATTTTTCTTCTCAGTATTTAGTTCTAATTTCTCTAATCTCTCTATGTAACTGTAATCTTTAACTCTTTTTATTATTTTTATCACTCTTCTTTGTATGTGTTCCAATCTCAATATGACACTGCAAATGTCAGAATCTTTTTGAGCTGCATTGTTTCGGCAGGTACACAGCTAGTCATGAATCTTAATCATTTCTTTAACCACTTTAAAATGAAATATTCAACCTGTCTTCCTCGCACTGTCTTAGTTGAATACACCAAAACATCCTCAAAATTGAATTGATTAAATGAGCAAAATGTCTTGCATATTCTTTTATTGTTCTTCTTCATCTTCTAATGTTTCAAAATATCATTTTGTGCAAGAAATAACAAAAAGACCAAAAAATCAAATGAAGAAGATTTAAGACGCTCAACTTCAAACAACCGAGATTCATTAAACCAACTCGAACACAACCACACACCCAACCCATCCAATACATACCTCCCCCCCCTCACGCCAAACCAAAAATACCTGCGTTTCTCAATGACTGATTCCAAATGACTCTTTACAATAATTTGCCAGTTTTCGTCTTTGATAAAAAGTGCGAAGACATCAAGAAACATTTGCTAATTTAAAATATTTTAATGTTAAGTTTTTGGCAATGTTATAAAGAAAAAAAACTGAAATTTATATAAATAAATAAATAATGAATATAATATATATATATATATATATATATAATATATATATATTTGCTGTAATGGAGCTAAGTTCAAAGAAGATATTAACTCTCTTTATGGATGGATGTATCTGTGTGTGTGTGTGTGTGTGTGTACACAAATATAGTTACTGACAAAAATAGCAATATTATGAATTTTTATTTTTTGGTGTGTGTGTGTTGTGTGTGTGTGTAATATATATAATATATATATATAATATATATAATGTGTTTGTGTGGTGGGTATATATATATATGCGGAGGGGGTTGGTAATACATATATAATTGATGATATAGTATACTATATGTGTAAGTAAATATCATATATATCGAAGTTCGGGTAGCATGAAGTCAAGAGTGAAATCAATGAACCCATGGTCACACTAAATTCCCAAAATATATAATTATATATATATATATTATAATACATCCATTGAAAATTAAACTCACAGATATACAATCCCAAAAAGAAGCATACATGGAATCCACAATGACAACATATATATATATAATCTGTGTATACATGCATGTATGTTGGTCTTTCAATATATATATATATATCTGGCACAAACGTGTGTGTGTTATTGATATATATATTATATATATATATATATATAACAGACGATTTGAATATCTATGTAAGTAACAAATAAAGTATTTAAGCCTTCATATTGATTTTTAATAGTTGCTTTGAATTAAACCTTAGAATTTCTATGAGGTCTGTTCGTCATATATTATTTCCGGAATACAAACTCGGATTTTAAATGAAGCCTTCTTTTAGATTTTGCCATCTTTTCTTCTTTTCTTTTGTTTTATCAAGAACAATGAAGCTATTTGTTTATTTTAAACTACCTGTGGAAATTCCATGTGATAAATGCACAGTAATTGTACAAAGTTAAAACCACAAATAACATTCTGAGATATTGTTGTCAATTTCGATTTCAAAATTTTGGGAATTAATAACACTAATTATACAGGAGAGTTCAAAAAGTTCTAAGCCTCAACAGGAAAGAAAATTGTTGTTGGTTGGTGTTGTATCGTCAATGTGAAATGATACACAGAAAAACATTGAGTGCTTAATATATTTATTCAGCACCAGTATCCAGTGCTAACAGATAAACCTGGTAAACGCTCATAAGGTCATTAATCATAACAACCTTGAGCACCTCTTTGATCTCCATCTTTCTAACACATGTGGGCATGCCTACAAAGTCAGAAAACAGCACTGCTCACGTGACTTTCGGAAACATTTTTTCACACTCAGAATTGCGGAGATGTGGAATAAACTGCCTGCGTCTGTTGTAGGCTGCTGAAGCACTGAATCTTTCAAAGCCTCCATGCTTCCTGTAGTCCGCTGACACTATACTTGATGCCACTCTCTACATACATATGCACACACACGCATGCATATTACTACTGTAAACTGTTCATGTTCCTGACACTACATTATTCTGTGTACTTGACATGAGACTTTGATGAGTTGTGGTGCACCTGAGCACTGTACACAATAAATTTCATTATTATTATTATTAAATACAAAAACACAGAACAATAAGTTACAAAACAATTAACAAGACAACTAACAAGAAATAGAGGAGGGTCAAATGCGATATAGCCGAAAGAAGCAAGATCAGTCTGAATATCAATCAGTCTTATCAATCAACTGTTGAAGTCCTTAATCATAGATTTAAGGCTATGAGCCAGGCCATCTGGTAGAGTGTTGAAGGGGTGCTAGCTACTTTACAACAGTTTTTATAAAAACTGTTGTTTGAAAAATATATGAAATAGATATGTTTGAAAACTATTAGTATTAGATAGGAATACTTGATATCATAAAATATCAAGTGTTCAATAATCTCTTAAGAAACAATTACATAAAAAATACAATGTACACAATTCTCTAACTTCAAGGCATAAAATGTGATGGGTTGTTAAAATCGATCAATCAATTTGAATGTATGTAAACTGATTGTCTTATTGAGGTATTTGTAGATTATGAGTTCTCTCCCTTGGTTGTATCGTTAAGGTGAAATGATACACAGAAGAAACTGAGTGCTTACTATATTTATTTAGCACCAGTATCCGGTGCTGACAGATACATACAAAAACACAGAATAATAAGTTACAAAACATTTAACAAGAAAAAGAGAGGAGGGTCAAATGACACAAAATCAAAAAGGGGTGCCTTAAGGTAATATGGTCCCACATCGTCCGAAACGTTATACAGATAACAATGGAGATGAGGACAATAGTCCGAATAACAGATAATACTAATCATCAAGCCTCATCTCAAAAATTCAGAGAAATAGTATATCCATGATACACTAACACTGAACAAAGGAGGAGTAAAGACGAAATAAACTCTGCCAACAATCGACAATGTTCAAGAGTTGAGACCAGTCTGAGACCACTGCTTGGAACTGGAAGTAAAGTGAAAAGCTGATGGTAGTGTGGTGCTCCACAACCTTGTAATTTGTGTGACATTTTATTATCGGGCATTATAAGTGGTAATTTTCATTTTAACTTGTATGAATTCTTTAGTCTGAAATATTGCAAACATTTGATAATTTACCAAAATAAAGAATCTAAAAAATAAAAAAATAAATTAGATTTTCATAAAATGAGAGTGAATTTTCATTGATCTGTACAGGGTTTTTTTTTAGGTTTTTGGAGGATTTTTGTAGTTTTTTTTTGTTTTTTTTGTTGGGGGGACAGTTGATGTCAGGAATCAAAATAAAACCAAATTTCAAATCCTATGCCAAGATACAATAACAGTATAAATAGAAATTTTATGCCTGTTCATTTTATAAACAATTTCATTATTAATTTAAAACTCTTTGTAATAATGCATTAATTATTAAATCAAAGAAGTTCTGTTTACAAAATCTCAGCCATTTTACTTTGGAATTTTTTTTTTTTTTAAACAGGAACCAAAAAAAAAAAAAAAAGTTTAATAAACAAACAACTTTGATAAAGTCTTTGACTTTTAACTCATAAAATTCCTGAACAAGTTTACATAAATTTATTGAAACAATCTAAGAACCATTCCTTGTGCATACAGTTTATTATATCCTTGTGTTTTAGATTTATTTTAATGTCGTTGTTACAGCCATTTATTTGGATAAAGTTTGAATTGAAGATCATTTCAATTCATTTGTGGAGGTTTATTTAGTAAACTAGCAAATATATGCACCCTCCGGGTGCAAGTATTTAAGTTTTAATGTAATAAAATATTGTATTAAAGTAGAAAGGCTAATGAAACTAAATAAGAATACAAATAAAAAGATTTGAAACAGAGGGCGTATAATAAAAGATTTGAAACAGAATGAGTATAATAAAAAATGGAACAACTGAAACTTACTCTTCCATCACTCTCGTCTTTCATTGTTATTTTTTCTAATTTAAGTATTTAGTTAAAAGTAAAGAATAAAATGACAGTTATTTTATCTTGTTAATGGATTTCATTTAAGATTCATTGAAGAGATTTTTGCTTATATTCATTAAAATAAAACCAAACAGTTAGAAATCAATAATACTAAGCACATATTTATTAAATTCGATTTTTTTAATATTAATATGCAAATTAGCCTTCCCGTTCACATTGTAAACCGCTATTTTGTTGTATATATAAATATAATTGCATGTTGTCAGTATGTAGACATAGTTAACAGTATTAATAATGTAAGAAAATTTTATTAATAATTGAGGTTAAGATAAAAATAAAATCATGGAGAATGTGATGTCAATAATTAAGAGAATTGTGACTTGAGTTGGGATATAGTTTCGGTTACAGACAGAAAAACACACAATCTCCATTATAATAAGATGTTGAGAGGTTTGCAAATATTTGATTTACATCCTTAGAGACTGTGTGGGTAGGTTAGAGTAACCTCTCTTTATTGATAGTTAACTTAGAGTGACCGTTCGTAGTGTTATGCATATATTAGTGGTAGGCTGTTGGTAAGTCTCTACTTAATGACTGGTGGGCACCACCATTTGCATTCTGGACTCCGTATGTCATATGAGACAGTCGATTCGTGTTACTCTTCTTACAGAAACAAATTCAACACGTGGATTTTCAATGAAATACTCAAACATTTTCACAAAATGTCAAAAAATGTCTTCTTTTGTCAGCCTCTTACTACCAGTTTTTTAGTTTTTGAGATCTGAAAAATGTGGAGTGCCCCTTCATTACTATTACTATTAAGTCCACAAACCCATAGTGGTGGTACCTTTTAGGGTCCCATCTATGCGTTAAATAGATCTAGTATTATTTGTATTATTCAGACTTTTGCCCTCATCTTCATTGTTATTTGTAAAACATTTCAGCTGATGTGCCCACCGGCCTTCTTCAGGTATTTCATGTCAGACTCAGGAATCATCTTGTCGTAATCAGGAGCCATCACAGAATTTTGAACCTAACCTTTTATTCAGTTCATGGAGGTATCCTATTCTCATTCTGCTAACCATAGCTGGGGTACAGGTGTTAAGCTGTGTTAATTATTATTCTATGTTACTGCTACCTTTGACCAGGATTGAACCTGCAGTCTAGAGATAACTGTCACTTAGAACTGTTTAAACCTAACTCCTTTATCCACTAGGCTATGTGTCCAATTCAGAGAAATTAAATAGATCTGTTTGAAAATTAACAAACTCTTAAACAACTGTATTAAAAAAATGTAAATATAAATGTACAACTTAGATGATTCCCTAATCTCTAGGTAGTAAATAACCCTTGTTGGGTTGCATGCTGTTAAAATTAATCAATCAGCTTAGCTTCAAAAGTTTATTCTATTCATATAATATTCTTGATTCTGTTAATTTTCTGGAAGTTATGAATATAATATTCAGATTGGTTGTATATAGGTTAGAAATAATAATTCAGTTCTTAGTAATAATAACTGTTCTTGTAGAATTATTTGATTGTTCAACATGTAATTGCCAATTTTGTTTTTCAGGTTCTATGATTTTAAATAGCTACTTAAAATATATTTTTATCATTCAGTAATATTTTATTATTTTCTACTTTATTTTGTAAAACTTGTTATGTTTATGTTTTATATGAGTTAAAAGTGAAACTGTGAGTAATATAATAGATTCTCTATTTGAATAGAAATGTGATGTTTGTTTTATATAAGTTCAAAGTGAATGATAATATGAAACTGAGTAATATAATAGATTTTAGTCAAAATAAATTAACAAATCTAAATATCAATTTAGAAAATTAGTTAAGATATCTGATTAAATCTATCAATAAATGATGAAGATTTGTAAGTTGTGGTGGAAAATGATCCAAAAACATCAAGCAAAGAACTTAAAAACATCAATGCATTTTAAAAAGAAAAGTCAAAGGAATTGAATTTTAATTAAATGAGGGACAAAAATTAACTTGAAAAATCTTCAACTTATTGTTTGAATGTAAAACTTATAAACTTGCTGTCTCTGTCTAATAAATATATAGAGATCATCATCATCATCCTGTCATGCTGGCAGCACGGATATCCATGACTGTAGAAACAATGATACTCACCATCGCAGTGGGGTTCTAACTATCGTCGAGTTGGCAGACGAGAACAACAGGCAAGCTGTAACTTAATACAGTCCTTGCATGATGCTGGCATAATGCAAAGTGTTTGCTGAAATATATCACTGAACATTTGCAAAAAAATACAGGTGATATATTTCAGCAAAACAGCCTGCATTGATGTGGGTATATTACCCCAATGCTTTCCCAAACCCATGACAATACCACCATATCCTGTTCGCAGCGCCATGTTGGATTTTGTGTCTTGCATTCATCTTGTAACATAGTTGAATACTTGACACAAAATCCAACAATGACAATCTCTCACTATCCTTCCTTATCATTCATTGCCCCTGGGAGGTCCTCTGCGCAGCATCCAGTGTCCGTGCAGAGTTGATCTATGTACGTTTTGCTCCGGCATGCCCATGTGATGGCTTCCACAGAAGAATGTCACTTATGAGTTTATCCCTGCTTCTCCAACATTGTTCAGCATGTCTTGTTCGCCTCACACAGATGGTTTAATTCTAACTATTTACTTGAGAACAAGACAATGACTAACAATATAAAGTTCTTCCTGTGTATAGAGTCAAGTTTGAGAGACTTACTGGTGTGATGGAGAGGATATCTGGTATCTTCTGATTTAGTTGTTTCTTGTGGAGAATTTCTGGTCGGCGTGCAGCCGGGAACTGGTCCTGAATCTATCTTGTGATTTTTGGGCACATCACGTGATTGCTATATCCAATTACAGAAATACTCTCCCTCACTTAACCCCACACACAGGAATAAACGTATTTTACTGACCCAACAATTTTATGTACAATATTCCATGCAAATGTCAAGAAGAAAAATCAACCATTTGAGAGAAATTACCTTTGAAAAAATATGTATCCAACTATTCTCTCTCCAGAAAAAAATATGGCTCTTTAACCTTGAATAAGACAACCAGTCTAGAAGAAGGAAAAACTCTGAATTCAAACCTGTTAAATTCTACTTAAGAAATTGACCATGTGTCACATTCTGCTCATATGGAGGGTTTGGTAAAATATATGTATATATGTATCTAAATTAGGGTAGCATAGTCATAAATTGCTTGGTAACTCAAATTGCATTTGTCAGACCATAAGAAAAACGTCTCTCTCTCTCTCTCTCTCTCTCTATATATATATATATATATATATATATATATATATATAAAGATAATCTAATGAGTCAGACGAACCTACTATTACTTGGCTCTACTTAGGTATCGAGCACTTTTTACATATTAGCTTCTCCTAGTGGTTATATGAATATATATATATCTTATATACATATATATACATATAAATTGTTTTTTCTTTTGGCCAAATACTGTACCAATAGATTATTTTTTGTTGGTACAAATATCTTGGTCCTTTCTTTTTTTCAAAAATTTTTTTTTCTTCCTGGTTGATGTTTGGTAGTATATTTTTACTATCAAACTTTCTGCTGGGTTTTTTCTCTCCGCAAGGATCTACCAACACACTTGGTATATTATATATATATATATATATATATATATATATATCAAAGAAAAGGCTTAAATACAGGTCATATTAAGTTATAGATTTATTTTCACCATTATTAGCTGGCTTCATCAGTCTGAAAATCCTAAGGAAATTAAATGAAAGACCATTTCCGTAGGATTCACAGTCTGATGAAGCCGGTTGATATTGGTGGAAATAAATTTATAACTGTTAGTATGTCCTGTATTTAAGCCTTTTCTTTGCTAAATGTATTGCTCTGTATATAATTCCTTAATTATTGTACATTGAGCTCTCAACATGAATGATATCAATTTTAATATTTCAATGTTAAAAAAAAACTCTTAGAACCATTCCCAACACCATCATATCTGGTTATATATATATATATATATATATATATATATATATATATAAAGGTTAGTCATAGGAAATTGACTCATTGATCTGAGTTCAAATCCTGGATAAGGCTGTTTGCATTTCATACAGTGCTAATACCCTTGGGAAAGGTATGCATTCAACTACTCTCCCTCCATCTATGGATAAATAGTAGGGCAAACTTGGCTCTTTAACCTAGGTTAGGTTATCAGTCTAGGAGAGGGAAAACTTGGAATTCAAACCTGATAAACTCTGCTTAAGAAATTGACCTGCTCGTGCGGAGGGGTTGGTAAATATATATATATATATATATATAAACACACACACACACACATATATATACACAAAGTGTGTCAAAAAAGTATTGAGATTTTTGTACTTTTTGACACACCTTGTATTCTGAAAAAAATTAATGTTCCATTCATTGTTCATTCCTATCTTGGTAAATACAGCTTCAATCTCTATACTTTTTGACACACCTGGTGTGTGTGTGTGTGTGTGTGTGCGTATATATATATATATATATATATATATATAATTATTTCATTTATTTCACTTTAAAGGAAAACTTTGACTTCAGTCTTTCTTTTGTTTGACGGTATGTCTTGAACTCATAAAATAACCATTGCTTACTACTTCAAACGTGTAAACCATCACCTCATCCTTCTGCTCCTCTCCAGTATAATACTCTAACATTTAGCAAAGATCAAAGGGTCCTTCAAATAAGTTTATTTTCTTTGTTCATTCTCAGAAAACCCTAATGACAATATTTTTTTGTTATATTTGTTGTAAATTTTTCCTTTCTATATGAATTCATTGAAATGTCAGCTATTACGTGTGCTCTTTATTGAACTTATGACGAACCCCACAAAAAGAAAAGAATCAAATAAAATCCCTACCCCGCACCTGTTTTATCCTATCAACTTTGCCTTTTGTCTAATGTTTCTTAGTTTGACAAGGATTGTTTTTTATCAGCATGGGTGTTGTTTCTTTACTCCCATGGGTGGGTATAACTTCAAGGCAGTGGAGCCTTCTATTCACATTTGTTCTCTGAGACTTATTGCAAACTGAATATACTCTGCCTCTTTCAGAATTTGAACTTAGTTTGCCCATTTCGTTTTCAGTGCTCTTGTGCCCCCCCCCCCACAATGTGTGTGTGTGTGTGTGTGTATATATATATATATTTGGGAGAATGTGTGCTTAATTGAAGTCGAACCTAATTTTATGAAAGTTAATTAATTAATAATTAATTAATTAGGCGGGATTACCTATTAAATTTAAGGCTAAACAAATCGAGAAAAATCAATCTCTGTATGTACATTTTGGCCTATTAGGCCTCATCTATATATATATATATATATATATATATATAGGTGTGTGTGTAAATATTTGCATATATGTATATATGATATATATATATATGTATCTATACACACAAAGACAGTGTGCACACTGATACCTTGACTTCTTATTTACATATAATTTCTTAAGTTTCTTTAAAACTTCAATGTGCCGAGTATGTTCAAAAGTTGAAATAATGTATTTTTTTACACTTATCACTCCTTGGTTGTGGTGAGAACTTTTCAGCACTCTTTTTGAAAACATTTTTTCTTATGAACTATTTTTAGAGATGTTATATACATAACTGTATTCCCCCCCTGTCGGCTGGGGCGTTAGAATGCACCGACTGCACTTCTGCAGAGGGGTAAGACTCCCCCAATGGGGCCACCTGTTGGCCGTGGGTGGCGACCCGTGATGCTTAAGGATAGAGCCCAGGTGGATGAGCAATTAATGACATGCAATACTCCACTTTGGCCCTATCTTGGGCTAGACGGTCGGTCGGAGAGGCCCCCTCCGATCAATCGGCTGGTCACGTCAAGCCCTAGCACCTATATGATTTTCCCAACCCTATTGCCTTTATGGCAAGCCCCAATCCCTTTTTATCATATGGGTGCTAGAAGGTGGTGGCTGCGGGTCTATATGTCCTAGGAATGACGTTAAACTCTATCTGATGGTGAGGTTCCAGTTTTGGAGGTTTGGGGAATGTGGAGCACCCCTTCATCACCATTGCTCCCTGGTCCACTTTGACCCGGAGTGGTAGTAGCTGTTAGGGTCCCATCTATGTGTTAAATAAAAAAATGTATTTATAAAAAAATTGTATTATCCATTAAGAATTGATTTATTTCAAAACTTTATCGGCATTAAATGACCCACTGAGGTTGTTTGCATTTCATATAGTGCTAATACCCTTGGGAATGCCGTAAAACGAAACAAACAAAATAATTGTATTCTTCTATCTACCATCCTCCCTCCCTCCTTCTAGATCGTTGATTCTTTTGAATTTATAAACTATAGGCAAATAAAGACAACAATAACTTTTACTCTTTCAAGAGTTTCAAAATATTTTTCATGTATACTCTCTCTCTTTTCTTTCATTTTATTTATTGTTCAATATATTATTGTGCAACACAATTTTGAACAATACAATTATTATTTGCTCAATTACCGCTTTGGTCTGACCAGCTCATCCGCCTATATCAAGTAAATACTTCTTTCTTTTTTTTTTTTTCAAAGAAATACAATTTTAACTTAATTTATGGCATCATTATTGTCTTTTTAAAGATGGCCGTAACTGTTGTTTCTTTTTTTTTTTTTTTTTTTTAACTCATGCAAACAGGGTCAATACTACTTATTTCTTTTCAGTGTGTTTCATATAGAAGAAATATAAATGCATTTTTTCGCTTGCTGAATACAATAAAAATGGGTGAGAAGAAAAGGCTATAATTTAATAAATTTTTTTTTTTTTTTTTTTTTTTTTTTTTTTCATTTAGTTTCCAAAATGACTTTCATCTATATTGATGATTGGGGAGAGTTTGTTTGTCCATCCTCTGTAGATAGTTGAACACTTTAATGCAGAACAATCATATTTGCAATTCACTTGTATAGTAATATAATTTTCACTGCATTTATATAATCATATATATATCCTATACTTTGTGTGTGTGTATGTATGTATGTATATATATATATATATATATATATATATATAAAAAGGTGTAAAAATATATCAAGATTTTTTGTACTTTGAGACACACCTTGTATTCTGAAAAAAAAATTAATGTTCCATTCATTGTTCATTTCTAATTTAGTAAATACAGCTTCAATCTCGATACTTTTATTACACACCTTGTGTGTATATATATATATATATATATATATATGCATTTTTGTAATAAAATCATTTCTAATGCATTTCATAATAGAATAACATCCAATACATTTTTATAGTAAAATCATAGCCAATACATTTTTAAAAGTTCAAACTTAACTTCTAGTATAACATAATTAGGGGGCCAGGGTAATTAAGGGTCATAAAAAAAACAGTTTTAGTAAAAGTAAATTATGGGGGGAAAAAGAAATAAAGATTTTTTTTAAATGTTTGGTAAGGAAAAATCAGGCTGGTATATATTTGGAATTTCTGTTTGAATTCCAAACCAGAGAAAATATTGATGTTGAATATTTTGGGGAGAATTAAAAACATTTGGAAAGGATTGTTTGGTTAAAAGTCCAATGTACATATATAATACAATATACAATATAAATGGAATTAAAATATGCAGAAATAAGCAGAGAAATGACATAAGA
Organism: Doryteuthis pealeii; assembly: GCA_023376005.1. NCBI lineage: Eukaryota > Metazoa > Mollusca > Cephalopoda > Myopsida > Loliginidae > Doryteuthis > Doryteuthis pealeii. The sequence continues at coordinate 11,242,535 of CM042152.1, forward strand.
AAAAGTAATCAACTGATTAACAGTAATTATAAAAGAGGGGTTGAATAGTCAAAGTGAAAAAAAAAGGTAAAGATCAGAAAGGGACTAAAGACAAAGCATGATGCCAAATTTTTAGCCTCTCTGAGAAAGCAGCCGGCCTTTCTTTCCTCTTATGACAAGAAGGTTCCCAAGTCCGAGATGAAATACCTGAAGAAGGACGGAGGGCACATCAGGCGAAATGTACAGATAACAATCAAGATAAGGACAATAGTCCGAATAATCCAAATGATACTGCAAGAAACCTGAGAGACATCTTTAAGAATACAAACCCTGAAAACATTTTAAATTTTATAAAAAAAAAAGCAACCTTTTCAACAAAATATAACAGAACATAACCAATTATCTCCATAGAACCACTACTTTAAAGACTGAAATCCAAAATAAACTTTTTGGCATTAAATGACCCACAGAGGTTGATATGCCATTAAACAAAACTCAAACTCAAATGATACTAATTATCTAGCCTCATCTCAAAAATTCAAAAATGTTCTCATTCTGTTAACCATAACCGGGTACAAGCATTAAGCTATGTTAAATGATTTCGTTCAAAGTTCTATGAAGGCACCTGATTACATTAAGGCACTCGAGTTCAACAAGACACACCTGAAGAAAGACAAAGTGCACATCAACTGAAACATTGTGTAGATATCAATAAAGAGGAGGACAAAAAAGTCTAAAAATCTAAATAATACGCATTATCAGGCCTCATCTCAAAAATTCTGTCAGCTAATTTATTATTTAATGCTGGCATAGTGATGACAGTAAATAATAATATAATATAGACATGTTTTGTTTATCTTTTTTTCTCTGTTCCGAAGTCTATATTTACTTATATTATCTCGGCATTGGTTGGCTGGTCATAACACACAACACTTAATGTTTTTGGCTTTGGGTCAGTGTAATTTTCTATGCATCAAGGTTCATTTCAGTTCAACTCAACTGTAACTAAATGATATTAGTTATTTGAAAGTAGAATTATTGGTTGAACAGTTTACTAAGAAACATCTATCAAATATCTGGAAACAATATCAAATGTTTTTTTAGCAGGTTTTTTGTGTTTTTTTGCTTTTGTTTAATGCTTTTTGATGTGTTTTTGTTGTTTTTTTATTTTGTGCCTTTTGCTTTTTTCTTTGCTTTTCATTTCTATGCTTTTTGTTTAGTTTTTTTGTTTTTGTTTTATGATTTTAGTTTTTTTTTTGTTTATGATTTTAGTTTTTTTGTTTTTATGATTTTAGTTTTTTTTTGTTTTTTATGATTTTAGTTTTTTTTTTTTTATTTGTTTTTATGATTTTAGTTTTTATTTGTTTTTATGATTTTTTTTTTATGATTTTAGTTTATTTTTTTGTTTTTTATGATTTTAGTTTATTTTTTTGTTTTTTATGATTTTAGTTTATTTTTTTGTTTTTTATGATTTTAGTTTATTTTTTTGTTTTTTATGATTTATGTCTTTTTGTTTTTTAATTTTTGCTTGTCTTTTATGCCTTTTGCTTTTGTTTATATGCTATTTTATGTTGTTTGTTTTTTTAGTTTTAGATTTTGCTTTTTTTCTTGGTTTTGTTTTTTCTAATTCAAAAACCCTTTAATCCTTTGACTTATTTCAGTGATGAAAAATCTAAAAATCATTTCTAACTTCATTTGTTTTTAGCCTCGTTTTTTTGCTTGTTTTCCTTTCTTCTTTATTTTAACTTCAGAATATGATGAATAATTTTCTAGCCTTGGATTAAGATAACTGTCAATTTCAATGTTTATTTTATTAAATGAATAATCAAAGATTCTGAAAACCTTAAAGTCATTTTGACCAGAAATAAAGAACTAAGAAAGAAAAAAATATCACTCTTAGTTCAAATACTGTATTTTCAGGTACCTTATCTAGTGTAATGGTTAGTGTGTTAGACTTACAGAACATTGTTAGTGACTTTGATTCTCAATAAGTGCCCTATATTTCTAACCTTATGCCATTGAAGTCAGTAAGTCTACTGTTGGTTTGAATAACAGCAGCTAACTAAGTACAACTTAAGCAGTGTCTAAGACAGTTGGTATATATAGAAATCAAGAATGACCCATTCATGAATTTGTGTGATTTGGGTCATTCCATTCCTTGAGTTCTGATTGGCTGCTTGACTGCTTGATTTGAATGACATTGTGGAGTCTTAGATATATCCTGTCATCCTGCAGTAGACTTTGTGACATTCGGGTTTGTATTTAAGTTACAATCGTTTGTTGCCTTGTCTTCCCAGTTTGACGGTAATTGGAACTTTAATCATTCTTCAATGCCAAACTAATATATACAGTATCACACATAAATCAGTACACCCAAAACAACGTTTTATATTAATTTAATTTTCATATAAACCAGCATACTACAATTTTATCATTTCTAATAGAATATTATACAATCAAAATAGATATTATAAGTTGATACAATTTCTTAGGAGGGTAATTGTTTACAAAGCAAAGATAAAAGGTGAACAGTTTAATTAGTAATAGCTAGGTTTCGTCAGCCATTATTCATAGGAAAACCAGATGATTTCATTCTGATTTCGGTTAGCTCAGTCGGTAGAGTGTTTGGCTAGAAACCACAAGGTTCCTAGTTCAATACCGGCCCTCACCAACTCAGCGTATGAGTAGCACATGGATATGTGCGATAAAGTAAGGAGCTAAACAATCTCCTTGGTCTAGCGCTAGTGAAAAGGGGATAGACTCCCTCGCTGATTGACTGATACCGACTTTAGGCCACCCTGACGACTTTACTTACTTAACTTATTTAGGTACTGTATGAGAATCCATCTGCAAGTAAAGTCATCAGAGTGGCCTAAAGTCAGTATGAGCCAGATAGCAAGGGAGTCTATCACCTTTTCACTAGCACTAAACCAAGGAGATTCTTTTGGCATTTGAGGTGGAGCACCACATCTACCATGTGCTACTCATATGCAGAGTTGGCAGGGGCCAGTATCAAACCTGGAACCTTGTGGTTCCTATTCGGACGCTCTACCAACTGAGCTAAACCAGCCCTATAAGAATACATATTTAATCATTATTTCCAAAAAAAACAGAAAAATACAGATTATTAAGTTACTGTGAATGGAGAACAAGAACTACCGTATTCACTGCGAAAAAGAGCAAGACGTTGTCTTGCCTGCCTGAGTCGAACCTGCGTCCTCCCGAATGCAAGAAAGTGAGACTTGGGCGTTGCACGGATGCGAGGTTTGACTCGGATGCCCAGATGTTGGGGTGGGGGCTACCTGCATCCTCCCAAATGCAAAAAGGGAGACTTGGGTGTTGCACGGACATGAGGTTCGACTCAGGTGCCTGGATGTTGAGGGGTTATGTCTGTAAGTAGCTGGATGCTAAGGATGACGAAAAATAGAGTGGCGCACGCACCTGAAGAGACTAACCGACGTAAGACTTCAGTTAAAACTAGTGGGAAAAGACAGAAAAGAAAAGGGAGAAACTTAACCAGTTTGCAGCGGACTTGATTGTGGACCCCTCCCCCCTTAACACAGAATTTTTTTTTTTTGTTCAACAAAGTTACAATAGAACTTCTATCTTGGAAAGAAATCACCAGGTACATCTTGATTATAATGAATATTTAATGCAAATGAATATGCAATACAGAATTTGGATGTGTTGTTTGGTAAATAATATGTTGCTAGAAAGGGGTGGACAAGGAGGTTAGGGGGTGAAAAGAAGAATCCCATTTGAAATTCACACCATGTCACAATGACAAGAGAACATATTTAAAACTTGATAGTGAAAATATTAACAATGAAGATAAGAGAGTTCATGTTAATTCTCAGTATCCAAGAATGCGAAGATTTTAGAATGAAATTAAAAACACTGGTAGGTTGCTTTTATTGTTTACTTATTTTTTATATTTATTGTTTTTATTTATTTATTTATTTTTTTTATTTTTTTTTTTTATTTAAAATCCAATAGTGCCTATCTATCCATTCATATGTCTGTCTGTTTGTATACCTATGATCTATCTATACAACATAATATCTAGATTCTTATTTTTCTGTTATTTTAGTTTTTGTTTTTATTTTATTGTTTAATATATATATATATATATAATATATATATATATATATATATATATATATATATATCTTTATTTTTTTAAATTTAAAAAAAATTTTTATTTCATATTTTTGCATTAATAAAACAATTGGTAATATGAAAACAGAAAATACAAGAGGAGGAAATAAATAAATAAATGTGTGTATGTGTGCACTATCTGACATAAAGAAAATAAAAAATAACCCTTTGGAGTCCCCCAGGTGGTCATGGAGCCCTAGGCAATTGCCTTTATCACTAAAACCTCAGGTTCTGATCTGAGGTTATAAGTCCTGGGGGAATGGCACTTTGATCCTAGGATCTAGCACACAGATACTCTGCTCAGAGGCAGAAACGTTGATCAATATCTAAACGACCCTATCAATTTTGACAGGTATTTATGGTAAGGGCCGTTTTATCTCTGTCTGTAGAGCATCCAACAAAGAACCACAAGGTTCCGTGTTTGATACTGTCCCTTACCAACTCAGCGTATGAGTAGTACAGAGATCTGTGCAGTTAAGGGAGGAGCTGATGGTAGGTGGGGCACACCACCTCAGACGTCAAAACAATCTTAGTCTAGCTCTAGTAAAAAGGGGATAGACTCCCTCCCTCACTGTCTGGTTGATACTTGACTGGCTTCAGTCTGTATCAGCCAATCAGCGATGGAGTCTATCCCCTTTTCATTAGCACTAGACCAAGGAGATTGTTTTTAGCATCTGAGGTGGGGCGCCACACCTACCATCAGCTCCTTACTTTACCGGACAGATCCCTGTGCTACTTATATGCTGAGTTGGTGAGGGCCGGTATCAAACTAGGAACCTTGTGGTTTCTAGCCAGATGCTCTACCAACTGAGCTAACCCGGCCCTAGAAGCCAGTCAATAATCTTTCCAAATTTAACTAAATTGGTTGTCTCCCTTTGATGTACACTCTCTGACTGAATAAAATCAAAGAAAATTCAATTATATCTGGCCATGACATCCATTTCTGTTGGAAACAAAAGGGAAGCAAATTAAGTTTGAATAACTTCACAAAAAGAGTAACTAGAACATTATATGCAGAAGAGCAACAATAATTCATACATTAATTTGCTTCTTTGTATCTATCTACAGTTTGCATAACACTCGTTGCAGAACACATTGTATCTGTTATCTCATAATTCATTTTTACTATATGAGTATATAGCAAATTATTTTACTATAAAAATACATTACAAATAATTTTATTATAATAATACACTGGAAATGATTTTCACAATGAAAATATATGGGAAATGAATTTTACTATAAAAAATACATTGGAAAGAATTTTATCATAAATATGCATTACAAACGATTTTACTATAAAAAATACGTTGCGTATAATTTTAATATAAAAATGCATTACAAATGATTTCATTATAAAAATACATTACAAATGATTTTTTGCTATGAAAATACATTAGAAATGATTTTTTGCTATGAAGATATGTGGGAAATGATTTTATGAATATGCATTACAATTTTACTATAAAAACTATATTGCATATGCATATAATTTTCCTATAAAAAAACTACATTGCATATAATTTTCCTATAAAAAAAACTACATTGCATATAATTTTATAAAAAAACTACATTGCATATAAAAAAAAAACTACATTGCATATAATTTTACTATAAAAAAAAACTACATTGCATATAATTTTACTATAAAAAAACTACATTGCATATAATTTTACTATAAAAAAACATTGCATATAATTTTACTATAAAAAAAATATTGCATATAATTTTACTATAAAAAAACTACATTGCATATAATTTTACTATAAAAAACTACATTGCATATAATTTTACAATAAAAAACTACATTGCATATAATTTTACAATAAAAAAACTACATTGCATATAATTTTACTATAAAAAACTACATTGCATATAATTTTATTATAAAAAAACTACATTGCATATAATTTTACTATAAAAAAACTACATTGCATATAATTTTACTGTAAAAAACTACATTGCATATAATTTTACTGTAAAAAAACTACATTGCATATAATTTTACTGTAAAAAACTACATTGCATATAATTTTACTGTAAAAAACTACATTGCATATAATTTTACTGTAAAAAACTACATTGCATATAATTTTACTATAAAAAACTACATTGCATATAATTTTACAATAAAAAACTTCATTGCATATAATTTTACAATAAAAAATACATTGCATATAATTTTCCTATAAAAAAATACATTGCATATAATTTTACAATAAAAAACTACATTGCATATAATTTTACTATAAAAAACTACATTGCATATAATTTTACAATAAAAACTACATTGCATATAATTTTACAATAAAAAACTACATTGCATATAATTTTACAATAAAAAACTACATTGCATATAATTTCTACATTGCAATAATTTTCCTATAAAAAAATACATTGCATATAATTTTCCTATAAAAAAATACATTGCATATAATTTTACAATAAAAAAATACATTGCATATAATTTTGTTATAAAAATTAATTACAAAAGATTTTGAATGTAGATTGCAAATAATTTAACTATAAAATTGCATTACACATGATTTTACTATAAAAATACACTGCAACTGATTTTACTATATAATGTTGATACCAGTTTCATTGTCTGATCTCAAACATTTTATAGAAATGTTGACTTTGTTTACAATCAACTCATTTGGGTTATTCAATGCCAATGAATAACCCCAAACTAAACTTTGAATATTATTAACTCGCAAACATATACGCCTTCTGTCAGGTGCAAGTATTTAAGTTTTATCTGTCCTTTGTCTCTAAATCTATTTTATTTCTACGTGGGGATCCAGACATTGGTAGATGTGGGTGAAGGTCAACATTCAAACTTGACACAACAATAACATTTAATTATAACCCCCCACCCCACAAAAAAAAACAAGGATAAAAAAAAGAAATAAGCTCGAGAACCATTTTCACTTGTCATTCAATGAGAATACAAGTGAAGAAATTTAAAACCCCTTCTATGTAGGTATAGAGTATGGCTTCACTCGCCTTATGAGGAGAAGTGAGTCTAATATGGCTTCACCTGCCACAACGTCAAAATAAATTGGTAACATCACTCACCCTAAAAGGCAAAATGAATGTGCATGGCTTCACTCACCTAATAGCAGAAGTGAAGATCAGGCTGTGTACATTATTATTTATATACCTAATCAGTGAAGGTAGCTGTAGATATGATTTTTTTTTTTTCTTTCTTTTAGCAATTTGTTCACAAATCTATTTATTTTTCAGAAATTTTTTAAATGAGGCTTGATAATTTGTATTATTTGAATTATTGTCCTCATCTTTCTTATCTAACAATATTTTGGCCGATGTGCCCTTCGGCCTTCTTCAGGTATTTCTTGTCGGATTCGAGAACTCTCAAACTCAGGAACCCCCACCTCAAACTTGAGAACCTTTTCTTTGAACTCTAGAACCTTTTTGTCATAATTGGGAGCCTTCACAGAACTTCGAACCTAACCCTTTATTCAGTCCATGGGGGTAGACTGTTCTCATTCCATTAACCATGACTGGGTACAAGTGTTAAGCTATGTTGATTATTCTATGTTACTCTCGCCCTTGACCAGGATTGATCGTGCAGCCTAGAGATAACTGTCACTTAGAACTGTATTAACTCAACGCCTATATCCACTACACGATGTGTCCAATTGTTTTTTATTGTATGGATTACATTCCATACTTGCCACAGTTTTCCTATTTGACACTAGGAGACATAAAAGGTGATTACCCTTGTGTCTGCCAGTAGACACAAGGTGGCATACCCAGTTGCATTCTTAAAAGAAGCACTCAAGTAAAGACCCTTTTTTAAATTCGTATATCAACAGAATTAACAGCACACCAATTGCATTTCTGTCCATGGATTCTTTCGTCCGAGGCTCACTATTTATAGAAAATGGATGATTCCATTGTCCTCTTTTAGGTATTATTATATGACTGTTGAGTAAATCTGAAGTCAGTTCAGATGGGTCCACAAGTTTGTTAAAGCTGAAATTCATTACGCTTTACAGTACTTGTAGACCAAAAAATATACTACAGATAGCCGTTTATTGGGCTAACCTTGCAAATTGGTCGGAAAATTAAAACATATTACAGGGTGACCCAGAAAAAGCAGAACCCAAATTATTCATTTATTTTCCAATTAAACTAACCCTAAAACCCCTCTAGTTAAAATTAAGTTTTATTAGAAAATTTGAGGGTTCTGTTTTTCTGGGTCACCTTAATTTTCCAACTGATTTGCAAGTATTGCCGTTCATTGGTAAGGATACAAAATGCCAGTTTTTGTGGGTTCTGTTTTTCTGGGTCAACCTAATTTTCCAACTGATTTGCAAGTGCTAAACTTGCAAATCATTCATTGGTAAGGATACAAAATGCCAGCCCTTTAATAATAACAAAGAAAAATTAGATTAGAATCCTAATTGTTAGAAATAGCACCAATAAAAAGAGTAATAAGACAAAAGAATCAGATGAAATCAATAAAATAAACATTATTATTGTGAATAATAAGATACACTTGGTCAACTATAAATTAATAGGATAAATCTATAAACAAAAAAGAAAAGGAAAGACTAGATATGCTACATTAAATCTATTGTGATTTTTAAAAAATAAAGATAGAACGCCATAAGTGCATTTATTTTAGATTTAAATAATTCTTCTATTTATACAGGTTATCTAATAATAACATTGTGTTGAAAAGAGAAAAACTATTTCTAATTTAACTCCATTGATAAAACAAAAAAGAAACGTGACCACTGGATCATGATAAATGTTCCACTACCTCTGAAACTAATTTTAATGTCAATTACAAAAAAATTTAATGTCAATAACAAAACAAAGAAAATAAATGTGATGTTAACATAGTTCAAACTGATAGATACCACCAATTTTCCCGGTGAAATTTACCCCCCCCCCCCCCAATATTTAACGCAAGGAAACTGGCATAAAGGTTAATATTATCTTAAAACGTTTTTGTCCATTCAAAAGAAGATACATTAAAAACCTCCCTGATTTTTTAAAATGTTTTTCAGCTTAGGAAATAATGAAAATTATAAACAAAAACTGTTTACATTTTTGCACCGTTAAATCAATTGAAATTTAACGTAGCCAAAAACAAGTAACGACTTGAAGCATTTCAAAACATTCTATGAAAAATCAATTAATGATCAGAAAATTTTTATAATTATTTACCTTTTAATGAAAATATGCTTGAAATAAGTTTTTCTTAAAATATATTAGAGGAAATATTTTTATGATATCTACGGCTCCTATTTTATTTTATGAAATATTAAAAAAATGAACCGACAAAACAATTTTTACTTTTTTTCTATAAAGATAAGAGTCTGAATAATTATATCAAGATTTTTCTAAGTTTCTATTCAAGATTTTTTTTAGTAAAAGGACCATGAATACAGAATTTTGCTAAAAAAAAAAAAAATATCAATAAAGAAACTGACCATGTTGTAAAAAAAATGGACTATAAGGTTATATATGTTTCAAACAAATAAACTGTACGCAATGCTCCAAAGAGCAACAAAACAATGTTTTGTAAGGGTTAATGTAAAGGTGTTGACTTATCTGTATATAAGGTGTGTCCTAAATGCCTACTCTTACTTATAGACTCAGCGATAATCATGTGACCAACTTCTTGGCCAATCACTGGCAGTATTCTGCTGCTGTTATAATATTTATACAGGCTGTTTGGATCTTAACTACTAACAATTGCCTTCAACCTTCGTGGACGATGGAACATAGGATTATATCACTGGACCTTTGACACTACGTAGGATTCCATAAACTCAGGACTTATTCACTTACCAACTTACTTAAAGTCCTTTACAACTGGCCAAGGATGGCGCTCAGAAACTTAACAAAAGGTTTATTCCATTTATATTTGAAGGGCTTTCATTGCCACTTTACATTTCTTGCTTTTTTGCTTAATCTCTTTTGTCTTTCCCCAATACCAATTTTTCTTTCTTTACCTTGGTTGTTTATCTGTTTTTCTCCCACACATTACTTTTTCTTTCTCTACAACTTATTAATTTTTCTTTCTCTCGATTCTCTTTCAGTCACTTCTTTTTCACTCGTATGCTTGCACAATCCTATATTTTGTCACAAACTTCCGTTCAAAAATATCAAGACTGACTTCTTAATTTTTTTTTTCTTCTTCTTCAAATTAAGATTCAGTCTCAGAACTTTTTGATCCCCACTTGTTTGTCTTCTCATTTAACAGCCTCTTAAGATGAAAGCGACCAGTCAAGTTATTTCCCCTTAGCAATTAGAACTCTTCACAAATGTTTTTTTACAAGGGCTACTCAAAGAATCACAAATAATAGTAGACTGAATTTAGGATTTCAGATATTTTTGAATAAATATAAAAGGAAAGAATGAGATCTTTGAGGGATATTGACTCTTTTAGAATAAAGTTGTTTGCCTTAAGAGATTCTTATCTCTGTTGTTTATTATAACTTCATAGACAAAGCTATTCTAGAATTATTGTTATTCATTTTAATTAGTATTTTCTTTTTATCTTGGGAAAATGTTCTGAGTACATTGTAATAATAGGGCCAGGTTAGCTCAGTCAGTAGAGCGTTCGGCTAGAAACCACAAGGTTCCTAGTTCGATACCAGCCCTCGCCAACTCAGCGTATGAGTAGCACAGGGATCTGTGCGGTAAAGTAAGGAGCTGGTGGTAGGTTTGGTGCTCCACGTCAGATGCTAAAAACAATCTTCTTGGTTTAGCGCTAGTGAAAAGAGAATAGATTCCCTCGCTGTATGGCTCATACCGACATTAGACCGCACCGACGACTTTAAATAATTAAAGAAAATGCTAGTTAAAATTAATGGACCATATAAACCTTTAGATGGTGTAAATGAAAAACGTCCTTTTTAATTGAGATCAAAAATGGGTGCCTAAAGGTAATATTGTCCAAATTAATAATAAAAGGGCTTCCCCTAAAAATTAAAAATAAAGAGTGCTATGAACACTACTCATTTGTTAAAACAATAACAGCCAATAAACTGAGAAAGAATAAAAGATGTTATAGAGCCATGGTTCCCAATGTGGGGGGCACACTCTGCAGATGGACAGTTTTTGTCCTCGATATGACATTAATATGGCCGGTTTAGCTCATTCTGTAGAGCATTCGACTAGGAACCACAAGGTTCCTGGTTCGATATCAGCCCTCGCCAACTTAGTCTATGAGTAGCACAGTGGGGAGTTGATGGTAGGTGTGGCACTCCACCTCAGATGCCAAAATAATCTCCTTGGTCTAGCGCTAGTGAAAAGGGGATAGACTCCCTTGCTGTGACTACTTATGATATAAAACCGCATCTAGTGGTGTTAAAAATTCCCTAAAGTTTTGACAAGGAATTTTGATCACGGCCACAAATGTGAGATACTTTAATGGTATATCTGTGTCAGCACATGAATGAACTTTGTTGACACCAGGTCAAGTGAAGCCTACCTTGATTAATAAGCCTTTCGAGACTCTGACAGGAAAAGGGGGATGAAACCCACATAAAAGGAACACACATTTTTATCCAGCAGACAGTAGTCAGTCCACCAATACAATCAGGCTAGCCAGGGTCCCTGCCTAGACAATTTTTTTAATGCTGTAGATTTTGGTAATAAATAATATCTAATAATATCTGTAACTAAAAATATGAATCAGTATCAGTCCAAAAATAAGTACACCTTTTATATATATTTATGCAATTTTATTTTTGGTTACAGAGTTTCAATCTGTAGAGTTTGGTAATAAATAATATCTAATAATATCTGTAACCGAAAATAAGTAGACACCTTATACATATTTATGCAATTTTATTTTTGGTTACAGAGTTTCAATCTGTAGAGTTTGGTAATAAATAATATCTAATAATATCTGTAACCAAAAATAAGTAGACACCTTATACATATGTATTTAATTTTATTTTTGGTTACAGAGTTTCAATCTGTAGAGTTTGGTAATAAATAATATCTAATAATATCTGTTTTGATTGTATAGAAAAATCCTGGTATCTGATAAAAAAATGAAACATTTATAAAAAGATTGTTTAAGGTGATCTTACTTCTAGGTGATACTGTGTATATACAAATATAAAGATGATTTTAGTGATGTATATATACATAAACAAAATAGAATCTTAGTCACGTATACATAGAAAGATAGATACGCCAAACAGAGAGTAGTAGTCATGTATACATATGATAGATATATAGATACACAAAACATGCATAAAAAGCAGATCTCCAAAGATATGAATATTATTGTCTTTTTATAGCCTAGAGTTGCTTTTATTTTTGTTTTGTTGTGTACGTATATAGATATGAGGGTGAGCCTGTGGGCATCCAATGTCCTGTAATAGGATTTAGGGAGTCCTTCAGCTGTCTGCTTTGGGCAATATCAT
>CM042152.1:11262597-11282597 GCA_023376005.1 Doryteuthis pealeii
TTTCAGTTGTTCCATTTTTATTATACTCCCTCTGTTTCAAATCTTTTTATCTGTATTCTTATTTAGTTTCATTAGCCTTTCTAATTTATACAATATTTTATTACATTAAAACTTAAATACTTGCACCCGGAGGGTGCATATATTTGCTAGTATATATATATATATATTCATACTGAGAACTAGACTCACCATATATATATATATATATATATATATATATATCATACTGAGAACTAGACTCACCATATATATATATATATATATATATATATATATATATATATATATTATAATATATTCATACTGAGACTAGACTCACCATATATATATATATATATATGTATATATTGCAAATTAGATCCAGAATAGTTTCAGACTGGATAGAAGATCAAAGACCCAGAGGAAAAGGGTGTGGCAGTCAGATAATGTTCCAAGACAAAATTTAATCTAATCTCACCAATCACAAGTGACTTGTAACTCTTGAAATTCTACCTTTTACAAGAATCTCTAAAAGAACCTCTTAGGAAATGAACAAGAATCTCCTGTGCTTAAGAAACAGATGTCCTACTATTGATTTTTCTATAACCCCCTCCCCCAACCCACACCTGATGATCGACCCCCGCACCACCTCCCCGGTGTTGACTTGTTTCCCCTGATGAGAAGTTTCTTTTATTTTTCACTCATTATCATTTGCTATTCCACATCACCTGTTAGAGAAGGCTGGCCAAAATCATCTATAAGCACAGAAGGAATCCTTCTTTAGTCTTCATTTATTTTTAAAACTAGTAAAGCTACCCAGCATTGCCTGGGATTTAAAAACTTAAAATTAAATCTCATATATATATATATATATATATTATTGAAGTCAGTTAGCCTACTGTTGGTTTGAATAACAGCAGCTAAGTACTACCCCAGCAGTGCCCAAGACAGTTGGCATAAATAGGACTCAAGAATGATCCATCCATGAATCTGGGTGACTTGGGTGATTCCATTCCTTGAGTTCTGATTGGCTGCTTGACTGCTTGATTTGAATGACATTGTGGAGTCTTATATATACTCTGTCATTTTGCAGTGGACTTTGTGGCTTTTGGGATTGTATTCAGTTACAACCGTTTGCTGCCTTGTCTTCCTAGTTCGACAGTAATTGGACTTTAATATATATATATATTATGGTATGTACAGAAATAACCTTCTCGAGTTTCACCATAAGGATCTTTAGGGTTAAATCCACTGAATTAATCAAGATATTGATTAATAACAACTAACTGCAGGAGTTTGTTTTAGTTATCTACACAGATAACTAAATAGATTGCAAATAACTACAACATAAACTCCTGCAGTTAGCTGTAATTAATCAATATCTTGGTTAGTTCAGTGGATTTAACCCTGAAGATCCTCATGGGGAAATCCAGTAGGTTATTTCTGTACATACCATAATAATAAATTCGTTCTACTTATCATGGTAAAACTTGTATTAACTAACCATTAAGACCAATTTCACTGGTAAGCCATCCCATTTTCATATATATATATATAATATATATAATATATATATATATATTATATATATGCAGGATGCGACACTAGGTGAATTTTTTTCAAGTGGAGTTTATCAGGTTTTAATTCAGAGTTAGACTGATTACTGTTGGATTTTGTGTAAAGTATTCAACTCTGTTACAAGATGAATGCCAGACTAAAACTAGAGTTTGGTAGGTGGCTTATATGGAGCATTGGATTGTTCCATTATGAACTCAGGCAAGTTCACTTCCTGAGTTCTGATTGGCTGTTGGATTTCAGGGTGAGTAAGAACATGGATAAGTACCCACTCTTCAGCCATCACTTTGCATTATGCCAGCAGCATGCAAGGACTGTATTTAAGTTACAGCGTGTCTGTAGTTTTCGTCTACTAACTCTACAGTAGTTAGAACTCCACTGCAACGGTGAGTATCACATTGTTTCTATATCTGAAGGATAACTTCTACAATTACCTATCCAAGGTTACACAGCCCAGTCTTCCCAAATATTTACCCATAGCTGGAGGAAGAGTAGTTGAATGCATACCTTTTCCAAGTGTATTAGCACTGTGACATGCAAACAGCCTCATCCAGGATTTGAACTTGGGGTCGTCGATTCCATTTCCTATAGCTCTAACCATAACCCCACGCACCTACATTTATGTTTAGATTGATCAAATTCTTTTTCTATATACCGTATTTGACAGCATATATATATATATATATACACACACACACACACCAACCCCTCTGCACGAGTAGGATGCGACACAAGGTCAATTTCTTAAGCAGAGTTTAACAGGTTTGAATTCAGAGTTTTCCTTCTCCTAGACTGGTTACCTAGCCAAGGTTAAAGAGTCCAGTCTGCCCTGCTATTTACCCATAGCTGGAGGGAGAATTGGATTCATGCCTTTCCCAAGGGTATTAGCGCATGTGAAATTTCAACAGCTTCGTCCAGGAATTGAACTCGGGTCGACGAGTCCATTTCCTACGACTCTAACCATTAGACCACGCGCCTCCATATAGGACGCACTTTTTTTTTCCAAAATTTTGGCTCAAAAAATTGCCCTACATCTTATACATCATAGATGAAGTTTGAGACCTCCTGTATGCCTAGGCTAATCTTCTCTATGATGCTCACTAACCCTGCTTATGCTCAGTAATTTTACCTACCCTGTACTGCCGAATTGCTTTTATACAGCTATGTTTCTGCTTGTGTAATGCACAGCTAGACTGTTTTCAACAATATATGCTTAAATACACTAAAAACGTTTTTCTCTGAATTTGACCTGCTGAAATGGTGGTGCATCTTATATGCTGTCAAATACGGTATTTGTTTTATTATCTTTTATTCTTTATATATTCTTATGTTTTTTTATTCTTATTATTTTTCTTGATGGTATTTTTTCTTTAGTTTCTTTATGCTTCATCCTTTATCAATTTATTTCTCTGAATTTTTTATTGATAATTTGTATTATTTGACTATTGTCCTGATCTTAAAAAGATCATATAAAGATGAGGCCAATAGTCCGAATAATCCAAATAATACTTTCTTAATTTGTTTTATATTTTGATAGATTTTTGATATATCATTGATTTATACCCTTACTAGAAGCAGCTACCCAGCATCACCTGGGTAGAGGATGGGGGAAACCCTGGTGTTTTGATTTGTTTACTATTGAGATTCACAAATGCTGAACATTTTTAAGTAGAATTTCAATGCTATTTCTATGTATATTTCAATTTTTGAATATTTCTGAATATAAATCAAATCTTCATAATTTTTGGACAAAAACCAAGAACGAGTATTGAAACAGTGTTTCAATCTGTATCAGTAGATCTTCATTGGGGCTTTTGTTTATTTGAGGAAAAATAAATTCATCACAGAAAATAAGGAGAAAGTGTGAGTCTTTTGTTGGTCAATCTATTCAAAAATGTTGAATGAAAAACTAGCGTTCTTTGGATGTTTGAAATTATGAACACTAAGACAAACGGTTAAATGTATATAGCTATGTATTGATCTTATTATAATGGAGATTATGGGTTTGTCTGTCTGTAACCGAAACTATATTACTATTCAAGTCACAATTCTCTTACTTATTTATGTCACATTCTCCATGATTTTATTTTTATTTAAATCTCAATTATTAATAAAATTGTTTTACATCAGTAAGACTGTTGGCCATATCTACAAACTAATAACTTGCAGTTGTATTTATATATACAACAAAATAGCAGTTTACAGTGTGAATGGGAAGGCTAATTTGCATATTGATCTTAAAAATTTGATTTTAACAAATATATGCTTAGTATTATTGATTTCTAATTGTTTGGTTTTATCTTATTGAATATGAGCAAAAATCTCTGGGATAAATCTTAAAAGAAATCCATTAATAAGAAGAAATAACTGTAATATTATTCTTTACTTCCTATTTTAACTAAATAGTTCAATTAGGAAAATTTACCAATGAAAGAAGGGAGTAATGGAAAATGATGGAAGAGTTTCAAAGTTGTTCTATTTTTCAATCATACCCCCTCTGTTCCAAATCTTTTTATCTGCATTCTTTTTCAGTTTCATTAGCCTTTTTAATTTAATATAATATTGTATTATATTAAAACTTAAATACTTGCACCCGGAGGGTGCATAGATTTGCTAGTATAGTTATATATATCATATGTGTTTGGGTTGAGTGTTTGTAGCAGATTACTAAAAATTGGAATCTTTTAGATGCTTTAAGAACTTATTGGATATTTCTTTGGAAGCGCATGGTGTAATGGTTAAAGTCATGGGAAATGGACTCGTGGCCCAGAGTTCAAATCCTAGACATGGTAATTGCATTTTACTTAGCGCTAATACCCTTGGGAAAGGTATGAATCCTACTCTCCCACCAGCTATGGGCAAATAGTAGGGCAGACTGGGCTCTTTAACTTTCGTTAGGCAACCAGTCTAGGAGAAGGACAACTCTGAATTCAAACCTGTTAAATTCCGCTTTAGAAATTGACCTTGTGTCGCATCCTGCTCTTGCAGAGGGGTTGGTAAATATATATTGGATATTTCTTTGTTATACTCTGAACATGTACATTACACAGAAAGAACAATAAGATGACAGAATAATTGTATTTTCATATTTTTATATTTTCATGGCCCTATTTTCAACATTGATCCATTATTGGTCCTACAAATTCAAACAAAATACTGACAGGTGAAAAGTATGTACGGAGGGGGGTGAGAGGCGCAGTGAGAGAGCGCCTATATCTGTTTGCAGTGTCGCATCAGATCAACTAAGAGTTTTATCTTGTCTGAATAACCACCCAGACTTTCTGTGTATGACAGACTTTAGCAAGTACCTACTCTTTGTTCACCTGGCCTAGATAAGATATTCAATTGAGCACGTGTATCGATCAGTGGGCTGTCATCTTCTACTGGACAGGATGATGCAAAATTATTTTCTGTATCATATTACAGATGTAAAGATACTTTGATTGATATGAATTTCTTAGAATCTATATCAGTATCTATTTATCTCAGTCACTATCTATCTATCTATCTATCTATCTATCTCAGTCACTATCTATCTATTTATCTCAGTCACTATCTATCTACCTATTTCAGTCTCTATCTATCTGTCTATCAATCTACTTCAGTCTCTATCTATCTATGCATATCTCCTCTATCTATCTATGTACATATCTCGACTCTATCTATCTATGTACATATCTCAGACTCTATCTATCTATGTACATATCTCAGTCTCTATCTATCTATGTACATATCTCAGTCCCTATCTATCTATGTACATATCTCAGTCTCTATCTATGTACATATCTCAGTCCCTATCTATCTATGTACATATCTCACTCTCTATCAATCTATCTATCTATTTACATATCTCACTCTCTATCAATCTATCTATCTATTTACATATATCACTCTCTATCTATCTATCTATTTACATATCTATCTACTCTCTATCTATCTATCTCTATATCTCACTCTCTATCTATCTATCTATCTACATATCTCACTCTCTATCTATCTATCTATCTACATATCTCACTCTCTATCCTATCTCATATCTCACTCTCTATCTCTATCTACTATCTACATATCTCACTCTCTATCTATCTATCTACTCTCTATCTATCTACATATCCTCCACTCTCTATCTATTACATATCTCACTCTCTATCTATCTATCTATCTATCTATCTATATCTCACTCTCTATCTATCTACATATCTCACTCTCTATCTTCTATCTACTATATCTCACTCTCTATCTATCTACATATCTCACTCTCTATCTATCTATCTATCTACATATCTCACTCTCTATCTCTCTCAGTTTTTTTATTAATGTTTCTATTAGTCTCCATATCAAATCTAATCCCATTATCTATTTATCTATTTCAGTCGTTATATCTATTTTTATATCTATCCATTATTTGTATTAGATGTTGTATATATTTGGTCAAGTTTTGAACCTAGCCTAAAGCAATCTGCCTTGTCTAGTTACACTGATGGCCGTGAAATGGAAAACAGGACTTTATATGAATGACAATTATATCAGTTGGTAGAGAGTTCGGCTAGAAGTACAAGTTCCTAGTTTGAAACCGGACCCTTCTTTGTTAATTGCAACTTTCGCCACATGGGAGATGTACAGTTCCAAATCGAACCTACCCTATTACGCAACCCGTTTGCCCAGGAGGATGCGCACCAATCACATTTAAGGGCATCCAGTGAGGATCAACTCATTCTTCAATATATAATGGATCTGAAAAGACTAGCTGAAAACTTGTTCTATCCAATAGTGTTATTTTACTTTCTGTATATGTTATTTTCCTTTCAGAAGGTATTGTAACGTTGTCCTTTTTTTCCGGGCACTAAAACGATATCTGTAACGTTGTCGTATATCTGGCACAGTACCCAAAGCTGATATATATTCACCGTACTAAAAACGTCTCTGCACTGTGGTGGTCATGTTGTTGATATAAATTACAATGCGAGAAATATTAGTTACAACTGCTAGCCTTTATTTCCAGGTAGGCTCGTCTCATGGGTTCGTATCAGAGAGGAGGAAAGGCAGAGAGAAAGAGAGAGAGAACTATTAAACTACCATCATCCCACATGGGACCAAGGGCACATCTAACCCTACGCTGTCCCAAATCGAAAAGCGGCCCGTCCCTTTCTTTGTTGTACCACATCACACGTGACTTCCCGTTCCGTCAAACATTCCGACTTCCGGTTGACACTCAATTCTCCATTCGGAGGTCAACTCTGGTCAAACCATCCTCATCCTGTTTTGCTCATCACTATTTTTTAAACTTTACTCTCTCACTTATTTCCTTCTTCCTCCTTTTCTAATATAGTAGTTCTAGCTCACAAAAGTCAGGATAGATATCCCCATCTTGCTACAGTATTACTTTTGGAGCATCCCCTCGTAAAATGGTCTTTTTTTTAAATCTTTCTCTAAAAATATCAAGTTGGATTTGGTATCTCATCGTTTTTTGATAGGATAAGAATCAGTCAATCAGATTTAAATTCATCTGATTTTGCTTTCAGCGTTCAGTAAGAAACCACCCCTCGCCAACTCAGCATATGAGATAGCACAGGGATCTGTGCGGTAAAGTAAGAAGTTGGTGTAGGGTGGCATTCCACCTCAGATGCCAAGAACAATCTCCTTGGTCTACACTAGTGAAAAGGGGATAGACTCCCTCGCTGTTGGCTGATACCGACTTTGGGCCACCCCCGACGACCTTACCTTTTTTTTTTTTTTTTTTTTTGCTTCATATAAATCATTTTGAAGATGCAACACGAGTTCAAAATATATCAAAGACTCAAGCTGTATTTACAAGACAGGAAGAACAAACAGATGAAACATTTTCTTTAAAATAGTTGGTGTTCAGAAAGTATCAAATCATCGGAATATTGATCTTGCTATGAAAAAATTAGAAATCATCACTAACTTAAATTTCTTAATTTTAGTCTGTTTTAATAGCATTTTGAGAATTTCTTGGGTCAAAATGCTTTTAGAAAACCAATTTCTAGGAGTAGGGAAGCTCTAGAACTCATTTTACAGACAAAACAGATTACAAAATCGCCATATATTCATGAACCCTCCAAATTTGGAGAGTTAAAATCAAATAACACTGCCAATTTTTGGAATTAGAGGCTCAAATTTTTGGAAATATCTAACTTTAACATAATGAATCACTCTGAACAAAATTTTAGAAAAATTGAAGGGAGTAGGTGACTTGGACTGGATGATTTGACATGAATTACCCAAATCCAATCTAATTATTTAACCAACCTACTCAAGTCTGATATCAGCAACAAAACTCGGCTTACAACAATCGCATGAATCTCTGCAATATCAACCAAATTGAGATTATGTTTTTAATAGACATCTGTATTAAAGTACATTACCCATTTGAACCAACTAATTGATTACGTTGGATATTTCTTGGACTTTTAGCGGAGTTGACAGGATAACCTTGGATTAAAAATCCTTTTAATTTGTTTTACTTCTGTAACGAGATGACAAAATGGATTTTAGGAGGATACAAAATCTCTTTTTTTTAATTTATTTTTTATTTATTATTTTATAATATTTTTTAATGGAAGATCTGTGACATTTGGAGAAATTATCTTTTTACATTTTGGCATTTTTTTTTTTTTAGGTTTAGAGAATTATAGATGTAGTTAGAAGGGACTTTGAATGTGACTGGATGATGACCTGGATTAACATTTCTGATAAAGGTGAGAAAAGATTTAATCAAATTAAAAAGATTTCACCTGATTTATCCTATAAAGTTTTTGGCTCAACCTGAGCTCCAATATTTTTCTACATTTTTTTTTTCTGGATTCAATGTAAACCCTTCTTAAAAAAAATTATCAGAAGCCAAGTTTGAAATAATCCTTAAAAAAATAAATTTTCATTACCCATTTTTCAACCGACATATTTCATTAGATTACATCGCAGTATTTCTGTGTCTTTTGCCGGAGTTGACAGGATAACCTTGGATATAAAATTCCTTTGTTTTGGGTTTATGACTTCTGGCAAAAAGTGATTTTTCATAGGTTGTGATGGGCAGAGAGAGAAATTGTGATTTATCACGAGCAGCTGACAAGAATATTGCAAGGAATTTCTTTATCGGATTTTCATATTCTGGCTGTAAATGCAAAAGAGATTACAAACAAGTGCTGTTCAGGGAAAGTAATGATTGTCTGGAGAGGATGTTGAAATATTATTATGAGCCATACTATCTATACTATCGTAATCTATCTATTCTCTCTTCTCGTATATATTATATATAATATGTGTGTACGATGTTAAGAATGTGTGTGTGTGTGATCATATATATATATATGTATATGATAAGTTGTAAAACGGATTGGTGTTTGACTGGCTTTTTGCCGACAATTTTTGGGAAAATAAGTGCTTAATGTGATGAGCCTAATTAGGCCCGAAATGAATACAGAGATTGATTTTTCATCGAATTTAGTTTAGCCATCATTTTAAATAGGCATATTCCTGCCTAATTCAATATTAATTAATTAATTTTCAAAATTAGGTACGACTCCAATTAAGCACTTATTCCCCCAAAAATATAGTAGTATATATTACATAACATACACATAGTGAGATATGGTGTATGATATATATTATATATTACATTCATACCACATGTGAGTATTATGTGTGTGTATGCACATACGAATACATTATATTATATAATAGTTACAACATTACATGTGAGTATGAGTTTGTTGTAATGTATGTATATAATATATATATATAATATATATATGTGTGTGTGTGTTTCGATCCCAGCCTGAAGTTTTGGCTGCACTGTGATGACATGATATGCCAAAACGCCTGATATAGGAGACACAACACACACATATATAAAATATTATATGTGTGTGCATATTAATATAGATATTATATATATCATATATATATATATATAATATATATAATATATTTAAACTCAAACCACGAAACAAACCTTAGATTAATCAAACATTGTCATATAATGTTTATGAGTTTTTAGCAGGTAGAACATTTTGGTTTTTTTAATTAAAACTTTGTCGTCATCTTGTCTAATTGTACAGATTATTAGAAAAAATCACATTTATTAATGATTGCCACCCACCACACCCCACCCCACATCACACCCACCCCAGCACCAACAATAAAACAAGCTTTGACATTATTAAATTAAATTGATTTGTGCTATCTTTTGTTGGGGTCACTCCTTGTTTTTTGTGAGGTGATATCATACATCACACACACATATATATAAATATATATAATATATATATATATATTAGCAAGGTCAGTCTGATTAGTTCTCTATGGTTACTGATTCAAAAAAAAAAATAAGTGCAACTGCAATGAAAAACAGATGCAAAAAATAACAAAAGAAAAAAAGATAAATAATAATTTACTTCTTTTTCTATTAAAGTAACTAAAATGATGATTACGCATACGAGCAGACTTTATAGTAATCTTGATGAACAAAAAGCCATCTTCATTTTGTTTGTAATGTATAATATTGTGGCACCAATGTCTCTAACTTCTATGACTTTCTTCTGAAGTTGATAATCCAGTTGCTTTAACATGGGGAGAGTCACCAACCTCGGCAGTCACACGTCTGTTCTACCTGAAGTCTGGTTGGTAAACTGACTACCTAACTCTATATCACATGACTTGTGAGATTCTCCGCGCTGCTGGGGTCAGCTGGGCCATAACCAATACCTTGCTGCGAGGCTTTTCAAAAAGCGCTACTCACCAATACAATTATGCAACCACATCCAGGAAATTCCAACATTTAATTCCCTTGATTTTTATTATTGGAAACTAACAGATTTATTACTCAACCCTAGTGTTTTTTCTATCTGCCCAATCAAAACTGCTCTCATCAAATCTATAATCGGTAATTTATGAGGAGACGCATCCAGTCCCTCCTCAAAAATTGCTACCGAGGTCCACTGCTGCATAGCCGAAGCGGTGTCACTTGAAAAAAAAGATTAATTTTTTGCATAAGTCATATTTAACCCCTATAAAATATTTTAAAAACTATTGAAAGTTTTACGAGAGTCTGAATGGAATTACAATTGTGCCTTGAGTTAGCGTGAACAAAAAACTTAACAGTGTTCTAGGTCACTGATTTATTTGCCAAAAAATAAACAGCAAATGACAAGTTGAAATACAGAAAACAAAGAATTCGTTAACACTGCGTCTGTCTCTTTTATCCTGATATCCTCTTCTGATCTGTATTTGTTCTTTCTTCTCGTCGTTTGCTCCTTCTTCTCTTTCGTTATTCATTGTCAGTTTTCTCTTTTTATCGCTCCTTCACTCTATTCACACTCGTTTCCGTTCATTCTTCGGAACACCCTTTTTCGCGTTCTCGCTCGCCGCTCCTTGTTTTACTTTCTGCTCGGCTCACTTCCATTTTCTGGAAGCGCGTGCGCGACTATCAAACGTAAAGGATCTACGAAACACAGACCCCAGCCCTGCGAAACAAGCTGGGCTTTTTCCTATATGGGTTTGATGTGCTAGACCACTTTTCACCCAACATGTAATACTAAAATTGTCGTCGATATTATTTTAAAATAAATTAATTCAAACGAATATTTAGGTGAAATTCATTGATTTAAAACTAAAATTCCTGGGTGCGCATTTGAATGATTCCTGGTTGATTGTTTTGAGTAATGGCAGGTGCATAACAGTCCTCTTATATATGACTCTGTTTGTAAGATGGGTACAGTGATGAGGAATAATGAAGGCGAGAAAATTGTAGAAATATCATAACTAAGTTCCAATTACCGTCAATTGGTAAGACAAGGCACAAGTAGCTTTAACTCAATACAGATCTACGATGTTGCAAATCTACTGCAGAATGCCAGAGTATTTTGAGCCTCATATAACATCATAGACAACCATGCAGCCAATCAGGACACATGAATGAATCCCCAAATTACATGAATGGACATTCTTGAGTCCATAAACCAGTTGTTGGGCACAGTTCCGTTGTGTTAGGCCAGTTCGGTGTTGTCCAAACCAACAGATATTGACTTCAATACTAAGTTAGCATGCAACCATTACACAACGTGAAGTTTTCTTTTTGGTTTGACTGTTGGTTACCAGATGGACATTTCTTTGATTTTATTCTGTTTTTACAGTTAAAATTATTTCTAAGAAGATTGCGCCATCAATACAACAAGACAAAGATAGCAAAATTGCAAAGAGAAGACAATTGGAGAGGAATTAATTTAATGCAGGAATAGAAGTGAAAATTTAAAATTGCAGCATAATAACAAGTTGTTGTGGGGAAAGTAAGAAGATAGAAAATAAAGAGATCAAAAGCAAGAGAAAAGAAGAATCTTGTATGTTTTTTTTGTTTTCTATTGCCTTCAATTATATGTAAGTGTAGATGTATTGTAAGTGTAGAATGTATTGTAAGTGTAGAATAATCATACTAAGTTCCATAAGTAACCAGCTATCTTGGCACATAGTGTCAATTGTGCTACCAGTTGGTGTATGTCAAAACCAACAGGTTACTGACTGACTGACTTCGAATAAAAAATAAGCATCATGAATGTTGTGCAAAATACTTTTTGAAAAATTTCTTTGTTTTTGGCCTGTTCTTTATTACTTTTTAGTTAAATCAACAATGTCTATGCTTTGAGTGAAAAGCTAGGTAATATAATATATATTATATAATGAGAGTTAAGTAAACAAACAAATGTGTTTATTTGAATATGGCTTTAGCCGACATTTTGGAGGATATGTGCTTAATTGATAGTCATACCTTATTTTGAAAATTAATTAGTAATAATTAATGAATTTAGGCTGGGCTATATGTTCAAATGTATGGCTAAACAATCGAGAAAATGTCATCCTGAATGTACATTTTGACTTATTAGGTCTCAATCAGCAGGTTATAGACTGGGAGACTGCTCCGTGTTGACTTGAAACTCGACTGTCAAGCTGACAGGGCGAGGCTCTAACCGTTACACTATGCAGGCCATTATCCAATTCTTTGTTTGTTTTGAAACTTATTTATAATTTCCCTTTTTATTGACTTGCTACACCGACAGTATGAGAGTAGTAAACAAACGTGTTTATTTGATATGGCTTTTTAGCGCAATTTTTTGGAGGATATGTGCTTATTGAAGTCTTACCTCTAAATTTTGAAATTAATTAGTTAATAATTATGAATTTAGGTGGGCATTAATTCTATGTAAAATAATATTATATAAAGCCAGCAATTTTTTTTTTTTTTTTTACTTAACAGATGGACTACCACTTTTATTACTTTCTGCTGAAATATAGTGCTTGTCAAAACACTTAAAATATCTTATTTTTTAAAAAAACTTTCTGAAAAGCCATTTCATGAACAAGAAATAGTTAAATTTAGAGAGTGTTGTCCCAATCTCCTGCCTCAAAAATTGCTTTCCCGGTGGACTATCAAAAAACAGACCCAGCTCGTCGTAATTCTTGTTTATTTGATCGTAATTTGTGTAATTCTTGTTATATATGAAGATGGATATATAGTTTGGAATAACTGAGATAGATTGAGTAGATAAACAAAATAAATATATAGATAGATCACGGAACAAAATGGAGATGATAGATAGAAGGATATTTATCTGACAAGTAAATGTATATAGGGGGGGGTCGGCAATCATTTTTTTTGTCGTAATTCATGTTTATTTAAACTAAAAACAAGACCTTAACAAACATTGAATAAAAACTAAGTATTAAAGTAATATAGAAAATATGAACAAATTGATAGATAGATATGAAGAGTGGATTAGTTTTGATAGACTGACTGGTCGTTATTTTAAATAAGTCACTGGGGCGCAACTTTAGGCAGAGACCGGACGCAGTCCTCATAAATTACCCAAGAAATGTTCTCCTGATAGCTGATCTCCCTGAATGTTTTCGGAAAAATAGTTCTATGAAGTTCTATTGAATGTGTGAAAATACAGAAAAATATCTTTTTGTAGCGTGCACAATTTTGCCTATCCATTGGTGTTATTTTGTAGAGATAATAGAAGGCATAACTTTTGGAGCAACCATCTTACAAAGTGCAATATACAGACTTTTGTTTATCACTGAAATGCATGCTGACGTGTGCCATGCGAAAATCATAAATGGTGTAGGTGCACATTATTCTCTATCATGGTATATTGTACCCTCTATCTGTTGTATATTTTATGAAATAATGGAGGCCTTACTTTAGAAGCAAGTGCAATATACAGGTTATCAGCTGGTGAAATACATACTGATATAGTAACTTGCGCAAAATAAATCTATTAATAGTAATGAATTATTGGTCTCAATTTGTCTGCAACAACACTATGTCACTACTAATCACAGTACCAAAATATCCATACATAGAATAAAGCAACCTTATATTATCACCTCAAAATTTGAGTATCAAATTAGATGTCCTTATTGTTTTTTAAAAATAGTTTTAAATAAAATACATCCACTATCACATACTATGTATGTTTATTTTATTCTAATATATAGAATACTAAGTCCATTACTGTCGAATTGGAAGACAAGACAGCAAGCAGTCGTAACTCAATACGATTCTGACAGCTGTAAGACCACTGCAAGTGCAGGATTATGGAGCCTGCAGAGGTTCTACTAGCAAGCGGCCATCAGGACGCAGGAATGGATCACCAAATGCAGAGTGCAGATGTTCTGAATCCCATAAGTACCAGTTGGTCTTGACACCTGGTTCAGTTGTGCTTGGCCAGTCACATGCTCAAACAATTGTTGACTTCATACTAAAATAATATTTAAAGATTATAACAGATAGTTTTAGGAGAAATATTTACATAACAGGAATATTGTAGTTTTCAGTAAGAGAGCTTTAATGCGCAAAAAGGTTTAACGCAATAAATAGATGCCAATGCATAATTGTGTAAATTTATGCGCAAAATATCTTCAAATATTATTAAAGTAATAATTAATTGATTACACAATTTTTTATTTGAGGGGACAGAACTCAAGTCTTTCATTTATAAATTGTCTTATATTTTTTTTTTACTCCTTTAATAATAGACGATTTTACCTACTTTTATATAAACCCTCTGACACTCAACCCCCCACCAGGCAAATCGTTCTAAAAGCAACTTTTACAACTGTCGAGAGGGTGTTTTTTTTTTTTTTTTCTTTTGCTAGTCTATATATAAAGAATGCACATAATGAAATAACTATTCAGACAGCCACTAGCCAGGAAGTCAAATAGACCAAAGGATTCCTTATTGAGTTTTGCATCTTAATCTCTATAACTTATTGATACTTAAGCAATAACAATCGAACGACGTCTCTTTCATAATATTACGGTATAGTTTCCTTGTCAAAATGCCAGGATTATCATACTTTTGACATCTACTTTCTCGCTTGGATAAGAGAGCCTCTAGCTCTCTCTCTCTCTCCTCTCTCTTCACGCTTTGGATTGAGATCTGCATGTATATGTGTTCACTCCTCCCCCTCCTACTACTACACTCTTCCTCCCCAGATAAAAATAATAATTTTTAACATCCACACTTTCAATACAGCATATATATATATATATATATACACACACANAAAAAAAAGGAGATCCAAAAGTGAGTGAAAAACAAGTGTCAAATCTGACTCAACAGAAATACTGTTTGCTCAAGTGTAATGTTTTGTTATTTCCAACATTTGTAGATTTTTTAAACTTTCCATAAAATAAAAGCACAAAATTGTTAGATGCTGTATTGTAAATGTCTTTTTTAGAAAAATCGAGGGTTCCTGTAGCTCAAAAAGTGATGTGAGATATCAAAACATGGCGTCCCAAATAGTCCAAAATAATTGTCAGATCCAACTCAACAAAAATGTGTTCTCCTGTGTAATTGAAACATTTCCTTTGTTATTTCTATTGTTACCCTTCATTAGAAAAATATGAAAATAGTTTTGTGCATTTAACTATTCAAGCTCATTCCTCAGAGCGTCAAATAAAATCGATGAGACGCGGTTTTAGTTGTATTTGCTTTTTGTGCTGGAGTTTTGAGATTTACCTAATTCTCAGGTCGAATTACGGTTTTCTTCGTTATGTATAAGAAATATTCAATCTAG
This sequence comes from Doryteuthis pealeii, assembly GCA_023376005.1. Lineage (NCBI taxonomy): Eukaryota > Metazoa > Mollusca > Cephalopoda > Myopsida > Loliginidae > Doryteuthis > Doryteuthis pealeii. The sequence goes on from CM042152.1 coordinate 11,278,246, forward strand.
AAATAAACGAATCAAGTATAAAACGTATTGGAGACGCGAAAGGCAACCGAGAGATTTTGTGTTAGAATATATTTAAGAAATTAAGAAATTCAAAAATAATAGACCCCCGGTTTTTAAGTCAAGTGTGTTTGGCAGGAATATGATAATATATGTGTATTTATTAGACATGTATTCGTTTCGAATGCCCAGAGACACACACACACACCACAACAATCGACGCATATGATGATCATGATGGGAATGGTTTATTTAAGACGCTTCTTTATCGCTGCCATATACTTACGAATGCTTATCGATATATATATATACTTACACACACACACACACACACACACACACACAACACATACACACCACACACACACATATATCTATTCTGATATGCTATATATATATATATATTATATATATGGGGCATGTCTGAGGGATGAGTCTTGTTCCCACAGCTGCAAGTTAGTTCGTGTAGTGGTTGGAGCAGCGCTGCCTTCCAGCTTTTCAGACCTTGCCGTATGCCATCGATTCCGCTTGCTTTCCTGACAGCGAAGGCGGTCGATGGCTTTGCTAGCTCTTCTCCGTTGGTAGTGTATCCAACTCTTTCATTGCCCGGGCAGATCATAGAGGATTACATTTAAAGGGCGTTTTTCTGTCAGCTTCGTTTTGGGTTGCATTACAGTTCCAGGTAATGCTCAACCATGCGTTGCAAGCTACTTCCCATGGTCAGTAATGATTCCTCCCGTTTTATCTTTCAGTTGGTGCAGTCTTTGTATGGGTGGGCCTGTAGCTTCTTTGTATGCCGCTCTTACATGCCACTAAGCAATCTCCCACGCTTGACAGCTGTCTCTATGCCACGGCATAGGTTTTTCGCCCGTAGATGTTGGCGGGCAGTGTCGGGCAACCTTCCGCAACACTGCGCGCAACACTTGCTTTATTTTCTGCTCTTCTCCAGGGTGTCAGGTGTGTTTTAGCTAGGCGCTACCGTTGTCTGCAGGATGACCACTTTGCATGCAAAAGGAGTTTTCATCTTTAGGCGGCCGTCTTGTTTGTGAGAACTTCTTTGGAGACTGCCTAGGAAGTGCCCGTGTCTTTTCCATGTTGCTACACAGCATGTGCTGATGCCGGTGGTCGACCCCTCCTTGCGCGGTGTATCTTTTTAGGTGTCATTTGGCACTTGCTGAACAAGGAGTGAAATCCGAGTCGCAAGTCTGACTATGGTACGTGCGGATGAGAAGTACGTTTGCTAGATGTGGCGCTTGGTGTATGAACGAAGGTCTGAAGCTTGGTGCCCGGCGAGGTGGGTGCCTGTGTCTTCATGACACGTGATGGATGTCCTTGCACTGTAAAGTAGGTGTTTGATCACACATATGCCTTGGTAGCAACACATCTCTAGCAATCTCATTCGTCTTGCTCTGCCATGAACGCCGATGCAAGTGGAACCAAGCCTCGTGGTCAGAATCCTAATCTTGGCGTTAAAATCCGAAGAGGTAGAATGTCCTCGGTAGGCGCTATCACCAGTTATCACTGCGCTCAAGGTTCTCACTCTTTTCCTCAGGAGTAAGCGTAAAAGTTTGGGGGTATGCACTGATGATATTTGCCGATCCTGGCGGGCGTTCCATCCGGTGGGTAATCTCGCTACAGTTGACGCGGGTTCGATGCAAGGGAATGAGGCTATTTTTTTAGGGAAACCGAGCGCCATGCCGTCGGGTTCCCACTTGAGGGTTTTCCTGCCACGGAAGAAGGTGAAGGTTCGTTTTCTTTGATTCGGTCCATTTTCAACCAGGCGTGTCTCCTGAAGACATGGCCACGTCAATGTTAAGCGGGAGAGTTCTTTGTCATGATGCTGTTTTGCGGGAATCAATCAACCTGCTATAGTCCAGGGACACATGGTCCTGACGTTCCAGCTTACGAGCCGAATTGGCTGCGAGGTTTGTTTGCACTGCAAATACGTCTGGGCACAATACATATATACGCTGTATGTGCGAGCGGACGAGTTCTCTCGGGGAACCAAAGGCCGACTACACCGACGTAGCAAGATTAGTGTACTACCAACTACCAATAGTAATAATAGTAAACAACCGTGTGCAGTTGCGCGGCTCTACTTATCCAAAGGGAGAGGCCAGGGGAGCAAACCCCGAAGGAACGAAATGCCCGGGAGCTGGAGTCCCTGAAGGTGGCTTGAGTCTCAGAATTTTCCGCATGCAATCCGTTGCGCAAAAGCCGGCTGGTGATTCTGCATGTTGCTTTGGAGGCACAACGGCTGTGTGGAGAGGGAGGATCTGCTACTTGGTGCGACAGCTCAATCCTTCATAACACCTGCCCATGCTATGTAGTTTCCACTACAAATGGAATAGTGTATTAAAATAGTATATATATATACTTACATACAGAATATTATATATATATATATATATATATATATATATATATTATTGTGTGTGTGTGTGGTTGTGTGTGTGTGTGTGTGTGTGGTGTGTTAGAACTTAGGGTAAGTGAGGATATGGAGTCAAACTAAGTCTTGGCGTTAATAGTCAAATCAGGCGCGAAACTGTCGGTTACCAAACCGTTAATTCTATGTCTTCGCTATCCTAACTTATATATTCTCTATCGGAATGGATACTGAAATCTGCTATGGATATGGAAACTATATCCTCATATATATACATATATACTAATGTTTGTATGGTATATATGTGTGGTGTGTGTGTGTGTGTGTGGTGTGTGTGGTGTGTGTTTGGTTTAATAGCCAATTTGATCACTGTCAGTTTAGTTTGAAATCGTATAAAGCGAGAATCTTATAGCTACTAAGCGCCGTTGCTTTTTGTATACCAACCTAACTTAGAATATATATGCTCTATCAATGATAATTGACAACTCCTTACTTATAAAGTAGCGCAATATTTTACTATATATGCTATGACTTACAATAAATAGTTAGGAAATATAATAATCCTATTCAAAAGAGAATTTCACACCCTTTGGGGGATGACTATGTTTCAATATATTATATTATAATATATATATATATATATATATATATATTATGCAGTTCAAAGAAAAAACACAACTTTGTCACTGCTCCAATCGTCTCTCGAAAGGCTGCCAACACAACGGCATATCATAATATATATATTATATATATATACTATATATATATATATATATATATACTATATATATATCACTTATTTTTCCAACATCAGAGTTTAGCTTGTGGTCATTCTCCGGAGTCTGTACAACCAAGTCTCCTAGTTTCTCTAGTTCTCTTCTGAAGTATTCGAGCGATTTTAACAATGCTGGCTGTCCTTGATGGTCTTTATTCTCCTTTGTTTTTCTAATTCCCCCAATAGTTTTTGTTAAATCCCTTGGGGACTGCTTAAAAAGACACCAATTACATTCGGTATCGCATTCCCCCTCATGTTCTACAGATTTTTTTAGTACTTTTGGCAATGTCCCATGTTCGTCCAATGTTTTTAAAGTTTTTAACTCTGTGGTCGACATAAAGGCAAAATGGCACAATTATGACAAGTTTCTTTTGTGTGTGTTGTGTGGTGTGTGTGTGTGTGTATGTGTGTGTGTGTGTGTGTGTGTGTGTGTGTGTGTGTGTGTGTGTGTGTGTGTGTGTTGATTAGGCGATTGTCTGGTTTTCTGTCGGTATTGAGGTGAGTGCATTGATTGTTAAAATTTTAGAAATTTTATGCGTCTCATTCTCATGGGCGGATTCTGGTTTGTCCCTAAATAAATGATCATTCCATTTTTAATCAATGAAGAGACACAAGAGGTGGGTATCGTAGAAGGTTACGCATCCGTAAAAAACTTTGATGCTACAATATTGAGTCTATGTGACAACACTGTTCTAAAAAAACAACAGTATCTAGCAATGAGTCTTTCGTTAATCTCATTTTAGCATCCATTTCTTTGCATTATCGACTTCTAGGGAAGATGTAGTTGAAAAATCATCTATTACATATATAAATGGTAGATGGTATGTATATATGTATGTATATATGTATGTATATAGTTGTGATGTTATGTCTGGGGAACTGAAATAAACAGTTAATTGACAAAGTACAATATATATACACATTCACTATCATGTAAAATTTTTGCTGTTTCTGAGCAATCAAATGATATTTGATTTATGTTCGGAAGATAATTAAAAAATACAATTTAAATGATAACAGCATGTTTGTTTTTTTTTTGTTTTTTTTTGGGGGGGGGGGTTGCATTTAATAGTTTAAATTGAGACATGAATTTTTTCTTACCAGAAGTGGCTGGATCAAACGCAGCGTCTTTTTTAAATGTAAAGGATTTTTAATGGGGGCATCCTGCGAAGATCAACTCGCGATTTCAATAAT
>CM042152.1:11290097-11355097 GCA_023376005.1 Doryteuthis pealeii
AGCAATCAGAGGAAATTGTTTTATTTTGTCTGATTTTCTTTTTTTTAAATTCTGTCATTTGTTTTTAGGTATTCTGCCAACATTAAATTGACAGTATGTCAAAATAGCATGGTGGACAATCTTCTTGGTCATTCAAGTTAGAATCAATGATAACTCCATTCCTCGCCCCCCTCACTCCCCTCCCTAACTCCCACATTCACTCACACGCCCCCCCCCCCCATCTAGTTTGGTTAAATCCAACCATCTGTCACTCAGGATACCCTCTTTCTTGCCTGATCTTGATGCCTGAGTTTTTATTTTTATTTTTTTTAAATCTTTTTTTTTTTTTGTTTTGTTTGTTTATACACGGTGCTCACATTTCCGACTTAATGATATGCGAAGAATCGGAATAGGCAAATTTCTGTATGGAAAAGATACATAATCTATTCTGAAGCACCAAGTCACTGGTTTTTGGTGTTTTTAAACAACAGGATTTCAATAATTGACATCAGACATCAGGGAAGGCTTCAATACCCCTTTTCCAGGGAATTGAGATGAAATAGATTTCCAATGTCAAATTGAATTACCATAAACTCACTGTATGTACCCAGCCTTGCCTGATGTTGTGGAACCCCCCATGGGATAGTGGATAAAGTTCTGGATTGTGACATTATAGTTAAAGCTACCCTACTATTTACCGACACCTGGACATAGAATAGCATACCTTTCCTAAGGGTATTAACACTATGTGAAATGCAAACAACCTCGTCCAGGTGTTGAACACGAGTCACAGAGTCCATTTCCTATGACGATATTAATTATACAACACTATGCAAATCTACAGTTTGCTATATCCTTTCGAATCCTTTCCTATTTCCCACTTGCTTAGTTCCGCACCTCTTCTTAGGTATGGTATTTAAAAGTTAGTTTACTTTGACATAGGAATACAAGCACAGGTCACCTTGTGTGAATCGTATTCACTACTGTTGAAATAATTTTCTATGCATCGTATTTAATGGTTAGTTTACTTTAGCATAGGAATACAAGCACAGGTCACCTTGTGTGAATCGTATTCACCACTGTTGTAATGATATCCGATGCATGGTATAATACTGGAAACCATGGATAGCAACATGGTGGATGTGAGACACGGTGGAATGAACCCTACATGGACGAACAGCGTCTTTCACAAAATGCTAGACAGATGAATCCTAAAGCGGGCCAACGGCCAGGATCAAAGTTCAATTAGCAAACTACTGCTCCTCATCTCTAATTCTGGTGTGTATTGATGAGTTATTTTTTTTAGAGTAGATTTTTTCGAAGAATCCAGTGGTGATGTAGCGATTGTCTGCCCCTGTTTGGTCTGGAAGAGTTATCTTCCTTTGTTTCAAGTTTTCTACTGTTAAGGGTCCTGAGTATTTAGTCAGGAAAGCGTGATATTTAACTCTTTTCTCCGGGACAGCAAACAGGACACATGGGTTAGACATTTGTGTCTATACCTTTTATATGGGGGGCTTCGTCCCCCAGCCTATGTAAGTGACACTTCTTCATGTACTCTGTATCACTTTTACAGGACGAAGTCCTACTTTCTTTATACACCTCTAGTACCTTGTCTCGTATATGTGTTCATTATGCATCTCCTTTGTCTACCTTTTAATTTATATAAGTATTCCTGTTTAAATATATTTCTACGTGCTCAAATATTAAAGTCTATGTTGTTATATCTCATAACTTTGTTCGGAATATTACTCATACTTATATGTAACCGATGACACAGACTCAACCCAAACTATGATAGCACACAAAAATAGAAAAACATGCTGCATTGCCCTTCCCGCTGTCACAAAAGGTGCACGTCCACAAGTTCGAGCTCTGGCCCTTAGTTCGGAAAATAAGCTACAGTGTCCCAACAATACACTCCCAAATCCCATCACACTCAGTGCAGTATTGTTGGGCCCCAATGGTGTAGTGCTGGATTGCGACATTATAGTAAGCATGTTTAAACTCCAGTTGTCATATTTTATTCCCTTCCAGACTACGGCCCGCCCTGTCGGCTGGGGCGTTAGAATACACCGACTGCACCTTTGTCGAGGGGTAAGATTCCCCAATGGGGCCACCTTTTGGCCAAGGGTGGCCACCCGTGATGTTTAAGGATAGAACCCAGGTGGATGAGCAGTTCATGACTTGCAATACTCCATTTTGGCCCTACCTTGGGCTAGAAGGTCGTTCAGAGAAGCCCCCTCTGATCAATCGGCTGGTCACGTCAAGCCCTAGCACCTATATGATTGCCCCAACCCTATTGCCCTTATGGCAAGCCCCAACCCTTTTTATCATATAGGTGCTAGAAGGCGGTGGCTGCGGGTCTACATGTCCTGGGAGTGACGTCAAACTCTATCTGATGGTGAGGTTCCAGTTTTGGAGGTTTGGGGAATGTGGAGCACCCCTTCATCACCATTGCTCCCTGGTCCACTCTGACCCGGAGTGGTAGTACCTGTTAGGGTCTCATCTATGGGTTAAATAGTAAACATGAGTTTATAAACAAAATTGTATTATCCATTAAAAAGGAAATTATTTCAAAATTTTGTCGGCATTAAACATTTTTGAATATCAAATTAACAATAGAAGTATTTGGCATAAAATAACCCAAGGGGTTGACATGCCGTAAAATCCAACCAACCATCCAGACTATAGCTTTAATAGTGTTGCATAATGAAGGGGCTTTGATAATTAAGGGTCATTAAAGAATCAGTTTTATGGGGGAAAAAGAAAGATTTTGAAAAATTATTTTGAAATATCTATCTATGCACATATATATATATATCCCATTCTGTTCATATATCTATTTATTTATCGATCTATCTATCTCATTCGATTTGTTTGTATGTATGTATCTATCTATCTATTTATCTATCTATATCAGTCCAATTCTATCTATCTATCTATCTATCTATCTATCTATATATATATATTATATATATATATATATATCCCAGTCTATCCTAGTCTATCCATCAATCTCTGATGAGGAAAATGGACATAAATGTATAACTGTAGAATAATACTAAGTCCAATTACCGTCGAATTGGCAAGACAAGACAGCAAGCAATCGTAAATGAAATACGATTCTGGTTTGCTGCAAAGACTACTGCAAAATGGCAGGATTTATGGAGCCTCAGAGGATCTTACAAACCAAGCAGCCAATCAGGACTCAGGGAATGGAATCACCCAAATGCATGCGTGGACTGTTCTGAATTCCCATAAGTACCAGTTGTCTTGACACTGGTTCAGTTGTGCTTGGCCAGTCACATTGTTCAAACCAATAGTAGACTGACTGACTTCAATAATAACGAATATTCTACTGGATTTTAGTTTCCAGCATGCGTTGTTTTCGGATAATTCTCAAAGTGTACTGGAATGACTTCATCATTATCACTAAGATCACAAATAGTCAGAGATATGTTTCCAAAAGTTTGAGTTTGACAGGCTACAAGGCAGGAATAAAAGACAATAATCTTAAAAAGACAAAATATATTTGAAATACAGTGTTGTTTAAACTGTTGGTTTGAAATTCCAAAGCAAAATTCCAGAAATGCTGAGGTTGAATATTTTTGGGAGAATTATAAATATACTTGAGAGGAATGTTGGATTGTTTTGTTAAAATTCCAATTTTCCTGTTCAATAATTACAGTTGCATAATTAGGGGTTTGGATAATTAAGGGTTGCAAAAGAATCAGTTTTAGTAAAAGTGAAAAAGAAAGAAAGATTTTGGGAAAAATATTTTGAAAGGAAGAATCTAGCTGGAATGTGTTTCGTGAATTGTTTGTTTAAATATTTTCAGGGGAATTAAAAACATTGGAAAGATCCCAATGCACTTATATAATACAATATAACAATATACAATGGAATTAAAATAATGACGTAAGAAAATAATCAGCTGATTAACAGTAATTATAAAAGAAGGGGTGAATAGTCAAAGAAAAGAAGAGTGGGTAAAAGCAGAACAGAAAGGGTCTGTAAAAGCAAACACACAATGCAGGCCTGATTAGCCTATTTGAGAAAAGCAGCTGCCTTTCTTTCTTCCATCAGCTTGACAGTTTACTGACAGGGCGAGAGACACAAGCTTACTGTATCTAATTATGCCGATTCTTTTATTGTAAACAATCTTTCTATTTCTTTCTTTACGTAAATTAATCAGCTGATTAACGATAATTATAAAAGAAAGGGTCGAATAGTCGAAAGAGAGAGAGAGAGAGAGAGAGAGATTTCTAATATTATTGTTTTATTCTAAAACGTATTAAAAGCAATCTCATGACTATTCTTATATTGAAATCAATTAGAATAACGTAAAAATAAGTATAATCTTTTTTGTGTTTGTATTTAATTTTATTAGTCTTTCGAATTCAATATGATATTTAATTATATTAAAAATTTAATTACTTATAAGTTTGTATGGTGTGAATAGGTGATATTGAAATGAGTGGCTCGGAGGGCGCATATTATGCCGATTCTTTTATTGTAAACAATCTTTCTATCTCTCTCTTTGCATCGATGACTGCTAGATTGTCACAGCCAAAATAAAGGTTATTGACGAAGAATCAAATTTTCCAGTGGCTCATTCAAATCAGATCTGCGTGTTCCAGGATGCACTAAATTAAGAAGCTCTCAGCATCCCTGTAGTAGGTTATCAAAAGTGCTCTTTTCCTTTTTTTTGGTTTTAGAGTATGATCAAGAATCCTCCACTAGCAAGTTTGACATTTCCAGGGGATGCAAATTGGGTAGAGGCAATATGAAGGATGAGAAAAAAGGATATGGTGTAACACAGGTGAAAGTTTGTAGGGTGGGAATAAGTGATATTGAAATGAGTGGCTAACAAACACGTGTCAAATACAAGGATTTTATTCTGTACTGAAGTTCTGGGGTAACAGCATGGGCAGGGCGAGGCGAGTATAGTATCAGCAGCTGAGGTAGGTCTTGGTTGGGCCCACTGTAGTGGTACAGGTATTTGCCTCATACCCCACTTGCAAGGCCTCGTTTTAACGTGGGCCCATCCACAAACCGAAGCTCATGGGTGGGAAAGAACAAAAATTGCATCAATCCCTTTGGCATTCCCCTCAAGAGAGGCGCCTCAGGCACTAGGCAATAAACCCAGCCCTCCCCCTTTAAGTCAAGGGGGCAGGTATTGCCTGGGGGATAGCCCCCTGGGATCAACGCTATTAACTTGTAAAGATCCAGGGCCGAAGCCACTGGACCCCCACTCCATTGGGAGTGGTACAGCAGCAGTGTCCTTGCTGTGATGTATATAAACACCAACCATTCAAGTAGGTTTCGAAGTAGGCCAACTGCACCTGAGGTAGGTCTTGGTTGGGCCCACTGTAGTGGTACAGCAGCAGTGTTCTTGCTGTGATGTATATAACACCAACCATTCAAGTAGGTTCGAAGTAGGCCAACTGCACCTGAGGTAGGTCTTGGTTGGGCCCACTGTAGTGGTACAGCAGCAGTGTTCTTGCTGTGATGTATATAACACCAACCATTCAAGTAGGTTTCGAAGTAGGCCAACTGCACCTGAGGTAGGTCTTGGTTGGGCCCACTGTAGTGGTACAGCAGCAGTGTTCTTGCTGTGATGTATATAACACCAACCATTCAAGTAGGTTTCGAAGTAGGCCAACTGCACCAAGTGTCTTCACTGACTATTTTCGCTCTCAATCTGTCATACAGGTTTCAAGTTGGGTGTAAATATGCAGAGCATTACACTTGCAGATGTCTTAATTTATTTTGACATTCTGGACATAATAGGCCTGTTGTTCGATTGACATTCAGCGGAACAATAAATTATCATTATCTATTAATAATATTGTACCTTCTTATGTGATGCCCTGTTGTCACCCTAAATAAATAATGGACCATTCCATTTTGATTGTGATGGAAAGAAAGAGAAATAAAAATTTCATGCTAAACATCAGAAAAATAAAAAGAAAGAAAAATCTGAACGAGAAAGGATAGAGGGGAAAAGATAGCATGTGGACCAATTCTCAGTGAATTGGAGTACACTAGGGTAGGTCGATTTTGGAACTGTAACATTTCCCATGTGGTAAAAGTTGCAAATTAATATAAAGAATTACAACACAAAATATTTTTCTTCAAAACTTTGCCTTTGAGGAAATAGATTTCAATCTTTTAAAGTGTTATCACTGTTACAACTTAAGAAATGAGGTAAAAAGCAGCATGTAGATATCAGTGGTAATGGGGGGGGGTATATTTTCAATTTTAATTCTCATTAGAATATTTTATTCACTTCATTTAAAATGAGAACCTTCTCTGTTTTAAATACTGGAATTGCTAAATTTTCTTAGCAATTTCAAGGCTAAATATTGTAAAAACAAGGATTTTAGGTGCATTTTGTAGACGATCTTTGATGCTATTTCATCAAATAATGGTGTAAGTAAGAGATGTAGATTTTACTATCAGTATTTATTATATCAACACACAACTTTCATTGTTTAGGAGAATTTGATATTTTTTTAAAGTGAAAAATCAACCTAGTACACACTATTGAAGTCAGTCAGTATACAGTTGGTTTGAACAGCAGCAACTGGCTAAGCACAACATAACCAGTGGCTCAAGATAGCTGGTATTTATGGAAGTCAAGAATAGTCCATTCATGTATTTGGGTGATTCCATTCCTTGAGTCTTAATTAGCTGCTTGGTTTCTATGAGGTTATAAGGTTATCATAAATACCCTGTCATTTTGTAGTAGTATTGCGACAAGATGAGATTCGTATTCAGTTACGACCACTTGTTGCCTTGTCTTACCAATTCGACAATAATTGAAACGTAGTGTGATTATTCTACACACACTATATTCATTAATGCACTAGAATAAGAGTGTTTCATAAATACCCTGTCATTTTGCAGTAGTATTGCGACAAGATGAGATTCGTATTCAGTTACGACCACTTGCTGCCTTGTCTTACCAATTCAACGGTAATACTTTTATAGTTTTGATACTTTTTGAATACACATTGTATACTGATGTTACATAATGAATAGGCATAGACTATCATTTTTCTAATGTAGTGTAGAAATTAGAATTTCATGTTTAACTATAAGAAGTCATAGGAAAACACAGATAGGTTCAAACAGTTTAATTGACAAGCTTTGACCCGGGGTTGACCTGTGATGGAGCTCACTGATTGGTTAATTGACCCAGTGGCCTGGCTGATCAGTAGGAAAGTTAAAGATGCTATTTCCTCAAACAATCGTACAAGTAAAAGATTTAATGTTTGTTATCAGTATTCAGTATAATAACACAACTTTTGCATAGATGGACAATTTGATATTTCAAAAAAGTGAAAAATCGATCTACCCTAGGGGTGCCAAACTTTCGGACCACAGGATACTTATCTAGGGTTTTACTGTATTCAGGTTTGCTATTTATCTCAGGTTATCAGTCAACAGAATTTTACGGAGCAGGGATGCATGCTCTCATTCGAAGGTGGAACATTGCTATTGAGAGAATACTGTGACTGTGGAGAGGTAGAAGTGAGATCCACAGAGGACCAGCTTCATTTTCATATATGATACATGTTCTACTGTTGGTAATTGTGCCTGTCCTAAACAAAATGGCATTACTTTTTTTACTTAACCTCGTATTATAGGGTTTTTAGAAGCATATTTTGATATAATTTAATATTCCTGTTCTAAAACCTTTAATCTATTTAATCTAATAATCTTTAATCTTTTGACTTATAATAATAATAAATTAAACTTATAATAAATTATATCTTATATATCATATTAATATATATATTATTAATATATATTATTATATACTATATATTATATAAAATATTATATTATTATATATGCGGGACACTGCTGGAGAAGCAAGGACAAACTCATAAGCGACGTCCTCCTGTGGAAGCCAGCACATGGACACGCCAGTGTGGGCCGACCAGCAAAAACGTACATTGATCAGCTCTGTGCGGATACAGGATGCTGCATAGAGGACCTCCCGAGAATGATGAGCGACAGGGACGGATGAAGAGAGATTGTCATGGATATCCGCACTGACAGCACGACATGATGATGATGATGATGATGATATATAATTAATATTATGTCAGAATTTGATTGCAACAATTTTAATAATTCCAATTCCTTTTGGCTTTGTGTCTGATATAATGACAAAAAAAAGCGAAGTCGGTATCAGCCAGACAGCGAGGGCGTCTATCCCCTTTTCAATAGCACTAGACCAAAGATATTGTTTTAGCATCTGAGGTGGAGCGCCACACCTACCATCAGCTCCTTACTTTACCACACAGATCCCTGTGCTACTCATACGCTGAGTTGGCGAGGACTGGTATCGAACTAGGAACCTTGTGGTTTCTAGCCGGACGCTCTACTGACTGAGCTAACCCTAACCCAGCCCTCAATTTTTAAATAAACTCTACATTTTTGATGGGATTTATGCTAGTTTCATAAGCAACTAGAATCAAGAAATAGAGGAAACTGGTGGGAATTGAAGTAAATATGGATAAGACACAAGAACAATTGTATCAGACCTAATGCACCAGGAACCAACCAGCCTATCTTGAATAAACTGCACTTTGTTACTGTAGTGAGGTAGCCAATGGGGCCACCTGTTGGCCGTGGGTGGCGGCCCGTGATGCTTAAGGATAGAGCCCAGGTGGATGAGCAGTTCATGACTTGCAATACTCCACTTTGGCCCTATCTTGGGCTAGACGGGTGGTCAGAGAGGCCCCCTCCAATCAATCGGCTGGTCATGTCAAGCCCTAGCACCTATATGATTTTCCCAACCCTATTGCCCTTATGGCAAGTCCCAACCCTTTTTATCATATGGGTGCTAGAAGGCGGTGTCTGCGGGTCTACATGTCCTAGGAATGACATTAAACTCTATCTGATGGTGAGGTTCCAGTTTTGGAGGTTTGGGGAATGTGGAGCACCCCTTCATCACCATTGCTCCCTGGTCCACTCTGACCCGGAGTGGTAGTACCTGTTAGGGTCCCATCTATGGGTTAAATAGAAAAATGTATTTATAAAAAAAATTGTATTATCCATTAAGAATTGATTTATTTCAAAACTTTATCAGCATTAAATGACCCACTGAGGTTGATATGCCGTAAAACAAAACAAACCAAACCAAACCATACAGAGCTAAGATACGCTCGGAGAATTACTACTATTACTACAACAAAGAATACGAAACCACACCTCACAACAGTTACACAGCCAATAATTGTGCATGTAATGTAAATAATACTGTTTTTGCACTGGGCTTTTCTTCAAACTAACTTAGTTGGCCATTGTTTAACGATTTATTCCAGAGACTCTTAGTTAGTTGGAGATCGGTGAGAGACTCTTTCGGGTTCAGATATGTAATGGTGTCAGTGTTTTTTCTGAGTATCATCATCATCATCTTATCGCACTGATGGCATGGATATCCATGAAAACCTCTCACCAACCATCCCTGTTACTCATTGTTCCTAGCAGGTTCTCCGCGCAGCATCCAGTATCTGCACAGAGCTGGTCTATGTATGTCCTTGCTGGACAACCCACACTAGCCATGTCCATGTGATGGTTTCTACAGAAGGCTGTCACTTATGAGTTCATCTTTACTTCTCCAGCATGTCTTGTCCATCTTACTCAGATGGTTTGTGTGATAGGTGGCAGGTGGCTGTAAAGCTGCTTTCTTGTGGGGTGCTGTTTCTATGATTTGTTCAAGATAGTATGCAGCATTCTTGTGCAGCTCCCATCTAGCCTATTCTCCAGGCGCCTCATCAAGAACCAAGTGGTGCAGACATATAGTAGCACTGATATCACCACGGCCTGGAAGAATTGTTGTCTGTGAGATCTGATTTCCATGTAACAGACTATCTGTTTATAGCCGACCATGTCTTCCCTATGCATGTACTTGCAGTAATCCAACTAAATTTATAAGCAAAAGATTTTTTTTTTTCCCTTCTTTAATAATTTTTTTAATGAGTCCTCAAGATTTTCTATTTAAATTCTAAAAAATTATTTTTATATATTTTTAATAAAATCAATATTGAAAGTTGTGTTATTCAACATTAAAGAAAATCAGGAAATTAGAAAAGAAATTACTTTTATGAATTTTTAATTTTTAAATAAGTAACATATCATTTTCAGCCATTAAGTTATATCTGTTTAAATTTTTGTAATTTATTTTGTTGTATTATATGTGGTTAAGTCACTCCCGTCTTTCATTGCTATTATTTTTCTGGTTTAACTATTTAGTTAAATTAGGTAATAAAGAATAAAATACCTTTATTTCTTCTTGTTAATGGATTTCTTTTGAGATTTACACCCGAGATTTTTGCTCATATTCATTGAAATAAAACCAAACAAATAGAAATCAATAATACCAAGCACATATTTATCAAAATCAAATTTTTAATATCAATATGCAAATTAATCTTCCCTTACACACTGTTTTTACCACTGTTCTTTTTTTTGTATATATAAATGTTATTAGTATGTAGATGTGGTCAACAATATTAATAATGTAAGACAATTTTGTCAATAACAGATTTAAATAAAAATGATATCATGGAGATATTGATGTAAATAACTAAGGGAATTGTGACTTGAGTAGTTATATAGTTATATGGTTATATGGTTTAGCTCAGTCGGTAGAGTGTCCGGCTGGGAACCTCAAGGTTCCTGGTTCTATACCGGCCCTCGCTAACTCAGCATATGAGTAGCACAGGGATCAGTGCGGTTCAGGAGCTGACACTCCACCTCAGACACTAAAAAACAATCTCCTTGGTCTATTAAATGACCCACCATGGTTGATATGCTATAAAACAAAACAAACAAACAAGTATGGGGCATCCAGTGAGGATTGAACTCGCTATTCTCTAGTAATGGGTCTGTAAACAATACATGAGATGTAAAAAGAAATATTGTTAGATCACAAAGTTAAGCAGCAATGAACCTGTTTAATACCTAATTGGATGACCACTTAAGCAACAGCAGGTACTGTAAGCAACCTGAATCCTTTGTATTGAAGTCAGTCAGTCAACAATTGATTTGAACAATGTGACTGGCCAAGCACAACTGAACCAGTGTCAAGACAACTGCTACTTATGGGAATTCAGAACAGTCCACTCATGCATTTGGATGATTCCATTCCCTGAGTCCTGATTGGCTGCTTGGTTTGTATGATCCTCTGAGGTTCCATAAATCCTGCCACTTTGCTGTGGTCTTTACAGCATACCAGAATTGTATTGGGTTACAACTGCTTGCTGTCTTGTCTTGCCATTCGACGGTAATTGGACTTAGTATGATTATTCTACACTTTGTTTATCAAAAAATGTCTTGATTTAGCATTAAATGGCATGAAAAGGGTTAATATACTGTAAAACAAAACACAACCAGCCCACAAAAGGTATTATGGAAGGAGTATGTGTAAAGGATTTTGTGTAAAGTATTCAACTCTGTTACAAGATGAATGCAAGACTAAAACTAGAGTTTGGTAGGTGGCTTATATGGAGCTTTGGATTGTTCCATTATGAACTCAGGCAAGTTCATTTCCTGAGTTCTGATTGGCTGTTGGATTTCAGGGTGAGTAAGAACATGGATAAGTACCCACTCTTCAGCCGCCACTTTGCATTATGCCAACAGCATGCAAGGACTGTATCTAAGTTACAGCTTGCCTGTTGTTCTCGTCTGCTAACTCGAAGGTAGTTAGAACCCCACTGCGATGGTGAGTATCATATTGTTTCTATATCTGGAGTATAACTTCTACAATTGCTTTCACATTAGATTACTCACAAAGGTTGATATGCCATTAACCTTTATCTACCACTGACATCTACAATAACATGGTAAAATGGTTGACAAGCCAATATCGTATGATACTGATCCTTTACTAGTGAATATCTCTATCCCCTTTTCACTAGCGCTAGACCAAGGAGATTGTTTTTGCGTCTGAGGTGGAGCGCCACACCTACCATCAGCTCCTTACTTTACTGCACAGATCCCTGTGCTACTCATACGCTGAGTTGGCGAGGACCGGTATCGAACTAGGAACCTTGTGGTTTCTAGCCAACGCTCTACCGACTGAGCTAACCCAGCCCATTTTTTTAAATTTTTTTTTTTTTTTAAATGGGATAGACTTCCTCGCTGATTGGCTGGTACTGACTTTAGGCCACTCCGACGACTTTACATTTTACTAGGGAATAGAAATTTCATTTCTCTTTTTCTAACTCCTATAAGGATGGTGTAAAGTTATGCATACTTTGGATACAAATAACTCCAACGAAGGTTAATAGACAAACATTTAATACATACAGCACATGGATAACAGTTGATACAACGTTCATAGTAAAGAGTATATATAAAGAGGTACACAAATAAAGATAAGACACATTCATGAATGATACAGATATACAATAAAAGGCACAGACATGAGACTAGGAATAGTCCATGCTGTGAGGACTTAGAGTAATGTAAGGGGGGGCGGAGCCCCACGAGAGGGTTTAGATAGAATCTACCCCATGTGGCTCGTAGTTGCTGAAACTATAAAGAGAGCGAAAGTATTTGAAACCGGCGCTTAAATACTGGTGCCCTAGCGGGTATCATCGAACTAAAAGGGGCAGACAACTCCACCAGGCGAATACAAACAAACGCTACACTCCTAAGTATTTTCTGACAATCTCAGGTGTTTTCAGGAGGTCCGAAAATGTTGATCTTTGGTCAGTTTTGTTCGCTCTGATAGATAAAGGGTTAAACAAATGAAACCAAATGAAAGGCATATTCCAAAATATACCCATACCTTAATAATCAAATGTAGAGCATTTATTATCTATCTCAGCCTGTAAGTAATTTTTGTATTTCCTCACCTGATTTGAGTAAGTCATTCTGTGATTATAAATGTATATAATATATATATATATATATATATATATATATATATATACCTGCATGTATGTATATATAAAACAAAAATGCAATTTTGAAAATCAGACTGACATGTTTTGCCAGAGGTCTAGCCTCATCTGAATGCAAATGATTTTATGATAACACTAGACCTCCTGGCAAAACATGTCAATCTTATTTCCAATCTGTCTTTTTCTTTTCCATCTCAGTGGATTTCAATCTAACTTTTACTTACATATATACATATACACACATGTATATATATATATATATATATATATACACACACATTTATACATACATATATATATATATACACACATTTATACATATATATATATACACACACATATATACATATATATATATATAGATATATATACATACATACATACATATATATAGATATACACACATATATACATATATATAGATATACATACATATATATACACATATATATAATATACATAGATATATAAGCATACACATATATATATACATATATGTGTATATACATACATATATATATAACCACTATACATATATATACACACACACATATATATATACATACACATATATATATATATATATATATATACACATGTATACATACATATATATAATATACATACATATGTGTATATACATATACACACATATATATGTATACGTACACACACACACACACACACACACATATATATATATATATAACCACTATAATGATTGCATGAATTTAAACTATAAATAACATTCTGAGATAAATAGTTGGTTTTCTATTTTTATTTTAAATTTGGTGAATTGATGAAAACATATTTTATGCCTGACAGAAATAAATGAAATTATTAAACAAAAACAAAAAAACAACTTGAGCATTCTCAATGGGGCTTAGAATACGCTAAATATATCCCCCCTGAAGATGGGTAAGACTCCCTCCCACAAAAAAATTCTGTGAATGTAGGGCTCCAGTTTTTGAGATCTAACCAGACTGATATTAATTGTTAGAATCCCACCTATGGATCAAATAAATAATGACAAATGCAAACAGCCTCGTCCAGGATTTGAACTCGGATCGACAAGTCCTTTTCCTATGACTCTAACCATTACACCACATGCCTCGCAACCTCCTGATCATGATTGGTGTAATTGCTGTCACCCCTGTTTATGGAGGTGTTTGTGGTGTAATGGTTAGTCGTAGAGGAGGCTGTTGGCATTTCCCATAACCCTAATATCCTTGGGAAAGGTATGCATCCAAATATTCTCCAGCTATGGGTAAATAGTAGGGCTGACTAGACTCTTTAACCTAGGTATGGCAACCAATCTAAGGGAAGGAAAACTATGAATTCAAACCTGTTAAATTCCGCTAAATAAATTGACCAAGTGTCACATCCTGCTTGTGCAGAGGGGTGGGTATATTTTTTTTTGGTGGTGGGGGGGTCTTACCCCATTTTTTTAATAAGCAGTTGCTTTGTGTATAGTTTCATGAAGTTCTGCCCTAAAGTAAATTCTGACCCAATATTCATGTGAATACTAAAGAGTAAAGCACTTAAAAACCAACAAGACAGATGGGAAAATAAAAGTTTGTTTTTAAAAAGAAAAGGAATGCTATTGATGTGTGTGAGCATCTATGGACAAAAGAGACAAAATGACTTTTAGGCATATGAGAGTTTTTTTTTTTTATTTTATTCTATGTCGTAGATGGTAAAAGAAATGAGTCCTTCTCAAAAGAGGAAATGAACAAAATAAACTCCTTTTTTATTTTTATTTTGCCTGGAACAAATATAAGAAAAATGTACTTTAAATTTTTTTTCTTTTCTTTTGCATGGGTGGAAAAAAAAGTTGTTTATTTACTTTAAAAACTACAATGCTTTTGTCCTTTGTACTTTTTTTTTTAAAAACACTTTCCTGCAAGAGTAGAATTTTGTTGATTTCTTTTTTTTTTTTTAATCTTTAGCCAGAGACAAGAAAAAAAAAATCACCTATATCTTTTGGTTATCTGGACAGACACTTTGATGAGAAAAAAAAAAAAAAATTCCCAATCCAAAATAGATAGTTTTTTACTTTTTGTTTTAGTGCTTCAAAAACCTTCTGCCTTGAAACAACTGCATCTCTTTGCTGATTGGTTATAACCTTTAGCCAATCAACAAATGGCTCATAAAAAACCTACCTTCTGAATATTTAACATTTAAAGGGAAATGACTCATCTTGATAAGTATTGGGTGATAATAACAGAGTACTTAACGTAGTTTATTAAAGGCCCATGGTGTAATGGTTAGAGTCATAGGAAATGGACTCGTTGACCCAAGTTCTAATCCTGGACGCATTTCACATTGCACAAATACTCTTTGGAAAGGTATGCATCCTATTACTTTCCCTCCAGCTATGGGTAAATAAGTAGGGTATACTGGGCTCTTTAACCTTGGCTAGGTAACCAATCTAGAAGAACCAAAACTCTGAATTCAAACCTGTTGAACTCCACTTAATAAATTGACCTTGTATCACATCTTGCTCATGCAGAGGGGTTGTAAATGTATATACACATTAATATGCTTATAATCAGAATCTTTTTTTGGGGGTTTTACCCTGAGTGTATGCCGCCCTATCGGCTGGGGTGCTAGAATGTACCGACTGCACCTCTGCAAAGGGGTAAGACTCCCCCAAATGGGGTTACCTGCTGGCCGTGGGTGGCGACCTGTGATGCTTAAGGATGGAATCTTGGGGGATGAGCAGTTCATGACCTGCAACACTCCACTTAGACCCTTACTTAGGCTAGATGAGCGGTCAGAGAGGCCCCCTCAGATCAATTGGCTGGTCACATCAAGCCCTAGCACCTATATGATTGTCCCAACACTATTGCCCTTATGGCAACCCCCAAGCATTTTTATCATATAGGTGCTAGAAGGCAGTGGCTGAGGGTCTACATGTCCTGGGAATGACATTAAACTCTATCTGATGGTGAGGTTCAGTATTGGAGGTTTAGGGAATGTGGAGCACCCCTTCATCACCATTGCTTCCTGGTCCATTCTGACCCGGAGTGGTAGTACCTGTTAGGGTCCCATCTATGGGTTAAATAGAAAAATGTGTTTTTATAAAAAAATATTGTGTATCCATTAAGAATTACTTTATTTCAAAACTTTATCGGCATTAGATGACCCACTGAGGTTGATATGCCATAAAACAAAACAAACCAAACCAAACCTGAGTGTATGTTCTTTTTGAACCTGTTAAATTCCGCTTAAGAAATTGACCTTGTGTCACATCCTGCTCATGCAGCTTTTATGATTTGGTTTGTCTTTAGACTTCTAAATGTCCACTTCCTGTTTTCCTGGAACTTCAAACCAAACCCTTTTTTTCAATTCACCAGGGTAGACTGTTCTCATTCCACTGTAGAGGTCGGTGAAAACAAATTCCAACCTTACAAATAATATTTAAAATGACAGTAAATGAAAAGATGCAAGTCAGACAAAAAATTGCAGGAATAGCAAACACAGGGTATATATTTAACTACAACAAAGATATTTATTTTGTGGTCGTTGGTTGGTCAGTGTAGAATAATCATACTAGTTCCAATTACCATTGAGTTGGTAAGACAAGGCAACAAATAGTCGTAACTTAATACAAACCTGGTTTTCTACAAAGACTACTGCAAAATGGCAGGTTATTTATGAAGCCTCAGAACATCATCCAATCAGGACTCAAGGAATGGAATCACCCAAATGCATGAGTGGACTATTCTGAATTCCCATAAGTACCAGTTGTCTTGACACTGGTTCAGTTGTGCTTGGCCAGTTGTTGTTGTTCAAACCAACAGTTGACTGACTTCAATAGTTGGAAACTCGATAAATCATGAAAGGTGTTAATTACTCACGACCTGAAGATGAATGTCTCGCATTTGGTCAAAATGGCCATTGGGTAGCATGGCCATATGAGTTGTGATGTTGCGAAATGTTATCAGCATTTCAATGTTTATCTATCGGGGCCAGCCCTTTTGGTTTATCAGAAGTTAAGTTGCATACCTCTGATCTTATCAGCAACTTTTGCATCTGGCTGGGTTGCCATGAAGCTGCTGTTCATCAAAGGTCATCTGCTAAATTCCACCGTAAGGTCCCTCTCTCATAGTGAGTGAAAGGCCGACTGCTAGTTAATTCATTACTCTGTTTATATCGGTGGAAGCTGGCTCTGATTTGTTCTTTTTCTTTTTAGTAATAATAATAATCAAACCTTGTGGTAATTGAATGCACCCCACATGACTTGCCTTATCCAATCAGATTATAGAGATTGCTTAATTAATTTTTTTAATCTTTATCATCATCATCATCATCATGTCACGCCAGCAGCAAAGATATCCTTAACAATCTCTTGTCA
Organism: Doryteuthis pealeii; assembly: GCA_023376005.1. Lineage (NCBI taxonomy): Eukaryota > Metazoa > Mollusca > Cephalopoda > Myopsida > Loliginidae > Doryteuthis > Doryteuthis pealeii. Next base: position 11,307,369 of record CM042152.1, read on the forward strand.
ACCTTCCCTATCATTCATTGCTTCTCGGAGGTCCTCTGCGTGGCATTCAGTATCCGCACAAAGCTGGTCAATATATGTTTTTGCCAGCATGTGATGGCTTTCACAGATGAACATCACTTATGAGTGTTACATATGCGGTGGCATAAGATTGTCAATCCCCTGTAATTCTGAGGGGATGACCCTTTTCATACTTATGTAAGGTAGTATAGAGATATGGTGGCGATCAGTGCAGTTGATGGCCCTGAAAGTGAGTGACGGCGGTTGACCTTATTCTCACCTTGCTTTCCGGGGATAAATCGTGGGAACCGGAAGGCATAGAAGAACCTGTTTCGGTTTAAGAATAGTAAGGAGCTTTAGTTTAGTTTTGCAGTGGACGTCGGACAGAGCAATCGGCCATGATGCTCTGTCTAAACTGTAACTCTGCATATGCACGCTATGTTATGTCTGGGTTGGGGATTTACCGAATAAAGTAACATTAAAAGAAAATCAAAGTCTTGTTTTTACTAAAAACTAACAATGACACAGGGCTTCTGATAAGGAGAAATCCCTAACAGAAACCAGACCCAAAGTCCCCAACAAAGTCCAGACCTTAGGAAGATCTGAGACGCTAGACAAGACCAAGATAGATGATAGAAGAAATACCAAATCCGGCCAGAAGAAAAGACGACTAGAAGTAAGAAGTAATGAAGGGTATACAACATATATCGATTTGGTACCGTGAAAACCTCAGTATGCACATGAGCTCATCTTTGCTTCTCCAGCAGTGTTCAGTGTGTCTTGTTCGTCCTACATGGATGGCTTGTGTGATATGTGGCAACTGTTCTCTCATGGGGTGCTATTTCCACATCTTGTTTAAGACTGCATGCAGCATTCTCGTGCAGCTACCATCTAGTTTATTCTCCAGTCGGCTTCATTAGGGTCCAGGTGGTAGCACTGATACAACCACAGACTGGAAGAATTGTCGCTTTAGCTTGGCTTGACGTGACCAGCCAATTGATCTGAGGGTGCCTCTCTGACCGCTCATCTAGCCTAAGTAAGGGTCTAAGTGGAGTGTTGCAGGTCATGGGCTGCTCATCCACCAAGACTCCATCCTTAAGCATCACGGGTCGCCACCCACGGCCAACAGGTAACCCCATTTGGGGGAGTCTTACCCCTCTGCAGAGGTGTAGTCAGTGCATTCTAGCACCCCAGCCGATAGGGCGGCATACACTCAGGGTAAAACCCCCCCAAAAGATTCTGATTATGAGCATATTGATGTGTATATACATTAGCTTGTCAAAAATTTTAAATCTTATTTGTCCAAAATTGTGAAAGTGTTTGTAAATTTGGATAGGAGTAATGTTTGGCGCATCTTTTACGTTTTGTTTTATTGGTTATAAAATATAGGTGTTTATCCTATACCACTAACTATGATTGGGTACAAGTGTTAAGCTATATTAAGTATTCTATGTTATTTTAACCCGTGGTCAGGATTGAACCAACAACCTTCAGATTATTGCCACTTAGAACTGTATTAACTCAATCCCTATATCCATTGCACCATGTTTCCAAAATGATATAAATTATCATCTTATAAAGCCTCATCTCAAAAACTCAGACAAATTTTATCAGAGGTTCTTGTTATTTTGCTTTTAAAGAAACTTGCGAGTTAAAAACAAGAATATACACTCAGGGTAAAACCCCAAAAAGATTCTATATATATTTACCAACCCCTCAGGATGTGACACAAGGTTAATCTATTAAGTGGAGTTTAACAGGTTTGAATTCAGAATTTCTTTCTCCTATTAAAGAGCCTAGTCTGCCCTACTATTTACCCATAGCTGGGGTGAGAATAGTCTCAAAAATTCAGAGAAATATTATCAGAAATTTGTTATTTTGCTTTAAAAAAAAACTTGTCAAAAACAAGAAGAACATACACTCAGGGTAAAACGCAAAAAAAATCCTACTTTCAAACATACTGACGTGTATATAATGTTTTCCTTCTTCCATATTGGTTACCTAACTAAGCTTAGAGAGCCCAGTCTGCCCTACTATTATGTTATCAGTAGTTTTTTTTATTATTTTGCATTCAAAAAAACTTGTCAAGTCAAAAACAACAAGAACATACTCAGCATAAAACATAAAAATATTGATTACAAACATATCAACATGTTTAATTAATATTAATTTCTATATAGGAAGTACAATTAGACCCCTCCACATTAGAATTAAAGAACATATCCACACGCGTGCATCTTCATTCCATAAACATTTAATCAAATGCAAAAATAAGGACAATAGTTTTTTCGTTAAGATAGAGACAATAATATGCAACATTGGTAATCTCAGAATTAGAGAAAGTTTATTAATAGCTAAATTAGGTCCTAGTATAAACAATAGATTAGAATTAAACACAGAATATATAATTAATTAAAATACACATTCCATATATACACACAGATATATATATATATATATATACATAAAACAAATACATAAATATATGAATAGATGAAAAGAATAAAATTGAAATTGATTGAACAACGGCTATCACGACCCTTCCGCGTGGCGTTATAAAAAAAAAACATGAGACACGTGTTTATAACGTATAAAAAAATCAAATAAAATAACGACACAAAAAGGCGTCCATTTCTGAAAACGTCTCTGAGGATAAAGTTACTTTGAAATCGATAAGACTAAACATCTTTTTATTTTATATGCATTGTAATTGCTTTCCTATCATTAATAAATAATATTAACATGTATATATATTTACCAACTCCTCTGCAAAAGCAGGATGCAACACAAGGTCAATTTATTAAATGGAGTTTATCAGGTTTGAATTCAGAATTTTCCTTCTCCTAGATTGGTTGGTTATTTAGCAATGTTAAAGTGCCCTGTCTACCTAACTATTTACCCATAGCTGGGAGGAAAAAAAATCAGCTTTTGTTTTCAAAAAAAAAACTTTTAAGTTAAAAACAAGAACATACATTCAGAGTAAAACGCAAAAAAGATTTTGATTACAAAAATATTGACGTGTATATGATGTTGGTGAAATACAAGAAAACCGAATCAATTAAAAAGATTATATTTCTAAAAGTTTGAGTATATTTTTCAAAATAATGGAGAGAAATAAAGTCTTTATATTGACTATTTAAAGATTTCCGGGTTTTTTTTTAACGCTATCGTGTGGCATTCAGGAAGTACATGCTGTTAGCGGCAGAACAACAATGAAAAGGTTCAAATTCATCTTAACAGCTGTGGTTAATTTTTATGGGCAGGAATCTTCTGGTTTTACATCATTAAAAATCTAGCACGGGTAAAATAAACAATTTCTCATTTTTCTGCGAGAATACTAAAGTTTTTTTCTATGCAAATGATATGTAAATATAAAAATAGAAACTTCCATTTATAGATGAGTATCACTGGATTTATTGATGGTAATTTTGGCTTTTTAAAAAAAAAAAAAGGATTTACTTATTGTTTTTTGTTAGGTGTTTTTTTTTTTTTAACATGCTCTTCAAATTGCTTATTATAGTTGTAAAAAAAAATAAAGAAAAAGAAATAAACTGTCTTTTTTTTATTCTAATGGGCAAACTAGAAGCATTTAAAGTGTTCCTCAGAGCAGATAATTGTCAAGTATGGATGGCCGGAAAAAATAACAAAATAGGATTTTTGCTTTTTTGCATGTTGGGCAAAAGAGGAAAAAGAAGAGAAAAAAAAGAGAAAAAGGAATAATATAAAGATAAAAATAAAATGTATTGTGCAGATTAGAAAATTTAAATTTTGTGATTTTTGCCCTCAAAGCTTGAATCGAACGAGCAACAATAGATAAATTGATTATTATGTTAATTATGTAATAGTAGCAATCATGCCTTATATAGAATGCATGAATGATATATATATATATATATATATATATATATATATATAGATATATATATATATATATATATATATATATATATATATATATATATGGCATGATTACTACTATAAAGTCATCAGGGTGGCCTAAGGTCGGTATCAGCCAATCAGCGAGGGAGTCTATCCCTTTTCAATAGCGCTAGACCAAGGAGATTGTTTTAGCATCTGAGGTGGAGCGCCACACCTACATTAGCTCCTTACTTTACTGCACAATCCCTGTGCTACTCATACGCTGAGTTGGCGAGGACCGGTATCGAACTAGGAACCTTGTGGTTTCTAGCCGAACGCTCTACCGACTGAGCTAACCCGGCCCATAAATGTGTGTGTATATATATATATATATATATATATATATATATATATATATGGCATGATTACTACTATAAAGTCGTCGGGTGGCCTAAAGTCAGTATCGGCCAATCAATGAAGCAGTCTATCCCCTTTTCGCTAGTGCTAGACCAAGAAGATTGTTTTTGCGTCTGAGGTGGAGCACCACACCTACTATCAGCTCCTTACATTACTGTACAGATCCCTGTGCTACTCATACGCCAAGTTAGTGAGGTTCAGTATCGAACTAGGAACCTTGTGGTTTCTAGCCGAATGCTCTACCGATATATATATATATATATATATATATATATATATATATGGGTTAATGGGAGAAAATTAAATATTTTATAAAATGGTCCAAAAAAGTCTTCTTCTTTTTTTTTGATTTTTATTATTATTTTACAATAGCGACACGTGTTTCAGATCTTCTGATATATTCTTCAGTCATTGATTAACCATATTCAGACAGAATAAATACATAAATATGAATAGACAGTGACAGGTATATATATATATATATACACATACATACATATAAATGTGTGTGTGTGTGTGTGTGCAAGTAAGAAAAATGGAAATTAATCCAACAGATATATTGAAAAAGGATACAAGGGAAAAATATATATATACTTTGGTATATATTAAATTTATTCCTGTAACTTAAATACAAGTAATACGAGAAAAACTTTCAAAATTAAAATTTGTTTATACCATAATCAATTCCAAATGATTTTCTTGTTTTGAAGATGATCTCTTGTTTGCAAGCCTGATATTTTGTTTGTATTATTTTATTCGATTTCATATTTAAAATAATTTTAAATAGAATACTCTGTGTGTAAACGAATTTTCATCAAAACACGTGTTGACAATTTATATCCATACCATATATACTTTTTCTTCCAATCATTTTTGAACACACATAAATTGTTATCAGACCCTGTAACGAGAATAAGGGCTGTTAACTTTGAATTCAAGGGGGCCAGTGGAAATTTACCAGTGACTGTTGGTAAACCTGACCCCTAGAGGTGCGAATCTCACATGCCATGAAAAACACGTGATTAGTTTTAGTTTTGAGATTCAGCCCATTGTCAAAGTTTAGACATGCTATGAAGCCGGTCTTCCCATGCGGCGAATAAGAATCATGGGCTAGATAAAATAAAAGCTTGATCAAGCAACAAAAATGTCTTGTTAATTCAATCAATTGCAATGACCAAATAAGCCCAGGAAAAAGAGGCCCTTAGAAGAAGTTAGACCATTGCTCCCTTGTCCTCTCTGACCCAGAGTGGTAGTACCTGTTAAGGTCCCATCTATGGGTTAAATAGAAAAATGTGTTAATAAAAAAACTGAGTCTCCATTAAGAATGAATTTATTTTAAAACTTTGTCAGCATTAAATGACCCACTAAAGTTGATATGCCATAAAACAAACAAATATAAATTATTCTTGTGGCAAACCCTAAATGAATTAGTCCGGTCCTAGGCAATAAATGTAAAGAAATGGCTTGATTATCATATGCAAGCAGCAATGAAAAGAAACCATTCGTCCTACAAAAAGTCACATCTTAAAAAAACGGATATTTTTATTGTCTCCTTTTAATTTGAGCGCACCTGCTCTCTCCCTAATTGGATAATTGCATGTTTGTATATCACGTGCAAAGCATTAATTGTATAAGTCATCCAACGGTGGATTTATTCATCCGTTTGTTTTATTAAATATATTTAATTATTCAATTAGGTCAGGTTTTCTGAGTGACACTGTGTTATTTACTAAACTTTTCCTTAGAGATAGCGCACAGACCTCAGGAGGGAGTTCCCATGGCGTAGTGGCTAATATGCTGGACTGCAACATCATAGTGGAGTTCAAACTCCATTATATTCACTTTCAGACTAATACCATTAGGAAAGGTATGAACCCTTCATCCACCAGTACCAGTACTGTTCTTCTACAAGGATGACTAAGGCATTAAATTACCCACAAAGGTTGATATGCCATTAAACAAAGAAATCAAAACCAAACCTCAGGCTTCTTATAGTACCTGCTGTTAGTTTAAATAATTACCCATCTGAGTATTTAACAAGTTCAGCACTGCTTAACATGGGTCATCTAGCAGGATTTAATGGCATATAAACCTTTGTGGGTTATTTAATGCCATTAAACAAAGAAACTGAAACCAGTACCTACTGTTAACTTAAGTGGTCACCCATCCAAATATTTAACAAGCTCAGCAGTTCTTAACTTGAACTGGTACTTTCAGTATGACTTGACCATAAGTAACATTGCTTAAGTTTAGTTATTTTCTACAAATAGTGCAAATACCCTTGGAAAAGTATTTGTCTGAATTTTTTAGATGAGGTTTGATAATTTGTATAATTTGGATTTTTCGGACTGTTGTCCTCATTTTTATTATGTTCACAACTATTTGACCAATGTACCTTCCAGCCTTCTTCAGGTTTTTCTTGTTGAATTTGGGAGCCTTCATGTCATAAATGGGAACCTTCATAGAACTTTGATCCTAACCCTTGTAGAAGCAATATATTCCAATAACCATCAAATTGGCAAGACAAGGCAACAGAGAAACCGTAACTCAATACGGATCTTGCATTGACACAATCTTGCCTGTAGCACCATGTTGAAGTGAGTTAGTATACTGTTGGTTTGAACTACAACAACTAACAGAGCACAACTGAACTGGTGCCCAAAGCAGCTGGTGTTTATGGAACTCAGGAATACACCATGCATTTTGGGTGATTACATTCCTTGAGTCCTGATTGGCTGCTTGGTTTCAGTTGTGTTATGGTGCCAGGGTGGCATTCTGCAGTAGGTTTTTGACAAAGTACGATCTGTATTGAGTTACAGCCTCCTTGCTGCCTTGTCTTACCAATTCGATGGTAATTGGAATATTGCTTGTACACTTTATTCAGTCAACCAGGGTAAATTGTTCTCATTCCGTTAACCATGACCGAGTACAATTGTAAGCTATGTTAAGTATTCTATGTTATCATCACCTATGGTCAGGATTGAACCTGCAACCTATAGATGATTGCCACTTAGAACTGTATTAACTCAACCACTATATCTGTTGTGCCATGTGCCCAGCTTGGGAAAGGTATGAATCAAATTATTCTACCTCCAGCTATACAGCCTTGTCAGCTGGGGCTTTAGAATACACCGACTGCAGCATTGCAGAGAGGTAAGACCCCCTGCCAAATGAGGCCACCTGTTCACTGTGGGTAGAGACCCATGATGCTTAAGGATAGAATCTTGGTAGATGATCAGTCCATTACATGCAACACTCCACTTTGGACTTTACTTTGGCTAGACAGCTGGTTGGAGATGCCCCCTACAATCAATCGGCTGACTTCGTCAAGCCCTACCACCTATATTGTTGAATACCCTTTTCATTACTTACTTCTTCTATTTTCTTCTGGCGTCTTTGACATCTTACGTCTTCTTCTAACATCTCTTCTACGTCTTGGTGGTTGGTCGCACTTAACTCTTTTCTTCTTCTAAATCAGTCTTGTTACCAAGACATTCACCAAACACAAAACACGTTATTTTCTTAAGCTTTTAACTACTTAACTATACATTTCATGTAACTAAATATCTGACTAACATAGCGTGTGTATGCAGTGTGAGTTCCAGTTAAGGCAGGACATCTTCACTGCCTGACATCCAACTGAAAACTGAGGACCCAGCCAGGTCCCACGTGACTTCACGTATTTTGCAGGCTTTCTGTACTATTCCATGGAAAGTCCCACCCGTGATATGAAAAGGGACATCCCTTTAGAAATACTGGGGATTGACAATAATCTTATGCAACTGCATAGATTATGTAACAATATGATTGTCCTGACCTTGTTGCCCTTATGGCAAGCCCTAACTCTCGTTATCATATGGATGATAGAAGGTGATGGCTGAGGTTCTTCATGTCCTGGGAATGACGTTACTCTATCTAATGATGAGGTTTCAGTTCTGGAGGTCTGGGGAATGTGGAGCAGCCCTTCATCACCATTGCTCCCAGGTCCACTCAGACCTGGAGTGGTAGTACCTGTTAGGATCCCATCCATGGGTTAAATAGAAAATTTGTTTACAAAAAAAAATTGATTTTTTTCCAAACTATTGCTATGAATCTTTTAAACTTTTGCCGGCATTAAATGACCCACTGAGGTTGATGTGTTCTGAAACAAAAACAAACAAACCTCCTTCTATGGGTAAACAGTAGGGCAGGCTGGATTTTTAAATCATGGTATTAAAACAATAAACGACAAAGTAAATATATATATACGCATTAAATATCACCAGGGTTTGGTCTTTGAGCAAAAATAATGAAGATTTGATTTATTTAATTTTTTATATGTTTTTTTGTATGTTTTTTTTTTTTTTTTTTTTTTTTTTTTTTTTTTTTAAATATCAGTTTAACAAATCGCCTCATTTATATCATTTTTTTTTTTTTTTTTAAATATAGTTATTTATTGAATTAAAATTTCTTACTATATATCGTTATGTCGTTTCTTCTACCCTGATGAAAACAAAAAAATTGTACCCCCCCTCTTCCGACCAGGCTGGATTATAACAGGGTTTTTTTACGTGGGGATTTTTATGGGGTATCTTGCAAGGATTGAACTTGCTAATTCAGTAGTAATGGATCTGAAAGACGAACTTGCTAACCATTACACCATGTTTATTCTTTTTTTTTTTTTTTTTTTTCCTCTACCCGGGCTTCACTGGGTAGCTGCTTCTAGTAATATTATAAATGAACCTGAACAATTCCTGAAGTTTTAATGAATTGAAAGTGCAAGAAAGTGAAGAGAGTTAAAGTGAAACTGGAATTAGTGTAATATTTGTGCATACATCAATCATTGGGAAAGAGAGATAAATTTGAATCATATATCCAGAGTTTAAGAATTGGTTGGTTTCAAAGTATAGAAAGGAAAAAATGTTTGAAATTGAGTTGAATGAGTGGCGAGAAATGGAGTTTCATTGGGGGGGGGTGATAAATTACATTTAAGAAGAGTAAAGAGAAAAAAAGATAAAGAAAACAAAAGGAAATGGAGACTAAAATTGAAAAGGAGAGAGAGAAATGAGGGTTTGAGCAGTAGGAAAGAAAAGATAGAGAAAAAGGAAAGAATGAATAAAGAAAAAAAGTAAGTGAATGCGTTAGCAAGAGAAGAGGAGGGAGGAAGAAGAGGAAGGAGAAATTAAAAAGAGGAAGAAAGAAGGCGAGAGGAAGAAGGATGAACAAGGGAGGAGGAAGAGAGAATAAGAAGAGGAGAAGGAAGAAGAGAAAAAAATAGAAAGGAAGAAGGAAGAAGAGGAAGAAATAGAAGAGGCGGAAAGAAATAGAAGAGGGGAAGAAATAAGAAGAGGGAGAAGAAAGCAAGAGTGAGAAGAAAGTAAGAGGGAGGAGGAAGAAAGAAATAAGAAGAGGAGGAAGAAGGATGAAGAGGGAGGTAGGAAGGAGAAATAAGAAGAGGAAGAAATAAGAAGAGGAAGAGCGAAGAAGAGGGGGGAGAGAAGAAATAAAGGGAAGAGAGGAGAGCAGGAGAAAAGCAAGGAGATGAGGAGGAAGAAGGGCAGCGGAAGGGGAGCGAGGAATAGAAAAATAAAATAAAGAAAAAAAATAAAAAACTAAAAATAAAAAATAACAAAAAATAAAATAAAAAAATAAAATATAATAAATAAATAAAATAAAAAAAAATAAAATAAAAAAATATAAAAATAAAAAAAAAAAAAAATAAAAAATAAAATTATATAATAATAAAAAATAAATAAAAAAAAGTTAAAAAAAATAAAAAAAAAAATAAAAAAAAAAAAATAAAATAAAAATAAAAATAAATAAAATAAAAAAGGTTAAACAAGGGAAGAAAGAGAAGAAATAGTAAGAAAAAATAAAGAAAATGACAAGGAGAAATTAGGCGATAAAATTAAAAAAGAATTTTAAGAAATACCAAAAGGAGCAGAAAATTGAAATTTTCAAAAAGCCATGAAATTTCTAGGAATAAAAACGAAAATAAAAGAAAAAAGAAATTTTTAATGAAAAAGTAAAGAAGAAAGGAAGGATGGATACTGAGCACAAAGAAAATAAAAAGAGAAAAGGAGAATTTTTTTTTAAATATAAGGGAACAAAACATAAGTTTAATATGAATGTGAATTTCTATCTTTATTTTTTTTTTAAAGTAATAAAGAAATTGCAAGATGAGAAGAACAAGTGAAAGAAAATAAAAATAAAGAAGATAACAAAAAGTTCATTTGAAATAATTAATGAGATGCATTTTAAAACTTTTTGAGATGAAATTGGAAGAAAGTGTAAAGAGAGAGGCCAGTGACAAGACGACAAGAACAAATCGGAAGGAAATAGAGGAAGTTTCCATTTCACTTTGCATTAAACTCCTCATTTGGAAATTCCATTTAAAATGCTATTCTACCTTGTATAATCCCATTTCCCTTCTGGAATATCTGAAGATATCAGAAATAATTGAAACTAGAAATCAAACCTACATTCCCTTCCACTACCTTACACTCTGTTGCTTCTTGGATAGCAATTAATCACTGCTGTTGTCATTGTGTGTGTGTGTGTGTGTGTGTGAATTCAAACAATTTGTGAGATGTCTTTCTTTCTTTCTTTCTTTTTTTGTTTTTTTTTTTGTTTTATGTTTTTCCTTCCTTTCCAGGAAGAAAAAACACTGCTTGGATATTTGAGGTAATTGAAAATCTTCATTGGTAAAGGTGGTAGAGCAGGTGATTATAGGGTTGGATAAATGAATTAATAAGGATGGTTGGGCGGTTGTGTAGATTTTAATGCAATAAACTATAAGAAATGAAAAAAAATGTTAATAAAGTAGATGCCATGTCGAAGGGGCGTAGATATATGATGTATCCCCCACAGACACCTGACCTCAAAAGGTGTCTTTAGTATAAAATTTAATAGCATTTGATGGTCAGTTACATTTCAGAGATCTGGGGCAAGAGAGAGAGGGGAAGTTGGTGCTAAATTTTGATACACTATTTTTGGAGTGCGTGGTGTAATGGTTAAAGTATGGAAGTTGCAAGTTTCATACAGTCTATTCTACTGAGAATATAGAGCATGTGTTATAATACTAATATATTATATATATATATATAACAAATCAAGGTATAAAACGAGAGAGAAGGGGCTTAATCATATGTTGAGAAGTCCATTTGAAAAAAAATAATATTCCCGTGTGATAGCGTGGATCCTCTATGAGAAAAATAGAGGTGTGTTATACCCCTATAATACATTGTGAGAGAGAGAGGTGAAAACTCTACCAACTGAGCTAACCCAGCCCTTAGATACAATAACATAACATAAAGAATGTAGGACTAGGTCTAAAGAAGGTGAGACAGAGTTACATGAAAATATAAGTCATTACTGATAGTTTGCTGGGGACAAAACCCCCACTTAAGAGACAGAGCCCCAAGCGCCAACGCAAGTGGTGTGTTGGCCGGACACAGAGAAAGAGAGAGATTTTCTCCCGGGCTGACTGCCTAAATACTCTAGCTACCTATCGGACAAAACCCAGTGGCAAGGGCAGATAACCTTATTGGACTACATGTCACCTCACAAAAAGTTTCTATGTTGGATCTTAGTAGTTTCTTAGTTGGATAAGTGGGGATAAATGGAGTATTGTGGTGCTCCCACTTAAGATGGCAAAAAAAACTCCCTGGTCTAGCTTGAGTGAAGGTGATAGACCCCTCACTTCCAAGCTGATATCACAAAGGCCACTCCACTGGACTTACTACATTATATCCATAAATACAAATTTACAATGTATTAGAGCAAATATATAAACATGTTCACACAAAAATGTACAAAAAGAGAATTAATTATATATAAATTAATATATATATACACACAACACAAGCGGTTTGTCAAAAAAGTCTATGCATTTTGGTTTAACGACATGTATAATATCCAACCACAGGAAACATGCTATCCTTACATCAAAATGAAGCTCGATACGTCTCTATGGATCATAACCCTACTTTCTCCACATACTATACCATTTTTGTCTCAATATGCAAAGTCGTTCCACCTTTGAATGTGAGCATGTCTATCCTGTTCCCATATAATTCTGATTGGACCTGCTTCTTTGAGCCACTTCTTCACTACAGCATTCACTTCCTTGTCACTGGAATGTGTGCCTCTCCAAACCCCTCATTTCATAACGGGTCCAAATTGAGAGGATCAGTTTGAAGTGTGGCTAAATCTGTCGAGTATGGAGAATGTTTTAGAGTTTTCCGATCCAAATCGACGGTGATTGTCTCCCTTGTCCGGATGCTGTGTGTTGGTGAGCATTGCATCGCAGAAGGAGTAGAAGCATTGTTCGGCTACTCGGTAGTCGTTATGTGGATTTGGATAATTATCAGTCAAAAACATGAAGCAATACTGTAACTACTTTATCTGGATGGTGATATTATATATATATATATAATATATATATATATAATATATATATTAATTCACCATCCAGATAAGAATAAGTTTCATGATTTGCTTCATGTTTTTGACTGAATAATTAATTTGTTAATTAATTATATTATAATTGATAATTAATTGCCGCAATTTTTTTATATATATATATATATTGAAGAAATGGATACAATAGAAACCTACTCGATTTCATCCTAGAATCATCAGGGTTAATCCGCTGAATATATCGAGTTACCGATTAATTGCAGCTGATCACACTATGTTCATTGAAATGATTTTTCGTTACAGAGGAAGCTTGTTTACATTTTTTAAAATCTCACTGTGAATTGTTTTTTCGTGGTTATTGAAATGAAAGATGTGAATTAATTTGTGGGTATTTATTTATTTCTTCAATAAATTTGCTCTACTTTATATTGAGCACTTTGTATTTGTTTTATCCTGGATCCTGTGCACCTCAACGATTATGCCCATATTCACCGGTAAGCCACCCTTAATATATACACTATATTATATATATATATATATATATATATATATATATATATCACCATCCAGATAAGAGTAGGTTTCAGTGATTTGCTTCATGTTTTTGACTGAATAATTAAATCCCAAATCCGACGAGTAAGACCGAACAATTGACAATCTACTCTTTCTGCATGACAATGCTCAACCACACACAAGCATCCGGACAAGGGAGACAATCACCTCATTTGGATGGAAAACTCTAAAACATTCTCCATACTCACCAGATTTAGCACCTTCAAACTATCCTCTCTTTGGCCCTATGAAAGAGGGTTTGAGAGGCAAACATTCCAGTGACAAGGAAGTGAAATCTGTAGTGAAGAAGTGGCTCAAAGAACAGTCAACAGAATTATATGGGGAAAGGATACATGCTCACATTCAAAGGTGGAACATTGCTATTGAGAAAAATGGTTACTATGTGGAGAAGTAGGGATTATGATCCATAGAGGACCAGCTTCATTTTGATGTATGATACATGTTCCTGTGTTGGTCATTATACATGTCGTAAACAAAATGGCATAACTTTTTGACAAACCCTTGTGTGTGTGTATATATATATATATTTATATATCAATTAATTTTTTCCTTTTTTGAGCATTTTTGTGTGAACATGTTTATATATTTGCTCTAAATACATTGTAAATTTTGTATTTTAGGATATAATGTAGTAAAGTCAGTGGAGTGGCCTATTGTTGATATCAGCTTGACAGTGAGGGAGTCTATCACCTTTTCACTCAAGCTAGACCAGGGAGCTTTTTTTTTGCATCTTAAGTGGAGCACCACATCTCCCATAGCTCCCCACTTATCCAACTAAGAAACTACTAAGATCCAACTAAGAAACTTTTGTGGGATGGACATGAGTCCAATAAGGTTATCTGCCCTTGCCACTGGGTTTTTGCCGATAGGTAGCTAGAGTATTTAGGCAGCAGCCGGGAGAAAATCTCTCTCTTTTCTGTGTCCGGCAACCACACCACTTGGGTTAGGCGCTTGGTGCCTCTGTCTCTTAAGTGGGGGGTTTTGTCCCCCAGCAAACTATCAGTAAATGACTTATTTTTACTTGTAACTCTGTCTCATTCTTTAGGACCTAGTCCTACATTCTTTATGTATGTTTATGTATCTAAGGGCTGGGTTAGCTCAGTTGGTAGAGTTTTCACCTCTCTCTCACAATGTATTATAAGGGGTATATAACACACCCTCTATTTTCTCAATAGAGGATCCACGCTATTCACACGGGCATATTATTTTTTTTTCAAAGGACTTCTCAACTATTGATTTAGCCCCTCTCTCTCGTTTATATACCTGATTTGTTATATATATATATATATATATATTTAGTATATAACACATGCTCTATATTCTCAGTAGAATAGACTGTATGAACTTGCAACTTTCCATAACTTTAACCATTACACCACGCACTTCCAAAATAGTTATCAAAATTTAGCACCACTTCCCCTCTCTCTCTCCCCAGATCTCTAGAAATGTAACCTCACCATCAAATGCTATTAAATTTTATACTAAAGACACCTTTTTGAGGTCAGGTGTCTGTGGGGGATACAATCATTATATTCTACGCCCCTTCGACATGGCATCTACTTATTACATTTTGTTTTCATTTCTATAGTTTTTATGCATTATAAATCTACTGACAACCCCCACACACATCCTTATTAATCATTTATCCAACCCTATAATCACCTGCTCTACCACTTTTACCAATGAAGATTTTCAATTACCTCAAATATCCAAGAGTGTTTTTCTTCCTGGAAAGGAAGGAAAACATAAAACAAAAAAAAACAAAAAAAGAAAGAAAGAAAGAAAGACATCTCAAACAAATTGTTTTGAATTCACACACACACACACACACCACACACATGACAGACAGCAGGATTAATTGCTATCAAGAAGCAACAAAGAGTGTAAGGTAGTGGAAGGGAATGTAGGTTTGGATTCTAGTTTCAATGATTTCTGATATCTTCAGATATTCCAGAAGGAAATGGGATTTATACACAGGTAGATAGCATTTTATAATGGAATTTCCAAAGAGTGAGTTTAATGCAAAGATGAAATGGAACTTCCTCTATTTCCTTTCCGATTTTGTCTTTGTCGTCTTGTCAACTGGCTCTTCTCTTTACACTTTCTTCCAATTTCATCTCAAAAGTTTTAAAAACTGATCTCATAATTTATTTCAAATGAACTTTTTGTATCTTCTTTATTTTTTTATTTTCTTTCACTTGTTCTTCTCATCTTGCAATTTCTTATTACTTAAAAAAAATAAAGATAGAAATTCACATCTCATATTAAACTTATTGTTTTGTTCCCTCATATTTAAAAAAAAATTCTCCTTTTCTCTTTTTATTTTCTTTGTGCTCAAGTAAATCCATCCTTCCTTTCTTTCTTTACTTTTTCATTAAAAATTTCTTTTTTCTTTATTTTCGTTTTTATTTTCTAGAATATTTCATGGTTTTTGAAAATTTCAATTTTCTGCTTCCTTTTGGTATTTTCTTAAATTCTTTTTTATTTTATCGCCTAATTTTCTCCTTGTCATTTCTTTATTTTTTTCTTACTATTTTTCTTCTCTTTTCTCCTCTTGTTTTTAACCTTTTTTATTTCCATCCTCCCCCTTCCGCTGCCCTTCTTCCTCCTCATCTCCTGGCTTTTTCTTCCTTTCTCCTCTTCTTCCTTCTTATTTCTTCTTCTCCCCCCTCTTCTTCCTTCTTCCTCTTCTTATTTCTTCCTCTTCTTATTTCTCCTTCTCCTCCCTCTTCATCCTTCTTCCTCCCTCTTCTTATTTCTTCTTTCCTCCTCCCTCTTCTTTCTTCTCACTCTTCTTTCTTCTCCCTCTTCTTATTTCTTCCCCCCTTCTTTTCTTCTCTTTTTCTTTTCTTCCTTCTTCCTCTTCTTATTTCTTCCTCTTTTTTCTTCCTCTTCTTATTTCTCCTTCCTCTCCTGTTCATCCTTCTTCTCTCTCCCTTCTTTCTTCCTCTTTTTATTTCTCCTTCCTCTTCTTCCTCCCTCCTCTTCTCATTGCTAACGCATTCACTTTACTTTTTTTCTTTATTCATTCTTTCCTTTTTCTCTTCTTTTTTCTTTCCTACTCTCAAACCCTCATTTTCTCTCTTTTTTTCAATTAGTCTCTCTATTTCCTTTTGTTTTCTTTTCTATTTTTTTTCTTTACTCTTCTTAAATGTAATTTATCACCCCCCCCTGAGACTCCATTTCTCGCACTCATTCAACTCAATTTCAAACATTTTTTCCTTACTTTGAGACAACCAATTCTTAACTCTGATATATGATTTCAAATTTATCTTCCTTTCAATGAGTTGATGACAAATATTCACATTCCAGTTTCACTTTAACTCTCTTCACTTTCTTGCACTTTCAATTCATTAAAACTTCAGGAATTGTTCAGGTTCATTTATAATATACTAGAAGCAGCTACCGAGTGAAGCCCGGGTAGAGGAAAAAAAAAAAAAAAAAAAGAATAAACATGGTGTAATGGTTAGCAAGTTCGTCTTTCAGATCCATTACTACTGAATTAGCAAGTTCAATCCTTGAAGATACCCTAATAAATCCCCGTAAAAAAACCCTGTTATAATGCCCTGTCGGAAGGGGGGTACAATTTTTTGTTTTCATCAGGGTAGAAGAAACGACATAACGATATAGTAAGAAATTTAATTCAATAATAACTATATTTAAAAAAAAAAAAAAAATGATATAAATGAGGATTTGTTAAACTGATATTTAAAAAAAAAAAAAAAAAACATACAAAAAAACATATAAAAAATTAAATAAATCAAATCTTCATTATTTTTGCTCAAGACCAAACCCTGGTGATATTTAAGCGTATATATATTATTTACTTTGTCGTTTATTGTTTTAATACCATGATTTAAAAATCCAGCCTGCCCTACTGTTTACCCATAGAAGGAGTTTGTTGTTTTTGTTTCAGAACACATCAACCTCAGTGGGTCATTTAATGCCGGCAAAAGTTTAAAAGATTCATAGCAATAGTTTGGAAAAAAATCAATTTTTTTTGTAAACAAATTTTCTATTTAACCCATGGATGGGATCCTAACAGGTACTACCACTCCAGGTCTGAGTGGACCTGGGAGCAATGGTGATGAAGGGCTGCTCCACATTCCCCAGACCTCCAGAACTGAAACCTCATCATTAGATAGAGTAACGTCATTCCCAGGACATGAAGAACCTCAGCCATCACCTTCTATCATCCATATGATAACGAGAGTTAGGGCTTGCCATAAGGGCAACAAGGTCAGGACAATCATATTGTTACATAATCTATGCAGTTGCATAAGATTATTGTCAATCCCCAGTATTTCTAAAGGGATGTCCCTTTTCATATCACGGGTGGGACTTTCCATGGAATAGTACAGAAAGCCTGCAAAATACGTGAAGTCACGTGGGACCGTGCTGGGTCCTCAGTTTTCAGTTGGATGTCAGGCAGTGAAGATGTCCTGCCTTAACTGGAACTCACACTGCATACACACGCTATGTTAGTCAGATATTAGTTACATGAAATGTATAGTTAAGTAGTTAAAAGCTTAAGAAAATAACGTGTTTTGTGTTTGGTGAATGTCTTGGTAACAAGACTGATTTAGAAGAAGAAAAGAGTTAAGTGCGACCAACCACCAAGACGTAGAAGAGATGTTAGAAGAAGACGTAAGATGTCAAAGACGCCAGAAGAAAATAGAAGAAGTAAGTAATGAAAGGGTATTCAACAATATAGGTGGTAGGGCTTGACGAAGTCAGCCGATTGATTGTAGGGGGCATCTCCAACCAGCTGTCTAGCCAAAGTAAAGTCCAAAGTGGAGTGTTGCATGTAATGGACTGATCATCTACCAAGATTCTATCCTTAAGCATCATGGGTCTCTACCCACAGTGAACAGGTGGCCTCATTTGGCAGGGGGTCTTCCTCTCTGCAATGCTGCAGTCGGTGTATTCTAAAGCCCCAGCTGACAAGGCTGTATAGCTGGAGGTAGAATAATTTGATTCATACCTTTCCCAAGCTGGGCACATGGCACAACAGATATAGTGGTTGAGTTAATACAGTTCTAAGTGGCAATCATCTATAGGTTGCAGGTTCAATCCTGACCATAGGTGATGATAACATAGAATACTTAACATAGCTTACAATTGTACTCGGTCATGGTTAACGGAATGAGAACAATTTACCCTGGTTGACTGAATAAAGTGTACAAGCAATATTCCAATTACCATCGAATTGGTAAGACAAGGCAGCAAGGAGGCTGTAACTCAATACAGATCGTACTTTGTCAAAACCACTACTGCAGAATGCCACCCTGGCACCATAACACAACTGAAACCAAGCAGCCAATCAGGACTCAAGGAATGTAATCACCCAAATGCATGGTGTATTCCTGAGTTCCATAAACACCAGCTGCTTTGGGCACCAGTTCAGTTGTGCTCTGTTAGTTGTTGTAGTTCAAACCAACAGTATACTAACTCACTTCAACATGGTGCTACAGGCAAGATTGTGTCAATGCAAGATCCGTATTGAGTTACGGTTTCTCTGTTGCCTTGTCCTTGCCAATTTGATGGTTATTGGAATATTTGCTTCTACAAGGGTTAGGATCAAAGTTCTATGAAGGTTCCCATTTATGACATGAAGGCTCCCAAATTCAACAAGAAAAACCTGAAGAAGGCTGGAAGGTACATTGGTCAAATAGTTGTGAACATAATAAAAATGAGGACAACAGTCCGAAAAATCCAAATTATACAAATTATCAAACCTCATCTAAAAAATTCAGACAAATACTTTTCCAAGGGTATTTGCACTATTTGTAGAAAATAACTAAACTTAAGCAATGTTACTTATGGTCAAGTCATACTGAAAGTACCAGTTCAAGTTAAGAACTGCTGAGCTTGTTAAATATTTGGATGGGTGACCACTTAAGTTAACAGTAGGTACTGGTTTCAGTTTTCTTTGTTTAATGGCATTAAATAACCCACAAAGGTTTTATATGCCATTAATCCTGCTAGATGACCCATGTTAAGCAGTGCTGAACTTGTTAAATACTCAGATGGTAATTATTTAAACTAACAGCAGGTACTATAAGAAGCCTGAGGTTTGGTTTTGATTTCTTTGTTTAATGGCATATCAACCTTTGTGGGTAATTTAATGCCTTAGTCATCCTTGTAGAAGAACAGTACTGGTACTGGTGGATGAAGGGTCATACCTTTCCTAATGGTATTAGTCTGAAAGTGAATATAATGGAGTTTGAACTCACTATGATGTTGCAGTCCAGCATATTAGCCACTACGCCATGGGAACTCCCTCCTGAGGTCTGTGCGCTATCTCTAAGGAAAAGTTTAGTAAATAACACAGTGTCACTCAGAAAACCTGACCTAATTGAATAATTAAATATATTTAATAAAACAAACGGATGAATAAATCCACCGTTGGATGACTTATACAATTAATGCTTTGCACGTGATATACAAACATGCAATTATCCAATTAGGGAGAGAGCAGGTGCGCTCAAATTAAAAGGAGACAATAAAAATATCCGTTTTTTTAAGATGTGACTTTTTGTAGGACGAATGGTTTCTTTTCATTGCTGTCTTGCATATGATAATCAAGCCATTTCTTTACATTTATTGCCTAGGACCGGACTAATTCATTTAGGGTTTGCCACAAGAATAATTTATATTGTTTGTTTTATGGCATATCAACTTTAGTGGGTCATTTAATGCTGACAAAGTTTTAAATAAAATTCATTCTTAATGGAGACTCAGTTTTTTTATTAACACATTTTTCTATTTAACCCATAGATGGGACCTAACAGGTACTACCACTCTGGGTCAGAGAGGACAAGGAGCAATGGTCTAACTTCTTCTAAGGGCCTCTTTTTCCTGGGCTATTTGGTCATTGCAATTGATTGAATTAACAAGACATTTTTGTTGCTTGATCAAGCTTTTATTTTATCTAGCCCATGATTCTTATTTCGCTGCATGGGAACCGCTTCATAGCATGTCTAAACTTTTGACGATGGGCTGAATCTCAAAACTAAAACTAATCATGGTGTTTTTCATGGCATGTGAGATTCGCACCTCTAGGGGTCAGGTTTACCAACAGTCACTGGTAAATTTCCACTGGCCCCTTGAATTCAAAGTTAACAGCCCTTATTCTCGTTACAGGGTCTGCAACAATTTATGCGTGTTCAAAAATGATTGGAAGAAAAAGTATATATGGTATGGATATAAATTGTCAACACGTGTTTCGATGAAAATTCGTTTACACACAGAGTATTCTATTTAAAATTATTTTAAATATGAAATCGAATAAAATAATACAAACAAAAAATAAGGCTTGCAAACAAGAGATCATCTTCAAAACAAGAAAATCATTTGGAATTGATTATGGTATAAACAAATTTTAATTTTGAAATTTTTCTCATATTACTTGTATTTAAGTTACAGGAATAAATTTAATATATACCAAAGTATATATATATTTTTCCCTTGTATCCTTTTTCAATATATCTGTCGGATTAATTTCCATTTTTCTTACTTGCACACACACACACACACACATTTATATGTATGTATGTGTATATATATATACCTGTCACTGTCTATTCATATTTATGTATTTATTCTGTCTGAATATGGTTAATCAATGACTGAAGAATATATCAGAAGATCTGAAACACGTGTCGCTATTGTAAAATAATAATAAAAATCAAAAAAAAAGAAGAAGACTTTTTGGACCATTTTTATAAAATATTTAATTTTCTCCCATTAACCCATATATATATATATATATATATATAATATATATATATCGGTAGAGCATTCGGCTAGAAACCACAGGTTCCTAGTTCGATACTGAACCTCGCTAACTTGGCGTATGAGTAGCACAGGGATCTGTACAGTAATGTAAGGAGCTGATAGTAGGTGTGGTGCTCCACCTCAGATGCAAAAACAATCTTCTTGGTCTAGCACTAGCGAAAAGGGGATAGACTGCTTCATTGATTGGCCGATACTGACTTTAGGCCACCACGACGACTTTATAGTAGTAATCATGCCATTATATATATATATATATATATATATATATATATATATACAACACATTTATGGGCCGGGTTAGCTCAGTCGGTAGAGCGTTCGGCTAGAAACCACAAGGTTCCTAGTTCGATACCGGTCCTCGCCAACTCACCGTGAGTAGCACAGGGATCTGTGCAGTAAAGTAAGGAGCTAATAGTAGGTGTGGCGCTCCACCTCAGATGCTAAAACAATCTCCTTGGTCTAGCGCTATTGAAAAGGGGATAGACTCCCTCGCTGATTGGCTGATACCGACCTTAGGCCACCTGATGACTTTATAGTAGTAATCATGCCATATATATATATATATATATATATATATATATATATATATATATATATATATATATCACACACACATTTATATATATATATATATATATTATATTCATTCATGCATTCTATATAAGGCATGATTGCTACTATTACATAATTAACATAATAATCAATTTATCTATTGTTGCTCGTTCGATTCAAGCTTTGAGGGCAAAAATCACAAAATTTAAATTTTCTAATCTGCACAATACATTTTATTTTTATCTTTATATTATTCCTTTTTCTTCTTTTTTTCTTTCTTTTCTCCTTTTGCCCAACATGCAAAAAAGCAAAAATCTATTTTGTTATTTTTCCGGCCATCCATACTTGACAATTATCTGCTCTGAGGAACACTTTAAATGCTTCTAGTTTGCCATTAGAATAAAAAAAGACAGTTTATTTCTTTTCTTTTATTTTTTTTTACAACTATAATAAGCAATTTGAGAGCATGTTAAAAAAAAAAACACCTAACAAAAACAATAAGTAAATCCTTTTTTTTTTTTTTAAAAAGCCAAAATTACCATCAATAAATCCAGTGATACTCATCTATAAATGGAAGTTTCTATTTTTATATTTACATATCATTTGCATAGAAAAAAAACTTTAGTATTCTCGCAGAAAAATGAGAAATTGTTTATTTTACCCGTGCTAGATTTTTAATGATGTAAACCAGAAGATTCCTGCCCATAAAAATTAACCACAGCTGTTAAGATGAATTTGAACCTTTTCATTGTTGTTCTGCCGCTAACAGCATGTACTTCCTGAATGCCACACGATAGCGTTAAAAAAAAACCCGGAAATCTTTAAATAGTCAATATAAAGACTTTATTTCTCTCCATTATTTTGAAAAATATACTCAAACTTTTAGAAATATAATCTTTTTAATTGATTCGGTTTTCTTGTATTTCACCAACATCATATACACGTCAATATTTTTGTAATCAAAATCTTTTTTGCGTTTTACTCTGAATGTATGTTCTTGTTTTTAACTTAAAGTTTTTTTTTTGAAAACAAAAGCTGATTTTTTTTCCCAGCTATGGGTAAATAGTTGGGTAGACAGGGCACTTTAACATTGCTAAATAACCAACCAATCTAGGAGAAGGAAAATTCTGAATTCAAACCTGATAAACTCCATTTAATAAATTGACCTTGTGTTGCATCCTGCTTTTGCAGAGGAGTTGGTAAATATATATACATGTTAATATTATTTATTAATGATAGGAAAGCAATTACAATGCATATAAAATAAAAAGATGTTTAGTCTTATCGATTTCAAAGTAACTTTATCCTCAGAGACGTTTTCAGAAATGGACGCCTTTTGTGTCGTTATTTTATTTATTTTTTTTATACGTTATAAACACGTGTCTCATGTTTTTTTTTTATAACACCACGGGAAGGGTCGTGATAGCCGTTGTTCAATCAATTTCAATTTTATACTTTTCATCTATTCATATATTTATGTATTTGTTTTATGTATAATATATATATATCTGTGTGTATATATGGAAGTGTATTTTAATTAATTATATATTCTGTGTTTAATTCTAATCTATTGTTTATACTAGGACCTAATTTAGCTATTAATAAACTTTCTCTAATTCTGAGATTACCAATGTTGCATATTATTGTCTCTATCTTAACGAAAAAACTATTGTCCTTATTTTTGCATTTGATTAAATGTTTATGAATGAAGATGCACGCGTGTGGATATGTTCTTTAATTCTAATGTGGAGGGGTCTAATTGTACTTCCTATATAGAAATTATATTAATTAAACATGTTGATATGTTTGTAATCAATATTTTTATGTTTTATGCTGAGTATGTTCTTGTTGTTTTTGACTTGACAAGTTTTTTTGAATGCAAAAAAACAAAAACCTACATATTAGTAGGGCAGACTAGGCTCTGATAACCTTAGGTAACCAATATAGAAGAAGGAAAACATTATATACATGTCAGTATGTTTGTAAGTAGAATCTTTTTTTGGTGTTTACTTTGAGTGAAATGTTCTTGTTGTTTTGACTTGACAAGTTTTTTTGATGCAAAATAATAAAAAAAACTACTGATAACATAATAGTAGGGCAGACTGGGCTCTCTAAGCTTAGTTAGGTAACCAATGTGGAAGAAGGAAAACATTATATACACGTCAGTATGTTTGAAAGTAGAATTTCTTTTGCGTTTTACCCTGAGTGTATGTTCTTGTTGTTTTTGACAAGTTTTTTTTAAAGCATAATAACAAATTTCTGATAATATTTCTCTGAATTTTTGAGGACTTTCTCTCCCAGCTATGGGTAAATAGTAGGGCAGACTAGGCTCTTTAATAGGAGAAAGAAATTCTGAATTCAAACCTGTTAAACTCCACTTATAGATTAACTTGTGTCACATCCTGAGGGTTGTAAATATATATAGAATCTTTTGGGTTTTACCCTGAGTGTATATTCTTGTTTTTAACTCGCAAGTTTTTCTTTAAAAGCAAAAATAACAAGAACCTCTGATAAAATTTGTCTGAATTTTTGAGATGAGGCTTGATAATTTTATCATTTCGAAACATGTGCAATGGATATAGGGATTGAGTAATACAGTTCTAAGTGACAATCTGAAGGTTGTAGGTTCAATCCTGACCACGGGTTAAAATAACATAGATACTTAACATAGCTTAACACTTGTACCCAATCATAGTTAGTGGTATAGGATAACACCTATATTTTATAACCGATAAACAAAACATAAAAGATGCGCCAAACATGACCCCTATCCAAATTTACAAACCCTTCCACAATTTTGGACAAATAAGATTTAAAATTTAGACAAACTAATGTATATACACATCATATATGCTTATAATCAGAAATCTTTGGTTTTTTTTTTACTGTGAGTGTATGCACCCTATCGGCTGGGGTGCTAGAATGCCCACCGACTACACCTCTGCAGAGGGGTAAGACTCTCCCAAATGGGGTACCTGTTGGCCGTGGTGGCGACCTGTGATGCTAAGGATGGAGTCTTGCTGGTATGAGCGCCCATGACCTGCCAACACTTCACTTTAGACCCCTTACTTAGGCTAGATGAGCTGTCGGAGAAGGCCCCCTCCGATCATTGCTGGTCACGTCAAGCCAAGCTAAAGCGACAAATTCTTCCAGTCTGTGGTTGTATCAGTGCTTACCACGCTGGACCCTTATGAGCCCGACTGGAGAATAAACTAGATGGTTAGCTGGCACAAGAATGCTGCATGCAGTCTTAAACAAGATGTGGAATAGCACCCCATTGAAGAGAACGTTGCCACATATACACAAGCCATCCATGTAGGACGAACAAGACACACTGCACACTGCTGCGAGAAGGCAAGATTGAACTCATGTTGCATACTGAGGTTTTCAGGTACAAATCGATATATGTTGTATACCTTTCATTACTTCTTACTTCTAGTTCTCTTTCTTCTGGCCAGATTTGGTATTTCTTCTATCATCTATCTTGTCTTGTCTAGCGTCTCAGATCTCTAAGGTCTGGACTTTGTTGGGGACTTTGTGGTCTTGGTTTCTGTAGGGATTTCTCCTTATCAGAAGCCCTGTGTCATTGTTAGTTTTAGTAAAAACAAGACTTTGATTTTTTTAATGTTACTTTATTCGGTTAAATCCCACAACCCAGACACAACATAGCGTGCGTTATGCAGAGTTACAGTTTTAGACAGAGCATCATGGCCGACTGCTCTGGTCCTGACGTCCACTGCAAAACTAAAACTAAAGCCCTTATAATTCTTAAACCGAAACAGGTTCTTCTTGCTTCCGGTTCCCTACGATTTATCCCGGAAAGCAAGGTGAGAATAAGGTCCAACTGCCGTCACTCACTTTCAGGGCCTCAACTGCACTGATCCACACCATATCTCTATACTACCTTACATAAGTTATAAAAGGGTCATCCTCAGAATTACAGGGATTGACAATCTTATGCCACCGCAATATGGTAAAACACTCATAAGTGATGTTCATCTGTGAAGCCATCAACATGCTGGCAAAAAACATATATTGACAGTTTGTGCGGATAACTGAAGCCACGCAGAGGACTCGCAAGCAATGAATGATAGGGAAGTTGACAAGAAATTTGTTAAGGATATCTTTCTGCTGTGTGGACATTGATGATTGATAGTGATGATAAGATTAAAAAATTAATTAAGCAATCTCTATAATCTGATTGGATAATGGCAAGTCATGTGGGGTGCATTCAAATTACCACAGGTTTGATTATTATTATTACCAAAAAGAAAAAGAACAAATTGGGAGCAGCTTCCACCGATTATAAACACAAGTAATGAATTAACTAGCAGTCGGCCTTTCACTCACTATGAGAAGAGGGACCTACGGTGGAATTTAGCAGATGACCTTTGATGAACAGCGGCTTCATGGCAACCCAGCCAGATGCAAAAGTTGCCGATAAGATCAGAGGTATGCAACTTACTTCTGATAAACCAAAAGGCTGGCCCCGATAGATAACATGAATGCTGATAACATTTTCCACATCACCAACTCATATGGAATGCTACCCAATGGCCATTTTGACCAAATGCGAACATTCATCTTCAGGTCGTGAGTAATTAACACCTTTCATGAATTATCGAGTTTCCCGACTATTGAGTCAATCAACTATTGCGGTTTGACAACAACACTGGCGCAAGCACAACTGAACCAGTTCAGACAACTGTACTTATGGAATTCAGATAGTCCACTCATGCATTTGGTTGATTCCATTCCTTGAGTCCTGATTGGATGATGTTCTTGAGGCTTCATAAATAACCTGCCATTTTGCAGTAGTCTTTGTTAAGAAAAAAACCAGGTTTTGTATAAGTTAGACTAATTGTTGCCATTGGTCTTATGCTATGNAATTCAAATCTTCATTATTTTTGCTCAAAAACAAGCCCTGGTGATATTTAATGTGTATATTGTAGAAGTTATCCCTCCAGATATAGAAACAATGATACTCACCATCACAGTGGGGTTCTAACTACCAAAGAAAGTTCATTTCCAGGCAAAATTGGGAATTTATCATTGTTAATGACAATTCCATTTTTCTCACATAGTGACAAGTATCGAGGGTATGGTAGAATGCCTCCTCTATGTTTTTGTCAAAGAGTAAAGTGTTGTCGACCACTTTTACTTTATGAGGAATGGTAGGTGGCTTATATGGAGCTTTGGATTGTTCCATTATGAACTCAGGCAAGTTCATTTCCTGAGTTCTGATTGGCTGTTGGATTTCAGGGTTAGTAAGAACAGGGATAAGTACCCACTCTTCAGCCACCACTTTGCATTATGCCAGCAGCATGCAAGGACTGTATTAAGTTACAGCTTGCCTGTTGTTCTCGTCTGCTAACTCGACGGTACTTAGAACCCCACTGCGATGGTGAGTATCATATTGTTTCTATATCTGGAGGATATCTTCTACATATATATATTTACTTTTGTTGTTATTCAAAGACATACATACATATATACATACTTCTAGAAGAATGCTATCCCCTTTTATATTATATTAGCAGTGGCTACCTGGCATCGCCTGGTTAGAGGCGGATTTTTTAAGTTAGTCCTGCAGATCCATTATTACTGAATCGTGAGTTGAAATCCTCATGGGATGCCCCATTTAAATCCCTATATAAAAAAAAATACCTTGCATTGATCCAGCTACTCTGAAAAGAAATGTTAATGTCTACTATCTAAAATATTAAATGAAAAAAAAATCCATGCTGTTATCATTTAAATTTTATTTTCTAATTATCTTCATGAATATAAAAAATCTATTATTTTTGCTCAAAACCAAGTGCTGGTGATATTTAATGTGTGTATATATTTACTTTGTCATTAATTGTTTTATTTTTAAAGTTTCCTCCGAAGATACAGATTCGCACAACTGCCCTTTATATATGTAAGATAACTGTGCAATTTAAAAAAAATTAACATGGAACATTGAAATTATAGTAAAAATTACAATCAAACCTTTGTAAATACCTTTATCAATACCGTTAATAATAAATACCGTTATCAATACCAGGGGTCATAAATTAAAACTCTTAAAAAAATGTTGAAAAAGCAAATGCAAAATAATTTTAGTAACAGATTGGTAAAATACATGGAATAAACTACATCATCAATAATGAATGCCCATCTCTAAACTCTTTTTAAGGCAATGTTAGATAATCTGTGGAAAGATTATAGATATTCTGTGGAATTAAGATGAATGTTTATAAGGAAACAGCTGACAGGTCTCAGACCTAATATACTTAGCGGAAAATGATTATTATTATTATCATTATAATAAATGAATTAATTTTTGGTATAAAGTAGCCAAAGTCTTTTCTGATGACCAGATACAAGTGTTAAGCCATGTTAAGTATTCTATGTTATCACCTGTGGTCAGGATTAAACCTGCAACCAACAGATGATTGTCTCTTAGTACTGTATTAATTTCAACCCGTATATCCATTTTGCCATGTTCCACTTAAAAAAAAAAAAAAAAAAAAAAAAATGAGGACAACAGTCTGAAAAATCCAAATAATACAAAAGAGAATTTTCTTTTAAATAATTTCTTTGCATGTTGAAATGTTTTCTTCCTCCCACATCCTGAAAAGACAAAAGTCAGTGAATGCGACTTTTAATGAGCAAAACAGAAATTGTAGAAAATGTCTTCCATATGTGAGAGTTTTCCATGGTCTCAGTATCCAACGAAAACCTTGGAATTACTGCTGTTTCTTCACTTAAAGACTCAAATGACTTTAATAACTCAATGCAAAAACAGCACAATTGAGTTATTCATTGATATGGTTGGTTGGTTGGTTGTTTGGGTTTACGGCATGTCAACCTTTGATGGGTCATTTTATGCTGAAGATGTTTGTTTTATTCATTCTTCATTAGGTACAATTTTTTTAAAACATATTTTAGCAAACTCATTTTTTTTCGTATTTAACCCATAGATGGAACCCTAACAACCAACCAACCAACCATATCAATGAATAACTCAATTGTGCTGTTTTTGCATTGAGTTATTAAAGTCATTTGAGTCTTTAAGTGAAGAAACAGCAGTAATTCCAAGGTTTTCGTTGGATACTGAGACCATGGAAAACTCTCACATATGGAAGACATTTCTACAATTTCTGTTTTGCTCATTAAAAGTCGCATTCACTGACTTTTGTCTTTTCAGGATTGTGGGGAGGAAGAAACATTTCAACATGCAAAAGAAATTATTTAAAAGAAAATTCTCTTTTGTATTATTTGGATTTTTCAGACTGTTGTCCTCATTTTTTTTTTTTTTTTTTTTTTTTTTTTTTAAGTTGGAAACATGGCAAAATGGATATACGGGTTGAATTAATACAGTACTAAGAGACAATCATCTGTTGGTTGCAGGTTTAATCCTGACCACAGGTGATAACATAGAATACTTAACAAGGCTTAACACTTGTATCTGGTCATCAGAAAAGACTTTGGCTACTTTATACCAAAAATTAATTCATTTATTATAATGATAATAATAATAATCATTTTCCGCTAGTATATTAGGTCTGAGACCTGTCAGCTGTTCCTTATAAACATTCATCTTAATTCCACAGAATATCTATAATCTTTCCACAGATTATCTAACATTGCCTTAAAAGAGTTTAGAGATGGGGCATTCATTATTGATGATGGTAGTTTATTCCATGTATTCACCACTCTGTTACTAAAATTATTTTGCATTTGCTTTTTCAACATTTTTTTAAGAGTTTTAATTTATGACCCCTGGTATTGATAACGGTATTTATTTATTAACGGTATTGATAAAGGTATTTACAAAGGTTTGATTGTAATTTTTACTATAATTTCAATGTTCCATGTTAATTTTTTTAAAATTGCACAGTTATCTATACATATATAAAGGGCAGTTGTGCGAATCTGTATGTTCGGAGGAAACTTTAAAAATAAAACAATTAATGACAAAGTAAATATATACACACATTAAATATCACCAGCACTTGGTTTTTGAGCAAAAATAATAGAGATTTGCTTTATATTCAGGAAGATAATTAGAAAATAAAATTTAAATGATAACAGCATGGATTTTTTTTTTCATTTAATATTTTAGATAGTAGACATTAACATTTCTTTTCAGAGTAGCTGGATCAATGCAAGGTCTATTTTTTTTATATAGGGATTTAAATGGGGCATCCCATGAGGATTCAACTCACGATTCAGTAATAATGGATCTGCAGGACTAACTTTAAAAAATCCGCCTCTAACCAGGCGATGCCAGGTAGCCACTGCTAATATAATATAAAGGGGATAGCATTCTTCTAGAAGTATGTATATATGTATGTATGTCTTTGAATAACAACAAAGTAAATATATATATGTAGAAGATATCCTCCAGATATAGAAACAATATGATACTCACCATCGCAGTGGGGTTCTAAGTACCGTCGAGTTAGCAGACGAGAACAACAGGCAAGCTGTAACTTAATACAGTCCTTGCATGCTGCTGGCATAATGCAAAGTGGTGGCTGAAGAGTGGGTACTTATCCCTGTTCTTACTAACCCTGAAATCCAACAGCCAATCAGAACTCAGGAAATGAACTTGCCTGAGTTCATAATGGAACAATCCAAAGCTCCATATAAGCCACCTACCATTCCTCATAAAGTAAAAGTGGTCGACGACACTTTACTCTTTGACAAAAACATAGAGGAGGCATTCTACCATACCCTCGATTACTTGTCACTATGTGAGAAAAATGGAATTGTCATTAACAATGATAAATTCCAATTTTGCCTGGAAATGAACTTTCTTTGGTAGTTAGAACCCCACTGCGATGGTGAGTATCATTGTTTCTATATCTGGAGGATAACTTCTACAATATACACATTAAATATCACCAGGGCTTGGTTTTTGAGCAAAAATAATGAAGATTTGATTTATATTCATGAAGATAATTAAAAAAATAAAATTTAAATATGTTTTTTTTTTTTTGCATTTAGTATTTTAAATAGGAGACATTAACATTTCTTTTCAAAGTGGCTGGATCAAGGCAAGGTCTTTTTACATCGGGATTTTAATGGGGCCTCCTGCGAGAATCCAACCTGTGATTCAATAATAATGGATCTACGAGACTACCTCTTTACCTCCCTCCTCTACCTAGGCGATGCCGGGTAGCCACTTCTAGTACGATATAAAGGGGATAGATATTCTTCTACACGTATGTCTTTGGTATTAAATATCCCAGAAATGTTGACATGCCATTAGACAATGAAACCAAACCAAACCTGCGTGAAATTAATTTTATATATTAGACATCCAATATTTTTTTTGTGTAAGTTTACTTCACCAAAGAAGCCAAAGTTTTTCTAATCAGAGGAAAAGAAGAGAAAAAAAAAAAAAAGTGCTGTGTTGGTTTTCAAAAAAGTTTTCCCCAGAAATAAATGCATTATAAGAAGTAAACAAAAATCCCAAACATGGGAATTATAACGGGAAAAAGAAAAAAAAACTCGCACAAATACAAACAAGAGGAAAGGAAACAAAGAAAACAAAAAAAAAAAACAAAAAAAAACAACCCAATGTTTGTTTTATGAAAATTTTCTAAAAAGAGAAATGCAAGTGGAATATTTTTTGACATATTAAGAACTTCCAAGGAAAACCAAACCATTTTTCTCGCTGCTTTCTTGTTGCTCGATTTGTCTGAAGGCTGTCACAGCCAGGCACCGTTTTTTTCTCCCAAAATGGTTGCTTAATGTTATTAGAACACAAGCACATGACACATTATGTGTTCAAAGTTTTCAGCGTTGGAATGCGTATTTAAATTTATTTTTGGAAAAGCACAGGAAACGTTACTTATGGAATAAGAGATCTTAAATCATCCTGGAGGAGTACTTTATTCTGACTCAGATTGTTAAAATATAACATTGAAATTTCTAAGGTTCTCTCAATGTGTTGGTAGAAAAAAATGTAAAAACAAAAAAGGAATCCTTATTGTTAATTTATTTACAGATAGATAGAATTACAACCAAATTCCTGAATATTAGTATATTACATCCATGAAAAATTTGTATATTACATTCACAAAAAGGTAGTGTAATTATATATTATTACAGTATTTGCTGCTATCTCTTTTTTTTTTTTTTTTTGTGATTTGAAATATTACACATTAAATTGGTATTTAAGTTAATTTGATTATTATTAGAATTGTTTTTTTTTTTTTTTTGTTTTTTAACTTTAAGGGGCTCTCTTCTCGTTAGTTAAACTACTTAGAGAGCTCCACCTAACAAATGTAATATACTAATTGAAGAATAATTAAGGTTCCAATTACCGAACTGGGAAGACAAGGCAGCAAACGATTGTAACTCAAATACAAACTCGAATGCTACAAAGTCCACTGCAAAATGACAAAGTATATATACGACTCCACAATGTCATTTAAATCAAGCAGTCAGGCAACCAATCAGAACTCAAGGAATGGAATCACCCAAATCACCCAGAGTCATGAATGGATCATTCTTGATTCCTATTTATACCAGCTGTCTTGGACACTGCTTGAGTTGTACTTAGTTAGCTGTTGTTATTAAAACCAACATTAGACTAACTGACTTCAATACTAATTTTCATGAATGTAATTACTCTTAAAACAATATAATTATTAATGTTAGTTAGGAAAACTTGAAACCATATAATTATTAGTATTAGATGGGAATACTTGAAATCATACAACTGAGTGTAAATTATTTGTATTTGACAGAAACAGAGATATCATAACTGTGCGCAATATTTTTAAAAATAACATAGAACATTGAAATTATTGTAAAGATTACAATCAGACCTTTAGAAATGAATTAATTTTTGGCATAAAGTAGCCCATTATGAGTTGATATGCCATTATCTCATTTTTAACCAGAGGGTGTTGCAAGATGAAAACGGTCGGAAGATTAAGGAACAAGAGTATTAATATATAGATTATTATATATATTTACCAACCCCTCCGCACAAGCAGGATGTGACACAAGGTCAATTTCTTAAGCGGAGTTCAACAGATTTGAATTCAGAGTTTTCCTTCTCCTAGACCGGTTACCTAACCAAGGTTAAAGAACCCAGTCTGCTCTACTATTTATTCATAGATGGAGGGAGAGTAGGATTCATACCTTTCCCAAGGGTATTAGCACTAAGTGAAATCCAGTTACCACATCCAGGATTTGAACTCGGGGCGACGAGTCCATTTCCCATGACTTTAACCATTACACCACGCGCTTCCAATGTATATAGATTATTATAAACAACCATGTGACCAATAGAAACTTAGTATACACATGTCAAACAAATACATGGACTGAAATTTGTTAATCTCATAAAATAAATCTTAATGTTTTAGTAAGACACTAAAAATGTTATTATTGACTCGGTTCTGCTCATGTTAAAGTGCATGGGTTGTTTCTGACAGCCATTTATGTTTTTGTTTGTTTTTTTTGTGTTTTTTGTTTTTTAGGGGGGAGTCTGTTCTTTTGTTTAATGCTAAAACACAATATTTCTATTTTTCTCTCAATATGTATTCAAGTTGTTTCCCTCTTAAAAGGCAAAGTTATAAACAGAATAAAACATCTTCTCTCTCATTCTCTCTCACACATAATCTTTAGATCTATTTTCTATGTTCTCTCTCTCATTCTCTTCTCTTCACTCTCTCTCTTCTCTCTTATGGATGTTTGTGTATGTATGTGATATATATATGTGTGTGTGTGTGTGTGTGTGTGTGTGTGTATGTGTGTGTGTGTGTGTGTGTAAATATGTGTGTATGTGTGTGTGTGAATATGTGTGTGTGTGTGTGTATGTATGTGTGTGAATATGTGTGTGTGTGTGTGTGTGTGTGTGTGTGAATATATGTGTGTGTGTGTGTGTGTGTGTGTATATATGTGTATGTGTGTGTGTGTGTGTGATATATATATGTGTGTGTGTGTGTGAATATATATATGTGTGTGTGTGTGTGTGTGTGTGTTGTGTATGTGTGTGTGTGTGTGTGTGTGTATGTGTGTATGTGTGTGTGTGTGTGTGAATATGTGTATGTGTGTGAATATGTATGTGTGTGTGTGTGAATATGTGTGTGTGTGTGTGTGTGATATATGTGTGTGGTGTGTGAATATATATGTGTGTGTGTGTGTGATATATGTGTGTGTGTGTGTGTGTGAATATATATGTGTGTGTGTGTGTGTGTGTGAATATATATGTGTGTGTGTGTGTGAATATATATGTGTGTGTGTGTGTGTGTGAATATATATATGTGTGTGTGTGTGTGTGTGAATATATATGTGTGTGTGTGTGTGTGTGTGTGTGTGAATATATATGTGTGTTGTGTGTGTATATATATATATGTGTGTTGTGTGTGTGTATGTGTGTGTGTGTGAATGTATATATATATGTGTGTGTGTGTGTGAATATACAAAGGGTGGAGGAGCTATTAGCTCAACGGCCATCTAGAACATTTTTGTTGGGAGTGTTGCACCCCTTATTCCTTGTTAGGTTATCCATCTAGGAGAAGGACAACTCTGATTTAACACCTGCGATTGACATGATTACCAGTTATCTTGCTTGTCACTGGACAAACAATCATGAAAATTTAGAGAGTGGTATTCGTGTTGTACAAGTGTTTACCACTATAATATCATGATGTACAAATGTTTCCTTCTTTCTTTCATCTATCAGCCTCTCAAAAAGTCCCATGGCGATGGATGTGTGGCAACGTGTGCAGACCTGACCAGTTGGAAGCATGCAGTTACATATCTACACATTGGCGGCAGGAGTTTTATCCTAACATCGTTGTTGTGTCTACCCCCTCTCTCTCTCTCTCTCTCTCTCATATATATATATATATATATATATATATATATATATATATATATATATATATATATATATAAGTAAAATAGTTGTCGAGGTGGCCTAAAGTCTTTATCAACCAGACAGCGAGGGCGGCTATCCCCTTTTCACTAGTGCTAGATCAAGGAGATTGTTTTTGCATCTGAAGGGGAGCACCACACCCACCATCAACTCCTTACCTTATGGAATCTGTCACCAATGTTCAAATCCTGGATGAGGCTACTTGCATTTCACTTTGTGCTAATGCCCTTGTAAAAGGCATGAACCCACCTGTTCTCCCCCCACCACTTCACTCTCTCTCCCTTTCACTTCACTCTCCCTCAGAACTTCAGTCTCTCTCTCTCAGAACTTCAGTCTCTCTCTCTTCAACTTCTCTCTCTCTCAACTTCTCTCTCTCTCTCTCTCTCAACTTCTCTCTCTCAACTCTCTCTCTCAACTTCTCTCTCTCAACTTCTCTCTCAACTTCTCTCTCTCAACTTCTCTCTCTCTCTCTCTCAACTTCACTCTTCCTTTCACTTCTCACTTCACTCTCTCTCATTCAACATCACTATGTATCTCTCTCTCTCTCATATATATATATCTCAACTTCACTTTTCATCTCACTTAACTTCTCTCTTCTCTTTCTCTCTCTCTTAACTCCTCTCTCACAGCTTCTCACTTCACTCTCTCAACTTCACTATGTCTCTCTCTCTCTCTCTCTATCTATCTATCTATCTCTCAACTTCACTTTTCATCTCACTTAACCCCTCTCTCACAGCTTCTCACTTCCCTCTCTGATTCAACTTCTCTCTCTCTCTCTCTCTCTCTCTCTCTCTCTCTTCTCTCTCTCTCTCTCTCTCTTCTCCATTTTTATTTTTAATCTCTTCATACCATCAATATCAAATAATGTTACCACTTCATTAACTGACATGTAATAAAATCATAATCATCATCCACATAACCATCAGTACAGTATATATTTATCAATACCATATGATAATATCATTGTAATAATAGTTGTAATTCAAATCTGATGTTTCTCTCTCTCTCCATCCATCCACCCTTTCACCCTTGTGAATTACCATTATGTTTGTATCCATTCATACAGTTGTTTCTAGTATTGCTGCAACACTTAGGGTCATTACCATTCATGAAAGTCAATCAAAAAGACAAGGTTAACAGTGTTGAAATGAGCAAATAAATCAGGCAGACAAACAAAAGCCTAATTCAATATCCGCTCAACTGGCTGGGAAAATTAAATTTTTTAAGGGAGATAACTCAGGATTGGTGGCTAGGAATTTTTTTTATTTTTATTTTTATTTATTTTTTTTTTATTTTTTTTATTTTTTTTCTCTCTCATTCACTACTCATTCGTTTCCTGATGAACAATGTTGCACCATGGGAAGAGGGGGATGATTGAGTGAGCCCATCATTGTGCGAGTATGTTTACAAAGCCAAGAGGAATTGATTGTACTCAAATGCCATGTATGATGCCTTTGTGAGTGTCCAATGCAGTGTCATGTACTGATTTTTTTTACAGCTCACCTCGGAAGCCATTTTTGAAATGTTCAGACATGATATTTGTTGATTCAATTTAACAAGTTGATTCGATAGCTTTTTTTTATGTTTCTGGCCAGAAAAAAAGACTTTGCTTAGTAGTCAAAACATTGGCCTGATGGTCATTGAGTCTTCATTTCTATCTATAATGTCTTCTGTTTAATATATTAAGTCCTCAGTTAATATCTTGAGGCAAAAAAAAAAATGGACAAAAAAAAAATTGTACCAATTAAAATAGAAATGTACTAAGTACTCTGATAAGACTTAGAATATGCTGACTGTATCCCCTGTAGAAGGGTTGGGGTTTAGGGTTAGTTTAATGGGAAAATTTTTTTTTTTTTTCTGTACAGGGTGACCCAGAAAAAAACAGAACTCTAACACTAAACCCTGATTGTATCCCCTGTAGAAGGGTAAGGGTTGGGTTTAGGGTTAGTTTAATGGGAAAATAAATAAATAATTTGGGTTCTGTTTTTTTGGGGGGGTCACCCTGTAATATCATGGGATTTTGAGTATAATTTTCAACTAAACTTTAATGGTAATCATGAACTTTTATTTAGTAAATTAGGGTGTCCCAGAAAAAACAACCCACGAATTTTGTAATAAAACTGTTAATTTTAACTAGGGGGTTAGGGTTCGGGTTATGTTTTTTCTGGGTGACCCAGAAAAAACATAACACCAA
Organism: Doryteuthis pealeii; assembly: GCA_023376005.1. NCBI lineage: Eukaryota > Metazoa > Mollusca > Cephalopoda > Myopsida > Loliginidae > Doryteuthis > Doryteuthis pealeii. The sequence continues at coordinate 11,344,055 of CM042152.1, forward strand.
CCCCAACTCCAACCTACCCCCCCCCTAGTTAAAATTAAGTTTTATTACAAAATTTGTGGCTTGTTTTTTCTGGGACACCCCAATTTACTAAATAAAAGTTCATAATTACCAGGGTAAGACCCCCTCAAATCATTCCCCAAATAAGGATTGTCCTGGGTATGACACTAAACTGCATCTGATGGTGAGGCTCCAGTTCTAGAGATCTGAGGAGTGTGGAGTACCTGTTCATTTCCATTACAACCATGTTCACTCTGACCCTGTCAGCAAGACTTAGAAAACACTGACTGTATCTCCTGTAGAAGGGTAAAAACTTCTCCCCTCAAAAAAGAAGTGTCCTGGGCATGAAACTAAACTACATCTGATGGTGAGGCTCCAGTTCTGTAGATCTGGGGAGTGTGGAGTACCTGTTCATTCTTATTATAACTAGGTTCACTCTGACCCATAATGGTAATACCTGTTGGGGTCCCATCTAAATCTTATTTGTATTTGATAGGAATACTATGGTGCAATGGATATACGGGTTGAGTTAAAAACAATTCTAAGTGATAATCATCTCTAGGCTGCAGGTTCAAATCCTAGCCAAGGACAAAAATAACATAGATTACTTAACACCGCTTAACTCTTTGTACCCAGTCATGATTAACAGAATGAGAACAGTCTACCGCCATTGATTGAATAAAGGGTTCAGTTCAAAGTTCAGTTCAAAGTTCTTGAGTTCGACAGGAAGGTTATTGAGTACAACAAGGGAAACTTGAAGAAGGTCGGAGGGCTCATCAGCTGAAACATTGTGTAGATGTTAGAGAAGAAACACCTGAAGAAGGCCAGAGAGCACAATAAAGATGAGGACAATAATACAAATAATACAAATTATCAAGCCTCATCTCATAACTTCAGAGAAATAATATCTTCCAACTATAGATGTGGATGTAGAATACACCTACAGCACCTCTGCAGAAGGATAAAACTCTTCCAATGAGGCTACCTGTTAGCTCTGGGTGGCAACCCATGATGCTTGAGGACGGAATCCTGGTGTCTGAGCAGTCCATGACATGCAACAGCCCACTTTAGCCCTTACTTGGGCTAGAGAGGTGATCAGATTGGCCCCCTCCTATCAATCATTCAGTCTCATCAAGCCCTACCACCTATATGATTGTCCCAGCCCTATTGCCCTTATGGAAAACACCCAACCGTTTTTATCATATATGTACTAGAAGGTGGTGGCTGAGGGTCTTTGGAGCTCTGGGGAGTGTGGGGTACCTCTTCATTGCCATTACTCCCAGGTCAACTCTGTCCTGAGTTGTAGTTTCCTACATACCAGTCAGTTGGATTCTTTTACCTTTATTTTATATATTATATATATATATATATATATATATATATATATATATTTATTTACACAAATAAACCATATTAATAGTTATAATTAAAATTAAACATTTACAAATGTACCAAATTTCAGCATTAAATAACCCATAAGTAGTTGATATGCCATTAAACAAATGAACCTTAACCCTGGTCACAATTGGTATCTTCTTTTAGTATGTTGCACTCCCCTTTTCCATATATATATATATATATAAAGAGGTTTTTCTTGAGGTTTGTTTCCGCTGTCGTTTATCGCAAAAGATTTTTACACACACACACGCAACCACATACCTAAAAAATGCACAATATTTCCTTTCGATACACACACTTACACGGTCCTATACTCACACCGTAAAAAAGAATATTTGCCGTCATATTTCAAACCGTCTCCTTTTTTCAAACCTCAAATTTTTTAAAATAGACTGAATAACAAGGACTACCACCCGCTTTTCTCGTTATTCTGTGATAAAAGATTTCTTATTACTTTCCATATACCAACAAATGCCCTGAAGATGATCTAATTAATAGATCGAAACACTGCAGCATCGGCCAATAAACTCACCACTTAACCCATTTAAACCCGTGTTTTTTCATTTTTCTTAATATACTACATACCGTCGGATTCACTTCCTTTCTTCACATATGTGTGTGTATATATATATATATATATATATATATATATATATATATGGGCCAGGTTAGCTCAGTCAGTAGAGTGTTCGGCTAGAAACCACAAGGTTCCTATTTCGATACCAGTCCTCGCCAACTCAGCGTATGAGTAGCACAGGGATCTGTGCGGTAAAGGAAGGAGCTAATGGTAGGTGTGGTGCTCCGCCTCAGACGCTAAAACAATCTCCTTGGTCTAGCGCTATTGAAAAGGGGATAGACTCCCTCGCTGACTGGCTGATACCGACTTTAGGCCACCCCTCGACTTTACTTACTTATATATATATATATATATATATTATTTACATAAATAACCCATTGTAATAGTTATGATTAAAATTAAACATTTACAAATGTACCAAATTTCAGCATTAAATAACCCGTAAGTAGTTGATATGCCATTAAACAAATAAACCATAACCTAATCTTGCATGCAGTCTTAACTCTGCTCACAAGTATCTTCTCCAGAGAAGAAATCTTCCTTTACGACAAAGGTATTTTTTTAAAAAAACAACTTGTCGCAGTTAGAGAGCTCAATGTGTGCTCTTGTGTTAGAGTCACAGAGCAAATTTATATTTAAATAAATAACAAAAGACTTATAGATCTTGCATTATAGACTATTTCAGGGAGCTTAGACGAAAATGTCTAATTCTCCCGACTCATCAGATGCAATCTGATGAGTCGGGAGAATTAGACATTTTCGTCTAAGCTCCCTGAAATAGTCTATAATGCAAGATCTATAAGTCTTTTGTTATTTATTTAAATATATATATATATATATATTTACGCAAATAAACCACACAAATAACTAGTTGTGGTTAAAATTAAACATTTACAAATGTACCAAATATCAGCATTAAATAACCCATAAGGAATTGATATGTCATTAAAAAGAATAAACTAAACCCAACCAAACAAATCTTTAATGTATTTCATTTGAAGAAATCTAAGGAATAAAATATGGAAACTGCCAAGGGAATTATCTTCATTTGTTATTTTCACGTATTCAATAATCTTTCTTTGAATGCTTCACTGAATATGCACTTTCCAAACAGCCTATTGCCTTCATCCACGCATTGATGTATGAAGACATTCTTCCTGTAAGTAAGTAAATAGGTTTATGTCTTGTGGTACCAAATTGTTGCTAAGCAACCCTTTTTAATTCTTTCTCTGAAAATTTAAATCTCTTTTTTTTTTTTTTTTTTTTTTTTTTTTTTTACTCTCTCTCCCCCTCACACTGTTTCTTATATCTTCCCCTTCCCCTAATTTTTATTTCATTGCTCACAACCCCACCCACCCCCTTTTTTTGTCTATTTCATTTCCTTTACAATAGAACCTCTGTTAACCAGCAATTTTATGATAAAGGTTTCCCAGGTCATATCTGTCTTTTTTTTTTTCTTTTTTTTTTTTGCAGCAGACTGTAGCCAGATCATTAAACCCTGCTAGGATATTTCATCTTTTCTACTATATTTCCTCTTGTCGAGATCTCCTTCTTCTACACCAACATCACCCCCATCCACACTGCCTCTGTAACAACTGATTTTACTTTATCTTATGTTTATAGTGTATCTGTATCACTTAGAATAGCCTGAAATACGAGAAAGCTCCAAGTTTTGTTATTAGAATTTTATCACATGACAAAATAAAGATCTTTTCCATATTTTTTTTTTACTTAAAGTAAAAAATGATGATATAAATAGAATTCGTTTTCTTTTTAATAATAAAAAAGGATAACACAGGTAAAAAAGAGAATAAAGCAAACAAATAAAACTATAATTAAGAAATATCTTTATTAATAATGGGGATTCAGTCTTCATTTGTCAGTAACCGAAACTATGTCACTGCTTAACATCACAATACCGAAAATCATCAATAAATAGATTAAAGGGCTGAACTTGCACAAAGGTGTCAAAATTAGAGTGACCTAGAAAAAACAGAACCCAAATTATTTATTTATAACCCTAACCCTAAACCCCCTTAGTTAAAATTAAACTTCTCTATCCACTCATACATATTTATCCACTGTCCCTGTATTATGCTAAAAAATCCTGATAAGTTTCAGCACCTGACACTCCTTCCAGCCAGAGAAATCGGATCACTTCCTTGGATACTGCTAATGGAGCGACCATGTTTACACTGTAAAGACAGCAAGCAAAATGGCACAATCAGGTTCAAACTTTGATCACATGACCACAACAGTGCTACCTACAAGCATGAATGCATCAGAACCCAGTGTGACAATGATAAAGATATGTTATGACTTAGCTCAGTCGGTAGAGCATCCAACTAGGAACCACAAGGTTCCTGGTTCAATACTGGCCCTCACCAACTCTGCATATGAGTAGCACAGGGATCTGTGTGGTAAAGTGAGGTGTTGATGGTAGGAATGGCGCTCCACCTCAGATACAAAAACAATCTCTTTGGTCTAGCACTATTGAAAAGGGAATAGACTCCCTCGCTGTCTCGCTGATACTGACTTTAGTCCACCTTGTCGACTACATGGCAAAGGTGCGGATAATTTTTGACTATCCCTAGTACAGAGCTAGCAATGGGCTGTGAAAACACTGCGATCACAACTTTTGCAGATGTATATTGTCAAATCGGATTCGGTTCTACTCAGTACAGTTTTATCACGGATGTTTGCGTAGATTAGTTAGCATTAAAAGGATCAAATCCTGGATCTGCAGGATCAAAGTTGGATTTTTCTTCTCTTCTTTGAGCCCGTTCGTATTGTTTGCTTCCTGCCGTCAGCCACCTGGTGTTCAGTTTATGTGTTGACCAACCATTGAAATTTTAACTACCATCTTTTGTCTAGCATTCTTTGAACAACAACATTAATGAGCTGGCCAAGCTGTCTTAATTCTTTTGTTGTTTCTTTTAAATCCCTGAATAATCATGGCATCAAGTGGTTGTCATTCAAGTAGGAATACATTGATTGTTCTCTGAATCTAAAAAAAAAAAAAAAGAAGATAGAAAAGAAGATCTAAGAAAGTGATTAAAATAAAAAAGGGGAATAACTCTTGATGTGCTGGATCTTCAGCTGTTTTATAAAAAAAAAGACAAGTCTTTAAGGTTCAATAGCAAAATAAATAGAAGCGTGATTCCAATTGCTGTAATTATAAAAAAGATTTGAAGTTTGATTTTCAATTTGAAACAGAAAACAATCATCTGAAATAAAGATGTTGCTCTTGATTATTTCAAAAGAAGATTATTTCAAAATAGGATGCTGAAAGGTTCTCAACATAACCAAGAAGGAAATTACATTTTTTTTTCTTTTGGTTTCTTTTTTTTTTTTTCTTCCTTATTCATTTTTTCATTTTCTATTTCTTTTATTTCTATTTCATTTTTTTCATTTTCATTCTTTCCCCCTTTTATCATTTTCTTTTTTCTTTGATTGAAATTTGTTTTGAAAGGGTTAAATTAAGTTGAGAAATATGCCAGGTGTGTTGAATTACTATGTGGAATAACTCACTCTCTCTCTCTCTATTTACACACACAACACACACACACACCACACACACACACACACATATATATATATATATATATATATATATATATATATGTCATCCACAGACACTGTGTTTTGACGTTTCACATCTCATCAGTGTGGTTAGACACAACTATTTATACACACACACATATATACATGAAAGAGTATATATATATATATTTATATATACATATAAATTCACTATGTGAAAGAGTATTTATTTATTTATTTATTATATATATATATATATATATATATATATACATACATACACACACACCATGAAAGAGAGGGAATCATGAAATAATGTCTGCATGGTTTAAAAAGAACTTTCAGAATGATCATTCCTCAAATTTTAATTCTTAAACAAAATAATTCCATAAATATTGAGTAAATTTTTTATATTAGTTTATTGAAAGTGTTTTAAATGAATTAAGATTTTTTCTTTTTTTTTTCTAGGTAAGTTCGCCATTTTTTATTGAAATTCCTCAAAATGAACAGAAAAGGAAACCGTGGCATTGCAGGATCTCCCAAAACTTCCAAGAGGAAAAAAATGGAAGAAATGCAGGTTTTTCTAAGATCATTTACTCATTTATTTTTTCCAAATTTTTATTTTACTAACCCCTTGTAATAATCTTATGAGATATAAAAAATATTTCACCTGGAATAAAACATTATAGACCAAAGTCATTAATTGCAATTTAAAAATATATATAAAAATTTGTCAATGCATTGAAAAATTTGTAATCTCTCAGTTATTTTTTAAATTCCATTTAAAAAATTTTTATATTTATGGTTTTATTAACAGAATCTGTGGATATACCACAGTATATTTCAACTATTACGTTATGTATACTTTTACAATAAGTATATTTTAAAAGCTATTACAAAAAGTTCAATGTGAAAAGTATGATAATCTTGATTTAACACACTCTCTCTCAGATATATATATGGTGGACTTTACTATCATGAACAATAGATGAGGGTATATATAATATATATATATATATATTCCTTTTCCAGAATGCTCCACTCACCCAGAGTGGTCAACATATATATAGTCATATAGACACACACACACGTGTGTGTGTGTGCATGTGCATATGACTATGTGTGTGTGTGCACGTGCATATGACTATATGTGTGTGTGTGTGTGCACGTGCATATGACTATATATATGTGTGTGTGTGCACACGTGCATATGACTATATATATGTGTGTGTGTGCACATGCATATGACTATATGTGTGTGCACATGCACATGACTATATGTGTGTGTGTGTGCACGTGCACATGACTATATGTGTGTGTGTGTGTGTGCACGTGCACATGACTGTGTGTGTGTGCACGTGCACATGACTATGTGTGTGTGTGTGTGTGTGCACGTGCATATGACTATATATGTGTGTGTGTGTGTGTGTGCACGTGCATATGACTATATATATATATGTGTGTGTGTGCACGTGCATATGACTATATATGTGTGTGTGTGTGTGCACGTGCATATGACTATGTATATATATGTGTGTGTGTGCACGTGTGCATATGACTATATATATGTTGCACACTCTGTGTGGGTTGAGCACTCTGGAAATGGAATTTGCTGGTGGTTGCAGATTACGTTAAAATTGCAAAATCTCTTCTTAACAGATGGAGCACATTTGGCAGCCTTATGTTTATATCAGTAAAATTCTCTTTCTTAAGTGTGTTGTGAAGATGGCTCATGGATAGGAGGTCTGATTGCAGACAAATTGGTTGAGTTTTGATTCTGGCCTGATGCAGCCTGCAAGTCTAGCCGAACTGATGAATCATGATAGTGAAACAGACCTATATGTAAATGACTAATATACACACACACACACATACATACATATATAATATATATATATATAATCCACAGAGTTAATCCACAGACATGTGTTTCGAGATTTCACCTCTCATCAGTGTGGCTACACTTTAACAGCTACCTCTAGCCAGGATCGAGACCTGAATGAATTTTCATCTGCCAAGTCTCTTACCCATACGGCTATTAGCGGCTGTCAAATTTAGGAGAATATTTAATTGATACATTTCTAAGCGGAAATGAATTCACGAGAGTCCTCTAACTTTGTAAACAATGTGAGGCTTAGCTATACGCTAGACGGTGAATTTACAATTAAATCCCTATTTAGAAAACCAAGTGGGAGTGTATATATATGTATATATATACAAACACACATACATATACTATATCCCAAGTGGGTATATATATATATATATATATATATATACACACACACATATACTTCCATTCCATTGAAACAGATTAGTGTTATTGCTTCTGTTTGAGCTCTCATTACCCCTATCTCTTGTACCTCAGTGTGTCACATTTAAATGCACCTAAACCCACTTCCTTCAGTCTCACGAAATATAAAGCCTCTCTGGATCGGAGGTGGTTAAAGTGTGACACTAGCATATTAACATATAGATACTTGAATGAGTTCAAACTTTAGAATAATCATACTAAGTTCCAATTACCATCGAATTGGTAAGACAAGGCAACAAGTAATCATAACTGAATACGAATCTAATCTTGTCACAATACTACTGCAAAATGACAGGGTATTTATGAAGCCTCATAACATCATAGAAACCAAACAGCCAATCAGGACTCAAGGAATGGAATTACCCAAATACATGAATGGACTATTCTTGACTTTCATAAATACCAGCTATTTTGGGGTACTGGTTCAGTTGTGCCTAGTCAGTTGCTGTTATGTTGAATTAAAAACAAATTCTAATGCAGGGTCATCCACAAAGTGTTTCTTCACTGACTGCAGTCTCACGTCGGCCAACTACTTCTCACAGCGCTCCACTCACTTCAGTTATTTATGGGCATAGTCCCCCAACATTCGGGCATATCAGTCAAACCTCGCGCCCGTGCAACACACAATTGTTGTGCATTCGGATGGACGCGTGTAGGCCCCCAACATCCGGGCACCTGAATTGCACCTCACATCCATCCAGCGCCTAAATCGCATTTCTTTGCATTCAGGAGGGTGCGGGTTCGACTCCGGCAGGCAACACAATGTCTTTCTAAATGAGTATGGTAGTATAGGTAAAAAAACAAACCCACCTATGAATGAAGTCCTTAACTGAAGCGGTGCCTGCTTCATATGAAAAAATAATTTGTCAATTGAATTTTTGAAAATATTAAAAAGAAAAAAAAAAGGAAAAAATGGCGCTTTAGGCATTTTACCAAAATATTTAATGCTATATTTTACCAGGTCGGTTTGTTTTTTTACCTATCACCACCTAGGGTTTTTTAAGGCCGGGACTGAACTCTGCGAATAGTACCCTTCTTTTAAATGAAAAATATCAAGCACTAGCAAAGTTGCAGTAAAATCTATATTTTACAAAATAACCCCCCCCCGGTTGAAAAAAAATTACTAACAATCAGGGAACTATCCGATTAATGAAATTTTCAGTGTTGATTTATCGATGAATGGATTTTATAATGCATCATTTATTTTATTTCAAAACTTTCTGATTTTTTTTTCAGGTCACTTAACTTTTAGCCCACCACATGTTTTTTGGTGAGGGCGCAAAATATCTAAAGTTGTAAAGTTGAAACTAATTACAGTATGAGTAAAAAGACAAAAGACTGAAGGTGTAAAAAAAGGTAGTCAGAAACCAATGCTAATTGGAACTAATATGATTATTCTACAGATTGGAATTATACAAAAATATTGTTTAAATTTAATGAGGAAGAAAATATCGGTTTGTTTACTTGTTGTTTACTCCTGCTCAGTCATCTAAATTTCATTAATTTTTATATTGTATTATGATACACAATTTCCATTATAATAAAATTATGACATGCAATGAAAAAATGAATTGTGAAGAGTTTAACCAAAATTCAATACAACAACATTTATAATCAAAGCCTCACTATCATTCGTAAAAGGTTATGGTGAATATTTAGTGGTACAAGAGAAGGTTTCATATATCCTAACTACCTTCAAGATGATCTAACAATTAATGCATTTAGATATACAGAAATATATATATATATAATATATCAAAGGTGATGTTCCGAAACCATTGGTAAAACGGACTTTTAAATGTATTGTAAACTATAAATAAATATATATATATATATGAATTTAACATTTTTCAGAAAAAACAAATGATGTTAATAGTTTGCTGACAGAATCTGTTTCAATCTTTTTAATAGAGCGTTCTTCCTTAAGAGCAACATAGGTTCATATTCATACTGTCAGATTAACTTCCATTTATTTCATATATATATATATATATATATAAATAATAGCTCAGTCAGTAGAGCGTTCGTCTAAAAACTACAAGGTTCCTAGTTCGATTCCGGTCCTCGCCAACTCAGCGTTATGAGTAGCACAGTGATCTGTGTGATAAAGTAAGTAAGATGCAAAAACAATCTCCTTGGTCTAGCACTAGTGAAAAGGGGATAGACTCCCTTGCTGATAGGCTGATACCGAAATTAGGCCACCCTGACGACTTTACTTTTTACTTTACATTGATTTTATATTCTTGCACGTCCTCTTCCAATCAGGATTGATTGAAGAACTATTTTAGCAGTTTTTTGAAGAATTCATTTTAGAATGGATTTGGTGCCTTCCTTGCCGCAAAGGTAGATATATTCCGACCTCCCACGAGGGCAGATGAACATAAAGTTTAATTAATATGGGGAGTCATGCACAATAACTTGCTCATACATCCTTGCCACCAAGGTATAATGTGACTGAGGTTGGGGAGGGGGGCTGATATTTTAACTGTATAAGTGAATTAAAGAATTTATTTTATTTCATCAACTCAAGCAATTTCATATTAAAATGCCTGATATGAGTGTGATGATGCAAATTAGATTACCTACATCCTAAATACTTATATATAAGATATAATATATATATCTTAAATACTTATATATATATATATATATATATATATATATATACATATGTACATATCAAATAGACACAGAATTTAATAACTTTCAAAAGGTGTGCATAAGCAAATTTAGTAATTTCATATTGAACTGCCTTATATATAATTATAATAATGCAAATTGAATTAGCTACATCCTAAATGCTTTTATATATATATATATATATTGTGTATCATGTAAGATATGTGTATATATTTTTTATTTTCATTTTTATCGATATTATATTTATACAACATTATATTATCTATTATGGTTTTACTTTGTTTATTTGGTTAATAGCAGTAATAATATTTTTATATCGTATTTTTTTAATAAATTTTTTAATTTTTTATTTTTTTATTTTTTTTTATATTTTTGTTTATATATATATTCCTTATGTATATTTTTTATATACATTTTTATAGATTTTTATATTTTATATATTTTTTTGTTTTATCCTTACACTATACTTTTTCAGACTCATTCAACAGTTTAATTCATAGTTTAATTTTGTCTGACTACCATCCCCCTAAGAAACCAGACCTTGAAGAGTATCCTTTTTTTCTCATTTGACGTC
>CM042152.1:11360097-11397597 GCA_023376005.1 Doryteuthis pealeii
TATTTTAAATGTAAGGCTAAACAAATCGAGAAAAATCAATCTCTGTATGTACATTTCGGCCTATTAGGCATCAGCAGAGCTATAGATAGAAAGCCCGCCTTGTGCGTGATTCGAAACCCGACTGTCAAGCTGACATTATTAATTAACTTTCAAAATTAGGTACGACTTCAATTAAGCACATATTCTCCCAAAAATATATATAAGTGTAGAATGGTCCTACACAAGCCTTCACCACTATAAACAAATCCCTGTGTTGGTTCAAGAGGCACGTGGGCTAGTGGTTAGTCGTGGAAAATGGACTCGTCAATTCGAGTTCAATTCCTAGATGAAGCTGTTGGCATTTCACATAGCGCTAATACCCTTGGGAAAGGTATGAATCCTTATATTCTCCCTCCAGCTATGGGGTAAATAGTAGGGCAGACTGGGCCCTTCAGCCTTGGGTAGGTAACCAGTCTAGGAGAGGGATAACTCTGAATTCAAAATTCCTGAGGTCGGTCGTTGATTGGGTTTGTGGCAACCTTTGATGCACCAATTCTTTCCTATCGACCGTGTCAAAAAGTGTGGATGGTCCAACACAAGCCTTCACCACTATAAACAAATCACTGTGTGGATGTCCATTGTATGAACACTCATATATTGTTCGATGGTAGAGTCCATCATATATATATATATATATATATATATATTCTAATAACTCTTTTCTCCCATCTTTCTTTCTTCTAATATTTTCTTATTCTAATAGTCTTTTCTTTCTTTCTTTCTAATAGCTCTTTCCTCCTTTCTTTCTTTTTTCTAATAGTTCTTTCTTCTAATAGTCTTTTCTTTTTTCTTTGTATATCTTTCTATCTATCTATTTATAATTGACTATTTTGCACTTTATATTGACTACTTTTTAATCGATTTTAGTGAAAAAATCCCGAAGTAAATAAGATTGTATACTTATTTGTTTGGTTGATTTAATGATAACTGTGGTATATATATATATATTATATATATATATATATATATATATAAAGTAAAGAAATAACAAAAGACTTAGAGATTTAGCATTATAGTCTATGAAATAGACTATAATGCTAAATCTCTAAGTCTTTTGTTATTTCTTTACTTATATATTTGCTCTGTGACTCTAACATTAAGAGCACACATTGAGCTCTCAAACTGCAACAGGTTTTTTAAATAAAACTCTTGTGTCGTAAGGAAGATTTTTTCTCTGGACTTTTGGATTATATATATATATATATATATATATATATATATATATATAAGGAAAAAATAACAAAAAAAGATTTAGGTTGAAAGCCTAATCGACTATTTCAGGGAACCTAGAGGAATTATCTTTCGGTTCTCATTATCATTAAAACAAAAAAGAATTTTTGTTATGCTGGATTCACATGAATTTGTTGGAGCATCACACCCACTATCAGCTCCCTACTTTACTGCACAGATCCAAGCTGAATGCTACTCATGCACTGAGATGACGAGGGCCAGTATCAAACCCCAAACTTTGTGGTTCCTAGACGGATCCTCTACCGACTGAGCTAATTGGCAAGCTTCTCAAAATGTGTGTTGCCAGTCTTTCATCAAAGTGAGAACTGTCTCTCACTTACAGCTGCTGACATTCAATTTAGTTTATTAGTTTGCTGTTCTTATTATATAAATATAGCTAAAGTTTTCAATGAATGTTTTTGAAAACTCTCCCGCATATCCAATATTTAATATATAAACTGAATTGATGTTTCTGATTCATTGAATGTTTCCGGGGAATTTCTCTGTAGAAGAAACACTATCTGAATAATTTGATAGATTGGGCATTCCACAAGTGTCTAAAGTCTTTTAGCGGCCAAATATATTTCTTAATATTTATTTTCCTTTCTTTGTCTGTAATCAAATGGAAATTATAAATGAGAAACACAGAGTGAAGATGGCCGAACAAAAATTTGACAATGTGATAAGATGGATATTCTTTAGGAAAATAGAGAGGATAAAGAACTACATATTTTCACCTGAACTTGATTGTAGTTAAACTAGCTATGAAAGAGAATGTTTTTGTTAAGGAATTTCTTTTATGGTTGTTGCAATTGTCTGCCCTTGCTGGGATGGACTGGAGTGGAAAAGGGATATCTTCCCTTGCCACCAGGTTTTGCCACTAGTGGTATTACTACTGGTAATCCGTAACTTTTCCTCGTAAATTCCTACCATAAAATAAACTGAACCCTCATTTTATGTCCGTGTTTTTGCAATAAATGTTTTATTTTTCTTGCACCCGTTATTTTACAATACTAAATATATTTTCTTACGAGGAAAAAGTTAAGGATTACTAGAAAATATATTTAGTATTGTAAAATAACAGGTGCAAGAAAAATAAAATATTTATTGCAAAAATACAGACATAAATTGAGGGTTCAGTTTATTTTATCATAGGAATTTACAAGGAACAAGTTAAGAATTACCTTACTACTTGGCTATTTTAACTCAACCCGGGAAGCTCTCTGCCTCTCTTTGATTCGGCATCTACTATGATGCATTACACAAGTGTGTCTCTTTCCATCAAGGTTGGGGGGGGGTCTTGTACCCATGTGTGTATGTAGCCTATGGGGTAGGAAGAAATTATGGGGTAAGAAGAGGTTTGGGTGTTTTAAGGTTTAAATGTAACTGGATATTTTTGGTGTGTGTTCTTAGGGTTTTTTGCTGCGCTGAAATGGAAGGAATTTAAGGAACGAAAAGAAAGAGACTTCTTATCAGTGAGATCTGATTTCCATATGAATGTTAATCTGTTTATAGCTGTCCATGCTTTCCCTATTTGTGCAGTAATATCACTTGCTGTTGATGAGATATTACTACCTAGGTATGTGAATTGTTCTACAGGCTTTAGAGTCTTACCGTTGAGTGTGGAGATGTCTCCTTTCATTTTAAAACTTCCCTTAATACTTAACCTGTACTGAATGAAGAAACTGTAAAAGTCTTGACATTAATAATCAATAATGACAATTTTTAAGCAAAAAATAAAAATTTTGAAAAAAATAAATAACTTATTTCAATAATTTACAGATGTTTACCCGAATCTCCTCAAGAAAATAAGATTTGAAGAAAAAAAATTAAAATGAATTTTCAAATTTATTTTTTATTTTTATCTAGAGATTATTTTTGACAATGTCTTAGCCAATTGGGAAAAATTCCCATGTGCCATGTGTTCTGTTTTTCAAATTATCAAAAAGATTGATTTAATTGCTACCCCCACCTGAGAGTGAGGACAACAAAATTATGGATTTAGTATTGATTAGTTAGGTATTGTTTACCAGATGCTGCTTAGTGTAGCACACAGGCCCCAGGTTGATTAAAGTACCTGCTGTTAAAGTGTTCACTCATCTAAGTAGTGACCAGGATCATCATTGCTTAACTTATTATTTTCAAAGATTTGCCTAGTCTTGCATGCAGGCGTTGTGTTGCTTCCAGTAGTTGCTGTTACAAAGTGTTCACCCATCTAAGTAGTGACCAGGCTCATCATTGCTTAAAATGGGAATTGTTCCAAGTTGTATGTGTTTAAGTACTACTGTATGGTTGCAGTGTCAAGACAACTAGTACTTATAGGAATTCAGAATAGTCCACTCATGCATTTTGGTGATTCCATTCCTTGAGTTCTGATTGGCTGCTTGGTTTGTATGATGTTCTGAGGCTTCATAAATAACCTGCCATTTTGCAGTAGTCTTAGCAGCAAACCAGATTTGTATTGAGTTACGACTGCTTGCATCCTTGTCTTACCAATTCGACGGTAATTGGAACTAGTATGATTATTCTACAATATTGGAACTAGTATGATTATTCTACAATACTCTAAAGGAGCTGATGGTAGGTGTGACGCTCCACCTCAGACGCTAAAACAATCTCCTTGGTCTAGCACTAGTGAAAAGGGGATAGACTCCCTCGCTGCATGGCCGATACCTACATTAGGCTGCCGACGACTTTTTACAATACTCTAGAATTATTTTACTAACTCTATCTACAATTCGAACACAGGTTGACGAGTCCATTTCCTATGACTTTAACCATTATACCACATGCTTCCTCTTGGTTGATGTGCCATAAAACAAAATGAGCAACAACCTGTTTGTGGGAAGGGGTTGACTAAATGCATAGAAAGAATAGCAGCAATATCTGATTGAATTTTCCCGCCCCGTTGGCTGGGGCTTTAGAATGCACCGACTGCACCTCTGCAGAGGGGTAAGACTACCCCAATGGGGCCACCTGTTGGCCGTGGGTGGTGACCCGTGATGCTTAAGAACGGAGTCTTGGTGGATGAGCAGACCATGACCTGCAATACTCCACTTAGTTAGGCTAGACGGTCGGTCAGAGAGACCTCCTCCGATCAATTGGCTGGTAATGTCAAGCCTTAGCACCTATATGATTACCCCAAACCTATTACCCTTGTGGCAAACCACAACCCTTTTTATCATATAGGTACTAGAAGGCAGTGACTGGGGGTCTACATGTTCTGGGAATGACGTTAAACTCTATCTGATGGTGAGGTTCCAGTTTTTGAGGTTTGGGGATTGTGGAGCGCCCCTTCATCACCATTGCTCCCTGGTCCACTCTGACCCGGAGTGGTAGTACCTGTTAGGGTCTGATCTATGGGTTAAATAGAAAAATGTATTTATAAAAAAAAAATTGTGTATCCATTAAGAATGAATTTATTTCAAAACTTTATCGGCATTAAATGACCCACTGAGGTTGATATGCCGTAAACCAAACCAAACTGATTGAATTTTCTCGTCCTATTGGGTAGCCGAGTCCAACAATAACCATTACACGATGAGCGCCTCCGTACACCAAACCTATTAACCATTGGATTTTTCAGTGAAAGTAGATATCCAAAGGAAAACATCTGGTTGGCTGGCTGATTAAGATATAGGCCAGAGAGAGATCGGTACTTACTTTTACTAGTGGAAAATGAAGGAAGCCTTCAGAGACTGTGCAAATGAGGCAGAAGCAGGGAAAGTCGAAGATAACCTACAGCTGCACAAGTTAGATCTTGCCGGTTTTACTGTGTAAGTCATGATGGTGCTGATAGTTGTCTGTGCAACCCTGCCAGCGTTTTAATCAGCAAGGAAATGAGGACAACATTATTGGTATTGACAGACTAGCTTGACGGTGACTAACTGATATCAGAGAGAAGGAAGTTGGTGGCAATAAATAAATAAAAACGACAGGTAGTTTAAGGAGGAGGCTGAGACAGAAAGAAAGTCTCTAAAACGACAGGTAGGGATCTACTAGATAAAGAGGGAAATAATAATACGCAAAAAGTTATATAAAGAGAGATGAAAATAATAAAGAGGGGTTGGGGAGGGTAGATAAAAGAGTAGATTGGTAAGTAGGTAGGTAGGGTATGTAGATTGCTTAACATAACAATCGGACTAATTACAAAATTAGGTAGGTAGGTAATTAGGTTGATGAGTCAGTCAGACAACAACCGACTCTGTCAAGAAAACATCATATATGGCAATCAAAACTATTTCATATACTTTGGCTCAAAAATTGGCTGGACAGGATTGACTATTCCAAGTCCATCTTTGGATAAACTGTCATCAGATTTTGATACATTTAAACTGTAGAATAATCGAATTGAAGACTTCAATACATAGTAATAAAATCTTCAAGGTGGTTTAAAATCTTTGATGGTTTTACAACAAGTCAACCCTTATTGGGTTATTTAATGCCAGAGGCAATTAGTAATAATCCTGTTCGCAGCGCCATATTGAAGTCAGTTAGTCTACTGTTGGTTTTAATAACAGCAGCTAAGTAGAACTCAAGCAGTGTCCAAGACAGTTGGTATAAATAGGACTCAAGAATGATCCATCCATGAATCTGGGTGATTTGGGTGATTCCATTCCCGGAGTTCTGATTGGCTGCTTGACTGCTTGATTTGAATGACATTGTGGAGTCTTATATATACCTTGTCATTTTGCAGTGGACTTTGTAGCTTTCGGATTTGTATTTCAGTTACAACCGTTTGCTGCCTTGTCTTCCCAGTTCGACAGTAATTGGAACTTTAATTATTCTTCACATATTAATAAAATCTTATATAGACTTATGAGGTGTGTGGTGTAATGGTTAGAGTTGTAGGAAATGGACTTGTTGACCCTTGCTTGGTTTCTATGATGCTACGAGTCTTCATAAATACCCTGGCATTCTGCAGTAGTATTGCAGCAAGATAGATTTGTATTCAGATACGATTACTTGCTGCCTTGTCTTACCAATTCGATGGTAATTGGAACTTAGTTTGATTATTCTACAGTTTAAATGTATTAATACAAAGTTATTTAAAATTCCATGTTGTGTTAATGTGTTTTCTGTTTCTAACTCCTGTCTGTTCAACATTCAAGTTGTAAATCAGCAAAAATTGAACACAACTACATCTGCTATTTTGTATTTAATGGACAGATCAACAGATTAAAACTGATTCTAGATCTTTCTATTGCAAGACAGAATCAAATTTTAGGCCACAAAGAATCTCCACTGTAAAACTGCATTCAAATAAAGCTCCGAAATGGCCACGTGGAGACGGATCAACAGACAAGGATTAAAACTGATACTACATCTTTCTACTGCAAAACAGGATCAAATTTTAGGCCACAAAGAATCTCCACTGTAAAACTGCATTCAACTAAAGCTCTGAAATGGCTATTCAAATCATAACAGCTAGTTTACATACTCCCAGGAATTTACTGTTACATCTACATACCCCTTTTTGATCATATGGGTGCTAGAAGGCAATGTCTGAAGGTCTTTATTTCCTGGGTATGATATTAAACTGATGGTAAGGTTCCAGTTCTGGAGGTCTGGAGAATGTGGAGCACCCCTTTATCACCATTAGTCCCAGGTCCACTCTGACACAAACTAGCCCCTGAATATCCATAATTTCTCTTCTGATGCAGGGTTTATCTTAATTCATCTTATAAATTTATTCTATTTTATTTTAAGGGCATGATAAGCTGCTAATTAAAACCATTCACCCATATTTCGAGGCGTGCAGTAATATGGATTTGTACTCGAGTGTTTATTCATTGTAAGAATTTATTTCCTAAACCTGTATCTAGTTTGACCTCTATCCATTTGGGAGGTCACAGTAATACCAACTATTTGCTGTAAGCCCATGGCCATGTCCTCTCCTTGTGTAAAGATAGTCTGATGAAACAGGATCATCATATCAAAGCCAATTATCAACAATACTAGAAACTTATTCAACATGAAAAGGTCAGTTTAGTACATTCTATATGGATGTGAATAACTTCACAAAATGTCTATGGAATACTGATGTCATTTCAAGATTTATGTGTGCATTTCCATATATATATATATATATATATATATCAGCATGGGTATAACCATTTATGTTTGAATAAATACCATATTGCATATGCTTATATATAATATATATATATATACACACACACATTTTTGTATATATATATATATATAATCTTTGAACATAACTTACTAAAATTGCTACTGAGTTGAACACTGCAACATAATCTTCAGGCAATTAAATGAGGATAGAAGGCAGACCTTCCAGCTATGTTTGTATATATATATATATATGAGTGTACTCTGCCAACACCACCACAATATTTAAGTTTATTGAATTCAAGTGCTGAATTTGTACCTGTTTAACTCCACTTAAAAAAATTTACTTGTCTCATCCTGCTCATGTGGAGGGCTTAGGTGTGTGTGTGTATATATATATATATATATATATATATATATATTATTATTATAATGGAGATTGTGTGTTTTTCTGTCTGTAACCGAAACTATATTACTAATCGAGTCACAATTCACATAGTTATTTACATCACATTCTGCACGATTTGATTTTTATTCAAACCTCAATTATTAATAAAATAGTTTTACATTATTAATACTGTTGACCATATCTACAAATTATTAACATGCAATCATATTTATATATACAAAATATAGTGGTTTGCAGTTTGAAGGGAAAGGCTAATTTGCATATTGATATTAAAAATTTGATTTTAATAAATATGTGCTCAGTATTATTGATTTCTAATTGTTTGGTTTTATCTTAATGAATATGAGCAAAAATCTCTCCAATAAATACATTAACAATATTAACAGCAATTCTATTCTTTACTTCCTAATTTAACTAAATAGTTAAATTATGAAAATTTAGCAATGAAAGACGGGAGTGAAGAAAAAGTAAGTTTTAGTTGTTCCCCCTCTGTTTCAAATCTTTTTATCGGCATCTTATTTAGTTCCATTACCCTTTCTAAGTTAACATAATATTTTATTTCATTAAAACTTAAATACTTGCACCCGGAGCGTGCATATATTTGCTAGTATATATAATGTATTTTTGTATCTGTATCCATTGTTGGAAATACATATACCACGTTTGGGCACAAGGAGAAGACATGGCCATGGGCTTACCACAAATAGTTGGTATTACTGTGACCTCCCAAATATATATATATAGTTCCTATTTTTATTTGTGTTAGCAAGTATACACACACACACATATATATATATATATTTAATTACCTACCCCTCTGCATAAGTAGAATGACATATGGTCAATTTGTTATGCATAGTTTAACAGATTTGAATTTAGAGTTTTCTTTCTCCTAGACTGGTTGCCTGACAAAGGTTAAAAACCTCAGTCCACCCTACTATTTACCAATAACTGGTAGGAGTATACATGGATGCATACCATAAGTGCAGTATGGTTGATACAGTCATATCGGTGCAATGCCGATTGATTAGATACCCGTCTTGCCTAAGTAAGGGCCAAAGTGGAGTGTGGCATGTTATGGACTGTTCAGCCACCAGGATTCTGTTCTCAAGCATCACAGGTCGCCACTTACATCCGACAGGTGGCCCCAATGCAGAGGTGCAGTTGGTGTATTCTAAAGCCCCACCAACAGGGCTTTGTTGAGAGGAGTATGTCCAGTTTAGATGCAGTTATTAAATGCTTGCACGAATCTCATTGTAGAGATTTATGTAGACTGATCAGTATTCAGCTGTGTTGCAAGTTGAATCAGCTTCTGAGAATCCAGTAAGTGGTTTAAATAGCAGGTTGGGTTATTCCACTATGTAGCATGGTCAAGTCTATTTCCAAGATTTTGATTGGCTGGTTGGTGGTTTTAGTGTGCATATTTGTATCCATATATACTGAACACTTGACCATCTTCTCTCAGTTGCTACAGACTGTATTCGGTTACTGTCTTTCTTTTTTGTCTAGTGACTGGACACTAGTCACAGCCTTCCTGTGAAGGTGAGTATGATGTTCATTCAACAATGAGTTGCACCCCAATGACTGAGACCAGTTTATGGGACCAGTGGTATATATATATGTGTGTGTGAATCCAACAGTATGTAATATAGTGAAAAATTTGAAAAAACACAGGTTCATAAAATGAGTGATGTTTATTTTGCCAACACTGCAGTGTTTCAATCTGTTTTAGTAGATCTTCGTCAGGGCTTGTGTTTATTTGAGGAAAAATAAATTTATCACAGAGAATAAGGAGACTGTGATAGTCTGTTGTTGGTCAATCTATTTAAAAATGTTGAATGAAAAACTAGCGTTCTTTGGATATTTGAAAATATGAACGCTAAGACAAGCGGTTCTGAATTTGACATAGAACGTTCTCTTGGTGTGTGTGTGAGCATGTATGAAAACATAAAATATATATATGTATATAGGAAAAAGGAATGACTTACCAGTGAAAATATTGGGTTGGTCTCTACTGAAGTAAGTCAGTAAGTCAGTCAGTCTACTATTGGTTTGAACAATGTGACTGGCCAAGCACAACTGAACTAATGTCAAGACAACTGGTACTTATGGAATTCAGAACAGTCCACTTATGCATTTGGGTGATTCCATTCCCTGAGTCCTGATTGGCTGCTTGGTTTGTATGATCCTCTGAGGCTCTATAAATCCTGCCATTTTGCAGCGGCCTTTGCAACAAACCAGAATCGTATTTAAGTTATGACTGCTTGCTGTCGTGTCTTGCCAATTCGACGGTAATTGGACTTAGTATGATTATTCTACAGTCTCAATATTTAGTTGATACAAGTTTTTACCCATATATACTGAACACTTGACTATGTCCTGTCAGTTGTTACAGAGTGTATTCGGTTACGCTCTTTCTTTTTTTTGTCTGGTGACTGAACGCTAGTCACAGCCTTCCTGTAAAGGTGAGTATGCTGCTCATTCTACACTCATCTTGACAGTTACATAAGAGCTATACTAGTACTATTGCATTCCATTCATCAGACAAAGAGAAAATCCAAAACTCTTAAAGTTCAAAATAAAAATAACAACCTTACATTATCTGAGACTTGCAATAGATTTTCTGGAGGCATATTGCAAAATTCTATGAAAGAATCAAGAAATACTTCTCTTTCATTGTGCGTTGTCTCGCACAACACCAGAGAAGTCTATTATTTAACAATTTATTCATCTCTACTTCCTTTTGAATTTCAACCATTTTTCAAGTCAATAATATCAATTTCTTTTACTGAGATACTTCTTTTTTGGGTGGCAGGGGAGCAGATACCCAAGTTTGGATCCTGCCCGCAGTGCTATATATAGATTCACAAAGTGATTATCATCCCGCTGTGTTGCAAGGATCCAGACTTGGTAGGTTGTTTAAATAGTAGATTGGACTATTCCACTTGTGTATTTGGGTCAAGTTCACTTCCTGGATCCTTATTGGCTGCCTGTTTTAAGGTGGACACTTTAATTTATATAAACTGAACATTTGACTGTGTTCAAGCATTTAGTGCTGAAACGTACAGATAACAATAAAGATGAGGACAATAGTCCAAATAATTCAAAACTGTTTTTTGTTTTTTTTTCAAACTGTTCTCCTCGTCTTTATCTTTATTGTTGTCGACCCTTATATTTGAAGATATTTTATCAAATTTTATATTTTATTAAATTCATTGAATTTATAAAATTGGTATTATATTCTCAACCCTGAGATTAGAAGATATCTTATAAAATTTTATATTTTATTTATATCATATTAAATTAAAATTATATAAATCAGATTATATTAAATATTTTATTTATATTGAATTTCACATTTTAATTAGAAAACCTAGAGTATGTGTTATTTGTCTTAATTTTTTAGATATTTATTGTTCTCAACCTTTATATCAGTTGCTCCATGTGTCCAGTTGGACACATGACACAACAGATATATGGTTGTATTGAAAAGGGCCGTTATAAGTGCAATAACTTATCAAATTTACAAGGACTTGGTTAAGTGGAATTCTATTCGTCATATTTATATAATTAACATTTCCTACAGTATTTCAAGTATTTCAAATTTATTCATATTGAAGTCAGTCAGTATACTGTTGGTTTGGACAACAGCAACTGGCTAAAAATAACTGAACTAGTGTCCAAGACAGCTGGTACTTATGGAACTCAAGAATAGTCCATTCATGTATTTGGGTGATTCCATTCCTTGAGTCCTGATTGGCTGCTTGGTTTCTATGATGTTATGAGGCTTCATAAATACCCTGGCTTTCTGCAGTAGGATTGCAACAAGGTCAGATCTGTATTGAGTTACAGCTACTTGTTGCCTTCTTACCAATTCAACAGTAATTGGAACTTAGTATGATTATTCTCCAGGTTGAGTTAATGAACTTTTAAGTGATAATTATTGTAAGTTGTGGGCTCAAATCTGACAACAAATGATAATTACATAGAATACTTAACATAGCTTAATACTTGTACCCGTTCATGGTTAACAGAATAATACAGACTACACTATATGTACTTAAAGAGGATACCCAAAAATGATTTTTTAAAAAGAAAGGATACATTAATTTATTTGCTTTACATCTAGCATACTGCTTCCAATGGTTTCTTACACACTTTTTTCTTTCCTTTCCTTCCTTGATTTTTTTTTTTACTTTTTAAAAGCAATATTTTTCTTTTTTCTGTGGAAAACCTACAGTATGTGTACTTAAAAGATTCTTCCAAAATAATTCTAAAAAATAAAAAGCCATTCAAGAGAAAGTATACATAAATTTATTTGCTTTACATCTACCATGCTGCTTCCCATGGTTTCTAAATCTACTTTTTCTTTTCTCTCTTTCCCTGCTTTTTTTCTATTTTTTAAAAGCAATATTCTTCCCTTTTTCTGTATAAAACTTACAGTATCTGTACTTTAAAAAATTCTTCAAAAATATTTCCAAAAAATAGAAAAACAAAACAGGAGAAAAGATACATTGGTCTATTTGCTTTACATCTACCATGCTACTTCCCATGGTTGCTTAGACCCTTTCTTTCTTTCTTCTCCTTCCCTGACTTTTTTTTTAAAGCAATATTCTTCCTTTTTTCTCTGTGTAAAATCTACAGTTAAAAAAAAGAATTATTCCAAAATATTTTTAAAAAAATAAAAAAAACAAAACAAGAGAAAAGATACATTGGTTTATTTGCTTTACATCTACCATACTGATTCCCATGGTTTCTTAAACATTTTTTCTTTCTTCTCCTTCCCTGCCTTTTTTCTTTTTAAGCAATATTCTTTCTTTTTTCTGTGTAAAACCTACAGTTAAAAGAAATCTTCCAAAATAATTCAAAAAATAGAAAGACAAGAGAAAAGATACATTGATTTATTTGCTTTACATCTACCATGCTGCTTCCCATGGTTTCTTAGTCATTTTTTTTCTTTCTTCTCCTTACCTGCCTTTTTTTTTTTTAAAGCAATATTCTTCCTTTTTTCTGTGTAAAACCTACAGTTAAAAAAAAAAAATCTTCCAAAATAATTCTAAAAAATAGAAAAAAAAGAGAATACTGATTTATTTTAGTAAATTGCATAATCTTTTTCTTTCTTGCTTTCTTCCTCAAATCACCATTGATTGCAAGAAGTAAAATGGCTCAATCCAGTCAGATTTGCACAAAAAAGATTTGAGCTGTAAAGAAGACGCAAATAGGAAATTATCGAACGAACTGATATCTTCTTGGTTTGCTTAACACAAAGAATATTTTCTTTTATGAATTAACAAATTTTGTTTCCACATTGATAACTTTACAAATCAGTGAAGTGGACTCCAAAATATATATTCTAGATTAGAGCTGGATGCGAATAATAAAGAAACGCAGAAAGAATTTTACCATTTATACATTACGGAATAATTGCCATAATAAGAATGTCTTGTGAGTCAGATATGTCAGATATTGGAATTGGTGAGACATATAGAATCCTGAATATTTCTGACTTCAAAAAGTCACAATCACACACACATACAGCATGAAAAGGGACACACATTCGAGTGGAAGAATTCTGGTAAGGCCATGTAGATAAGATGAAATGATATACGACACTGGACAGTAAATCTATAGAACAGGAGAGAGCTGCTTATTTTATATCGTCATATAGCCATAAACAGCAAGATATTATTTATGACGCCGGTCTCTACTAAGCCAGTTGAAAAAGTTTCAAGTAATAATAAAACATTATATATGTGTATATAATATATATATATATATATATATATATATATATACAGGGTTTTTCAAAAAAAATTTTTATATCATTTCAGGTGTACAGGATGTTTCAGGATAATTGTATGATTTTATAATTTAATAATTTGAATGATACTTGTTCAAATGCCGCCCTATTGATGGGGTGTTAGAATGCACCGACTGCACCTCTGCAGAGGGGTAAGTCTCCCCCAATGGGACATCTGTTGGCTGTGAGTGGCGAACCGTGATGCTTAAGGATAGAACTCAGATGGGTGTGCAGTCCACGACTTGCAATACTACACTTTGGTCCTTACTTGGGTTAGATGGAGGCCCCCTTCGATCAATTGGCTGGTCACATCAAGCCCTAGCACCTATATGATTTCCCCAACCCTATTGCCCTTATGGCAAGCCCATACCCTTTTTATTATATGGGTGCTAGAAGGCGGTGACTGAGGGTCTTACATATCCTGGAAATGACGTTAAACTCTATCTGATGGCGAGATTCTAATTTTGGAGGTTTGGGGAATGTGGAGCACCCCTTCATCACCATTGCTCCATGGTCCACTCTGGCCCGGAGTGGTAGTACCCGTTAGGGTCCCATCTATGGGTTAAATAGAAAAATGTATTTATGAATAAAATTGAGTATCGATTAAGAATTAATTTATTTCAAAACTTTGTCGGCATTAGATAACCTACTAAGGTTAATATGCTGTAAAACAAACCAAACCAAACCTTGTTCAAATGATCTCAAATTTTAAGGGCATCAAAATTCTATGGTTAATGTTTGAACTCATTTTCATTTCTATATTGTTGATATAATGAGACGTTTCTAAAATATTTAAGATCATTTGAATAAGAATTGGTCAAGTTCTCAGATTAGGAAATTATATCAATTGTTCAGAAACACTTTTTGTGTGTATATATATATATATATATATATATATATATATATATAACTTTACGACCGGTGGTTTCATACTAGTGCATTCGTCAGGTAAACGAAATAGCTTTTGAAAAAAAAACAACAAAAAAAAACACGTCTGATATATATATAAAAAAAATCATGACTGATATATATATCAGTCATCCACAGACACGTGTTTCGAAGTTTACTTCTTATCAGTGCGGCTCGACTTTTTAACAGCTACCTCTAGCCGAGATCGAAACCTGACCAAACCAGACCAAGCCCTGCATGCAATCAAGATGTGACACAATGTCAATTATTAAGCTAAGTTTGTCAGGTTTGGAATGAGTTTTCTTTCTCCTAGACCAGTTGACATACCAAGGTTAACGGTTCAAGTTTGCCCTAATATTTACCCATAGCTAGAGAGAGAATAGTTAGATTCATACCTTTCCCAATGGTATTAGAACTGTGAAATGCAAACAGCCTCATCCAGAATTTAAACTCATGTCACTGTTCCCAAACCTTTTTATCATATATGTGCTAGAAGGTGACAGCTGAGGGTCTTATTGTCCTAGGTATGCCCTAGCTGGAGGGAGAATTGGATTCATACCTTTCCCAAGGGTCATTTGTGTATGTATATGTGTGTATACACATGTATTTGTGTATATATGTGTGTCTATATATACGTATATATATATATATATGTATGTATGTGTGTGTGTAAAGAAATAACAAAAGAGTTTTAGACAAATAGTCTAAATCTCCCGAATCATCAAATGCGAATGAAAACCAAGATCATTCGCATCTGAAATAGACTATAAAGCTAAATCTCTAAGTCTTTTGTTATTTTTTTACTCATATATTTTCTCTGTGACTCTAACATTAAGAGCACACATTGAGCTCTCAAACTGCGACTCGGTTTTGTTTAAATAAAACTCTTGTGTCGTAAGGAAGATTTCTTCTCTGGACTTTTGGATTATTATATATATATATATATATATATATATATTTGTGCGTGTATATATGTGTATTTGTGTATATATGTGCATGTATATATGTGTATTTGTGTGTATATATGTGCATGTATATATGTGTATTTGTGTGTATATATGTGCATGTATATATGTGTATTCGTGTGTATATATGTGCATGTATATATGTGTATTTGTGTATATGTGTGTGTGTATACATATATATATGTATATATGTGTGTGCTGTCTATGAAAATTTCATATTTGCGACAAATAGAGAAATATATTTACATAGGAAAACAATGTTATGATTTGGTCTTGACATCATAAATCTTTTGGTATTTTAGTATTGTGTGATCGATCGATGTTATTTGTCAAATGACTCTTTAATCATCAATGAGTAAATAAATAATCTATCTTGGTTGACAAAAAAATCAATAAATGTTAAACAAATAACTGTGATAATTATGTAAGCTATCATTTCAACATGACATGGTTTCGGTTATGATGAGTGAATACTAAATTGGGCTACATTAACCTAGGAAAATATAAAGATCATGTCTTT
This sequence comes from Doryteuthis pealeii, assembly GCA_023376005.1. Taxonomy (NCBI): domain Eukaryota; kingdom Metazoa; phylum Mollusca; class Cephalopoda; order Myopsida; family Loliginidae; genus Doryteuthis; species Doryteuthis pealeii. The sequence continues at coordinate 11,376,042 of CM042152.1, forward strand.
TTTGGTTTGATATAAATATATAAATGTTGTATATTTAATATATATATATATATATATATATATATATGCTGGCCACTCCCCTAGGGTTGAGCACTCTCGGGATTCCGCTGAGGGCTGCCAAATCAAGCATAAATGCGACGCTCTCCTATATATAAGGGATGGAGCACACTATGACGTTTTTACATACAAAGTGATGTGTGTATTAAAACAGTTAAAATCCGCTTCATATTCTGTAGGTGATGACAGCCTGATAGTTAAGGTGACGGACCGATCGGATTTCAATCCCGGCTGTAAGTTGCTTACAAATGTCTAGCCACACTGAAGAGACTTGATAAGTCGAAACATGTGTGGATGACTCTCTCTCTCTCTCTCTCTCTCTCTCTCTCTCTCTCCATATATATATATATATATATATATATATATATTATATATATATATGATGTGTTTGTGTGGATGTATGTGTGTGTATATATATATGTTTTTGTGTATATATCTGTGTGGTTGAACATTAGGGTTGGTCGATTTAACCTTTAGAAAAAACGATTTTTAGTGCATTTTAGTAGACGATCTTTGATGCTATTTCCTCAAACAATGGTGTAGAATTGTAAATGATGTAATTTTTGGTGTCAGTATTCAGTACACTAATAAAACATTCACATAGATGGAGAATTTATTATAAAAAAGTGAAAAATCAAACTCTTCTATGTGTATAACATCAAATCAGATAGCTTAAAAAAATCCTAAAGCCAGGGAAAAGATCTCTTTTTTTGTTTTGCCCTATATAAACGTATAAATCTTATATATATATATATATATATATATATATATATATATATGCGTGTATTTATGTATGTGTACATATATTTATATAAAATATACTTGTGTATATATATATATAATATATATAATATACATGTTATGTATATATATCTTATTATAATGGAGATGTGTGTTTTTCTGTCTGTAACCGACTCAAGTCACATTCCCTTAATTATTTACGTCAAATTCTCCATGATTTCATTCTTTTAAACCTTCAGTTATTAATAAACTTGTTTTACATTATTAATACTCTGACCATATCTACGTACTAATAACATGCAATTGTATTTATAATACAACAAAATAGCCGTTTACAGTTTGAACGAGAAGGCTAATTTGCATATTGATATTTAAAATTTTTTTAATAAATATATTATTGATTCTAATTGTTTGGTTTTATCTTAAGAAATATAAACAAAAATCTCGTGGATAAATCTTAAAAGAAATTTATTTACAAGAAGAAATAACTGTACTTCCTATTTTTACTAAATAGTTAAATTAGGAAAATATACCAATGAAAGAGGGGAGTAATGGAAAATGATAGAGTTAGTTTCAAAGTTGTTCTATTTTTCGATTATATTGCAGATCTTTTATTTGCATTCTTAGTCAGTTTCATTAGCCTTTCTAATTTAATATGATATTTTAATTTTATTATATCAAAACTTAAATACTTGTGCATATATTTGCTAGTATATATAATATGTATGTATGTATATATATATATAATATAATATGTGTATGTATATATATATATATATGTGTATGTATATATATATATAATATGTAACGTGTTTATGTGTGTATTTATGTATGTGTACAGATATGTATACAAAATATGTGTGTATATATATATATATATATTATATATATATATACATGCGTGTGTATGTAAGTATACATATATGTATATAAAATATGTATGTATATTATATATATATATATATATATATATATATAGTAAAAAGGAAAAGTGATGCTTCTAAAACATCAAACAAGGAAAACACCGCAAAGGATGTGATATATATATATATATATATATATATATATATATATATATGTTGCGAGGAAAAGTCAGTTTCAGCAACTTCAAACCAATAAACACCTTCAAATGTCTTTTTTATCTCTTTGATTCTTTATATATATATATATATATATATATATATATATATATACACACACATACCTATACATAATCATCTATCAAAGTGTATCATAATTTATTTATGATACACTTTGATATATATATTGTATGTATATATATATATATATATATAATTCAAAACCTTTGATATCCTTTGACATCTAGAATGTGTTTGAGAAAATTTGATATCATTTCGTAATAACTTGACCAATTATTCTTAAAAGGATATCAAATTTTAACACCATATGTATAAACAACTCAACATTCTATGTTTGATGTTTTTCTTATGTTGGAATGATGCTGTTCCAGTTAGTCCACCTATAGCCATATTGATTTTCTGTCCAGAATCATTCCAATATAACAGGAAATGAGTCCCAAAAAGCCCTCTCGAGTCAAAATTAAAAATTCTTCAGTCTTAAAAATATCACTTCAACAGTAATTGCGAATCTAACTATTCTCCCCCAGCTATGGGTAAATAGTTGGTCAGACTGGGCTCTGTAATCTTAGTTAGGTAACCAGTCTAGGAAGACTGTGAATTCAAACCTTTTAAACTTCACTTAAGAAACTGACCTTTGTCACATTCTGCCTAAGTAGAGGGGTTGGTAAATATATATTCACACATACACACATGTATGTGTATTTTGTTGTTGGCTGTCAACTTGTGTTCGAGTAAGAACATATCCTGATTTTTTTTGTTCTCTTTTATAGTTGGGTGCCAGTAGCATTTGACACTCTATCCTTGTGTTTTCTCAGATGACTCACCAGGCCAGTCCTGGAGAGACCTATTCTTCCACATAAACTACATCTCCACTTTGAATGCTGCTGGGATGAAAATTACCCTTCTAATAGCCTGATTCAATTTTTGGTATTCAATTAGGTTGGACTCAAATTATTCCACAGACAGGTAGATGGTGTCTCTCCAGCCAGGTCTATTACAAGCTAGCTTCTCCCAGTCCTCCATAGAAATAGCTGTGTATGTATGTATGTATATATATATATATATATATAATATATATATATATACACACACACACATGAGTCTATGGGAAGAAAAATGTTGAATACTGACCTCTTAAACTTTGTTTATGAAATTGACCTTGTGTCACATCCTACTCATGCAGAGGTGTTGGTAAATACATACACAAGTGATTTGTTTATTGTGCCGAGGGTATGTGTAAGAGTAGCACAGATTAGTTTATCTGATCTACACAGTAAAGTGAGAAGATGACGGTAGGTGTGGCGCTCCCGCTCAGAAAAAGAAACAATCTTCCTGGTCTCGATACTGGTCCCCTCCAACTCAGCACATAAGTAGCACTTATTGGGTAATCTGATCTGCACAGTAAAGTGGGAAGATGATGGTAGGTGTGGTGCTCCACCTCATAAATATCTGTGCATTAATGTGGTAGATGACGGTAGGTGTGGCGCTCCCGCTCAGAAAAAAATAATCTCCCTGGTCTCCATACTGGTCCCTGCCAACTCAGCACATGACTAGCACTGATTGGGTAATCTGATCTGTGCAGTAAAGTGGGGATATGACGGTAGGTGTGCTACTTCACATCAGAAAAAAATTTCCCTGGTCTAGCATTAGCGAAAAGGGGATAGACTCCCTCACTGTCTGGCTGATACTGACAAAAGGCCACCCTGCCAACTTACTTACAAATAATTATGAACAAACTCTGTTCAAAAACTTTGAGATGTCTTAGAATAAAGATATGTATTTTTCTCATTCGAAAGCTGAGGGTCAACTTAAAGACAGTCTTGTTCGCTCTAATTTTTCAGCTAAAAGAATAATTGCCAGTTATTATAAGCTAATTTTTTTCATTCTTTCATCCAATCAACAAACCTTAATCTGGGCTGACAACAAAAGCACAAAAAACATAATGTCTTTTTTTTTTATAGCTGAAGCGATCCAATCACGTAATCCGATCCCCCAGATCCTGCTTCGACCCGCCAACTGAGCAAGTCAACACATCTCTTCTCAGAGCCACACCCAGTATCTTTCTCTGTAATTATCTATCTGTCGTTCTTTTTCTTTGTTCAGCTGCAATCACACTGATCCACCCACCAATCATTCGATCTATTGATCTCTCCCAACTGCCTATTCATCTTTCGTAAGCATCTTTGAACTCCTCTCCACCCATCCAATGGACCCCTTAAATCCTTTTCCATCCAATTCTCACCTTTACGCTGATCAGCCCATTTCGTGATATTGTCCACATGTTCATTTATTCTGTATCTATCCATCAATTGATCTCACTATTGATCAGTCTATTTATCAATTAATCAATCTCAATCAGTTATCACCAATATATCCATTCAATTCATAATCCTTCTTTTTCACTTGGTTTCATCTTGTCACTCAATCATCCATCCTATCTAATCACTGAAGCATTTATCTACAACCCTACACTTAACTGCCTTCAATATCAAGGAAAGAAAAATAAACATATACACACATACGAATAATAATAATAATAGTAATAATAACAATTTACAGGACCTATGGATATACGAGTGCAATCCCTAAAGTAACGTCTCCAAAGTGCTGAGAAACTGTTCGTGCGGCAACTGGCCACACTAAAGTATTATCTCCAACCCTATTCTTAACTGCCTTCAACATCAATGAAAAGAAATAAACATATACATACGAATAATAATAATAATAATAATAATAATAATAATAATAATAATAATATTATAATGTAGATTGTGTGTTTTTCTGTCTGTAACCGAAACTATATTCCTACTCAAGTCACAATTCCCTTAGTTATTTACATCACATTCTCCATGATTTTATTTTTATAAACCTCAATTGTCTTACACTGTTAACTATGTCTACATACTGACAACATACAATTATATTTATATATACAATAAAATAGCGGTTTACAGTGTAAGGCTAATTTGCATATTAATATTAAAAAATCGAATTTAATAAATGTGCTTGGTATTATTGATTTCTAACGGTTTGGTTTTATTTTAATGAATATAAGCAAAAATCTCTTCAATGTTTAAATGAAATCCATTAACAAGATAAAATATCTGTCATTTTATTCTTTACTTCCTCTTTTAACTAAATACTTAAATTAGAAAAAATAACGTATGGTGCATATATTTGATAATAATAATTATGTCGGCTGAACTTGCACAAAGGTGCCAAAATTAGGGTGACCCAGAAAAAACAGAACCCACAAATTTTGTAATAAAACTGTTAATTTTAATTATGGGAGTCTAGTGTTAGGGTTTAGGGTTAGGGTTGGGGTTTAGAGTTAGTTTAATTGGAAAATGAATAAATAATTTTGGTTCTGTTTTTCTGGGTCACCCTGTATACCGGTGACCCAGAAAAAACAAGTACAGTCTCCAAAGTGCTGAGAAACTGTTCCTGCAGCAACTGGCCACACTAAAGTATTATCTCCAACCTTATTCTTAACTGTCTTCAATATCAATGAAAGAAAAATAAACATTAATAATAATAATGATAATAATTAGGGGTTATTTCCTAGTTGAGTAACATAAGTGACCCAGAAAAAACAAAACCCAAATTATTTATTTTCCTATTAAACTAACCCTAACCCTAAACCCTAACCCTAACCCCTAACCCTTGTTGGACTTAAACTTTTTAAAAAAATAAAATTAACAGTTTTACAAAATTTGTGGGTTCTGTTTTTTCTGGGTCACCCTGTAATATTGTTACTCAACTAGGGGGGGGTTATGGGTTATGATTGGGGTTTAGGGTTAGTTTAATGGGAAAATAAATAATTTGGGTTCTGTTTTTTCTGGGTCACCCTGAAATATCATGTTACTCAACTAGGAAATAACCAAAATATGTTTGTGTTTTTTATGGGATTTTTATATTGCCAAAGTAAGTTAAACACAAGAACATTAGTACACTCAAAGCCTTATTGAAAACAAGAAAAATAGTTTTTTTTTCTCTCTTTTCCTATTGAATAGTAAGGTTTTTTTTTTTCATATTGTTCTGATGATTATAGAACCAATACGATGATAAACGTAAAGATAGATTTGCAGCTTAAAATCTACTCAAAAGCAAACAGTCATTCGGTACTTTCGTTTTTAGTCAACTAGTAAAGATAATTGTATTTGACTTTATTAGATTGCTGATCGTGAAGAATAACTTTCTACCTGCGTGCATGATAGGCATGTCTATTTGATGTAATCGCGTATTTAGGTTTGTTTTGACCGACTGCTTTTTCTCCATTCTAATCCAAATTGATGGCTGGTATCCTAAAGTCTGTAAACAGTCAACATAACGAAGGATCATGCAGTGCATTGGCAAACATGGATGTGCTGGTTTAAAAAAGCCCACTCTATGAAAAATACATTCTTATGTCAACAAAATTAAGGCGAAGGATTTTGCTGCTGATTGGAAAATGAGAAGACAAGATGAATTTATCCGTTTCTAATATAAGAAAACAGAATATGGACAAACAAGTCCCCAGCTGTGATAGTATATATATATATATGTGTGTGTGTGTGTGATATGGGTGCTATATTTATAAGTAAACAGTGCTCAATATGATTGATAGAGCATTTAGATTTAAGTTAAAGTAGCGTGGGCATGGAGTCAATGTTCTTGTGTGATCTTCAGTTTTAGTCTGAAGATCGCAGAGGCAAGAATCTGTCAGTAACCAGGCGCCATTGACTCCATGTCCACACTAGCTTAACTTATATATATATATATATGTGTGTGTGTGAGTCTACTTCTCAGTGTATATATTATATTTGTGTGTGTATATATATATATATGTGTGTGTGTGTGTGGTTGGCACTATTATACTTGAAAAATCGGTATTAATCCAACGTACAGTGTTATTAGAAGAGTGCTCAATATCTGTGATAGAGCGTTAATAGATGAATGAATAAAAGGTTTAGCTTTTTTTTTAAAATTATTTTTTTATTATCATTGGAACAATTATTACTAATTATAAGTAATTTAAGTTCCAATGATTATAAAAAAAGCTAAACCTTTTTTTATTATATATATATATATATATATTAAGGGGGTTGTGAAGCATGGGTGTGAAATAAATAAGAAACTCCGTTAGATGTTATGTGTTAAATTTCATTTTATTTCATTCAATGTTTTGAAGGGATGATCCTTGTAGAGAAGTTAACTTAGGTTTAACGTTTTATAAACAGGTTTTATTACGGGAATATGTACAATTGAGGTCCGTGTGACTGTATGTTCACGTTAGTAGTGAAGTCCCTATTTTCGGGATCTCGCCCTATGAGATTTCCCCTAATCTCGCCAGATCGAGATGTTAGGGTACTACAATCCTATTTTCTCAAGAATTACTAGACTGGCTGATTAGTGCTGTCATTGGCGCTTTTATAGATAGGAATGTTGAAAATCCGGTCATCTATTGGCTAGCAGGACTGGAAATGGCTGGCGATGGGGTGCCTTGTTGGTACTGTAGAAACCGAATATCAAAGTGACTTGATTCAGCATTAAATGACCCAAAAAGTGTTGATATGCCGCAAAACAAAACAACCAATCTAATTGTGTTTGCAATGAATATAGAAATAGAACATCATGCCAATTCCAGCTGTAACTAAATACCAACCTTGTACTATCTCACAGAACATAGCCATGTATTGGGTATTTAGCACAGGTCTGTATTTGGTTACAGCCTGTCAACCCCCTGTCTGGCAAGTGGACGCTAGTTGCAGCCTTCCTGTGGAGGTGAAGGATATGTTGATTCTACAGCAAATAGAACGTAATATGAAATTGGAATTTTTTGACAAATGGCTTGACTTTAAATGTTTGACTACAGTTGGACAAGGCATTGAAAGGTTTGACTTAAAAGCAAATATGAAATAACCAATCTGGTCTCTGGTTTTCAATCCAAATAGTGCTTCAAATAAATGCGTTATTCACTAGATATTAAAGTGCTCTAAATTTAAAATTCTCAATTTTATTTCACTGTAAAATGCATTCAAAATTTAGTAGCTATGCAGCAAACGATTTGGTTGTCAATAAACAAAGAAACCCTTCCAAATGTATCCGGTTTTTGTCCGTAAGAAAAATTACGTCACTGCTTACGTCACATTACAAATACACTCAAAATTTGAACATGTTACATTAGACAGTCCTCATTGTTTTTTAAAATAAGTTTTAATAAATACATGACTGGTATTATATATATATATATAGTTTGTTTTATTTAATACATATTTAAAGTTTACATTTGAAATTGTTTTATTTTTTAATCCTTTAATGAATTTGATGATTTTACTTACTTAGGGTACAAACTCGCTGGCATTAAATTTTTTACCCACCCCTCAGGCAATGTGTTTCAAAAATCTATTTTTACATCGCCCGGGGTGTTTTTTATTTTGTGCTAGTATTAATAATGTATATTTTGATATAAATTGAAAGCACGGTAAATGATGTATCCAAGTTAATAGCAAACAAACCATTATTTAGTATTATTTGTATTATTCGGACTATTCTCATCTTCATTGTTATCTGTACAACGTTTTGGTCGATATGCCCTCCGGCCTTCTTCAGGTATTTTATGTCGGGAACCATCTTTTCCAACACGGGAACCTTCTTGTTGTTATCGGGAACGGTCTTGTCGTAATCGGGAGCCATCACAGAACTTTGGACCCGATTATGACAAGAAGGTTCCCAAGTCTGAGAAGGTTCCCGAGTCTGACAAGAAATACCTAAAGAAGGCCGGAAGGCACACCGGCTGAAACGTTGTACCGATAACAATGAAGATGAGGACAATAGTCCGAATAATATAAATAATACTAATCATCAAGCCTCATCTAAAAAATTCAGAGAAATAGAAACATTATTTGTGTGGATCTTTTAGATAAGTCTTGATAACTTGTATCATATAGACTAGCAAAAATATGCACCCTCCGGGCACAAGTATTTAATGAAATGTGTTAGATTATAAATACTAATGAAACTAAATAAGAATGCAGATAAAATGATTTGAAACTGAAGAGAGATATAATGGAAATAGAACAACTTTGAACCTAACTCTTCCATCATTTTCCATCACTCTCGTCTTTCATAGCTAAATTTTCCTACTTTAGATAAATTAGAAAGTAAAGAATAAAGTTACAGTTATTTCTTCTTGTTAATGGATTTCTTTTTGAGATGTATCCCCGAGGTTTTTGCTCATATTTATTAAAATAAAACCAAACAATTAGAAATTAATAATACCAAGAACATATCTATTAAAATCAAATTTTAAGATCAATATGCAAATCAGTCTTTCCGTTAACACTGTAAACAGCTATTTCGTTGTACATATAAATACACTTGCATGTTATTAGTATGTAGTTAAGGCCAACAGTATTAATAATCTAAAACAATTGTATTTATTTAGTAAATACAGCATCTATATCTATTTCCTTACTTAGGCTAACGGTCGTCGGAGATGGCTCTTCCGATCAATCGGCCGGTTTGCAGATATAAAGTAAAGTCATCGGAGCGGCCTAATGTCGGTATCAGCAAAACAGCGAGGGAGGCTATCCTCTTTTCACGTGCGCTAACCAAGGAGATTATTTTAGCATCTGCGGTAGAGCACCATACCTACCAACAGCACCTCACTTTACCGCACAGATCCCTGTGCTATTCATACGCTGAGTTGGCGAAGGCTGGTATCAAACCAAGAACCTCGTGATTCCTAGCCAAACGCTCTACCGACTGAGCTAAACCGAGTAATTAAAAACCAAGAATCCAATATGCACAGAACTTCATTAAAATCCCTCTACCCTATATTAGCCAACTAAAGCGGCTACCCAGCATCGCCTGGGTAGAGGGGGGGGATACATTTAGTCTCAAAGATCCATTATTACTGAATCGTGAGTTGGTTTCCCACAGGATGTCCCATTAAAATCCCCACGTAAAAAAAACCTTGTGCTGATCCAGCCACTCTGAAAAGAAAAAATAATGTCTACTATTTACAATATTAAATACAAAAAAATTCATGCTTTATCATTTAAATATTATTTTTTAATTATTTTACGAATATAAATCTTTCTTATTTTTGCTCAAAAACCAAGATATGATGATAGTGAATGTTTATATATATTTACTTTGTCGTTGATTGTTTTATTTTCATAGTTTCCTCCGGACATACATACCAACTGCCTTTATATATGTACCTGGCGTCGCGGCAGATCCACTGAATCGTAAGTTGAATCCTCGTGGATGCCCCATTTAAATCCCTATTTAAAAAAATTGACCTTGCATTGATCCAGCTACTCTGAAAAGAAATGTTAATGTCTTCTATCTAAAATATTAAATGAAAAAAAAATCCACGCTGTTATCATTTAAATCTTATTTTTTAATTATCTTCATGAATATAAATCAAATCTCTATTATGTTTGCTCAAAAACCAAGCCCTGGTGATATTTAATGTGTATATATGGTTACTTTGTCGTTAATTGTTTTATTTTGAAGTTTCCTCCGGACGTACATATACACACAACTGTCCTTATATATATATATAAGATAGATTAACTGATGCAAATTAGGTTTTTTATAGAAAGTCTTCATATATGAAGCAATAGCATGAAGATTCTTGTTTATAGATAGTTTTACTGCGACTTAGTAAAATAAAAATAATTCTAAATTAAGATATAAATATCACAAAGATTCTTTCTAATAAGTTTTCAAATTAGGTAATAAAAGAGCTAATAACACGTATTGATAGACTGATTATTAGTTTCTTTTAAATCCTAGTTTATTTTCATTACACGATAGAAGCCAAGCACAGGACTGTAGAGTGAAGAGACCCACTGACGGTGGCTGACCAGCAGAAGGTGGCTGAGGGCTTTGTCAACGGCTCAAAGAAAGATATGACGCCAAAGCGAGGCAGTGATGAATAAGTGTAATTCTAGCAAAGAATGGCATGTAATGATGAGAAATTAATGGTTATCCATGCTCAAAAATGGGATTGATTCTAGCTATTTAGTCGGAAATAATTTTAGCAGCAGAGTGAATGTAAATTTGATAACACGGTTTGTCAATAAACTCTTTGTTGGATGGTCATGCTATGAGAACAAGGCAGTGAAGTCGATATGAAATCAAGGGAATTTTGTCTCGGATTACAATGTCAGCTAATATGCTATCCGCTTCAAACAGATGAGTTGGATACGTATAGACACATCCATATAATATATATATATATATATATATATATATATATAATGTGTGTGTGTGTGTTTGGGCAGCATTCTTTCATTTATACATGTAGAATTAAACAAAAGGTTTAACAATTTTATTAACAATCTTTTCAAGCTTTCTGGACAACTTTTTTACATTTGGATGGAATCCGTAGATTAGTCCACCAAAGTTCATATCCCAAGTACTTTCGGCACTTCGAAGTGCCATCATCAGGAGTGATGTGTTATGTTCCTGTTTTTTCAAGTCCCCTCTAGTTACTCTCACTACCACTAACTCGTAGAAATTATATTAAGAGGTGTGGGGGATGGAAGGAGGAGATTGGTAGGAAAATTTTATAGGCATTTTAAAATGTGATTACTGCATTGAAAATTAATCTTATATATATATATATATAATACACACCACACACACACATTGATACTTATATCTATATAGTATACATACACATGCATTAATGTATATATCTATGCTTACACAGTAGTGCAATGGTTGACATTGGAAATGGACTTGATTTTGTTCGTTCAATTCCTGTTTGTCTGTATATTACATCTGCTGTTGTTGGCTGCCATAAGTAATCTTTCTTTGCTCCTTTTTGTGTATTCTTCGAGTCCTTGGATTGTGACCTCTACGCAGTCCTCTATGTTTGTAAGACCTCTTTCACCTTCCTTTCTTGATACATATAGCCTATCTCTATGTAAAGCCTTGTGAATTGTCATTAATTTTCTAGTCCTTTGGTCAATCTGTCTGAGTTCTTCTTTCGTCCATTTTAAGAATTCCCCAGAGTATCTTATAATGGGGACGGCCCAGATATTTATTCCTTTGATGAGATATTATTATTATTATTATTATTATGGGTTAATACCCTGGTGAAAGGCATGAATCCATCTCTTATATTATTGGTTAAAGATTCAATGTTGTAGAATTTGTTAAAAATATCTAAAAATGTCTTTTATCTTTAGAGTAAAATTGATTTTTTTATGAAAACAAAATTAGTTGAGTGACTCCATGAATTTATCTAGTTTCCACCAACTTCTTATATATATACTATATACTATATATATATATATATATATATATATATATATATATATATATATATATATATAGTATTATAGTGTGTAATAGATAATAATAATGATAAATCCGTTCTACTAACGTATTGAGCTCTGGGGAATGTGGAGTACCATTACCACCATATCACAATTACTTTCTGGTCCACTCTGACCCGGAGTGGTGGTACTTGTTAGGGTCCTATCTATGGGTTAAATAAATTTTTTAAATGTGTTTAAAAAAATCGAATACCTATCAAGAATGAATTAAACAAAACGTCTTCGGCACAAAATGACCCAACAAGGGTTGACATGCTATAAAACCCAACCAACCAACATGTTTGACAGAGATTTTCAATCTTCAAATCGTTCTGCTTGAGAAAATACAGGAAATATGTCAAAACGAAAGAATTGGATGAGAGATAGTCTAAAAATAATTATCTATAATTTATGACTAAAATAAAATCCTGAGAATCTGCCAGCTGCAATTTTTGTGCTAAAAACAACAAAAACGAATTTATTAGTTTTAATAATACAAGACATAACTGTTAAAATTTCAAGTCTTCTAATTAGTAAGTGTTGAAATTTGAAGCCTCTGATCTTCACACCTTTTGCTAAATTGTTCTCACACTGTGAAGGTAATAAACCTATGGTTTTAACGACAGGTGAGTTATGATTAGGTAATGACCCAGCATCACAATTGCAATGCAAATTAGTCAACAGTGCCATCTATCTTTATCATCTTCAAACATCTAATTATCAAAGGGGACATAACTCATGTTAACACTTATCTTAGAAAAGGGCATTAATTAATCAATAGGATATAATATCATTTTATGAAATTGTTTTGTAGCATTAACTCATTCTTTGTCAGTTTAGTTTAAATCTATCAGTTCCCAACCAGGAGTCAGGAGACTCACACATACAAATTGATAGAGTGGCCTATTGTAGAGATTTGTGTAGACTGATCAGTATTCAAATGTGTTGCAAGTTGAATCTGCTTCTGAGAATCCAGACTTGGTAATTGGTTTAAATAGCAGTTTGGGCTATTCTACTTTGTGGAATGGTCAAGTCTATTTCCAGGATTTTGATTGGCTGATGGTTTTAGTGTGTATATCTTTATTCATATATACTGAAAACTTGACCAAGTCCTGTCAGTTGATACAGAGTGTATTCGGTTACACTGTCTGTTTTTTGTCTGGTGACTGGACACTAGTCACAGCTTTCCTGTGAAGGTGAGTATGATGTTCATTCTACACCCACCAAGAGTCAGGAGTCTTCAATATACAAGTAAATGGTGCCAAATATAGCTCAGCTCCATATGAATTTCTCTTAATGGGTATTTCAGGCCTCAGGAATTCATACTGACCTTCCCTTTTTTATGCAATTTAGGGGTGGGGCACTTTTTTCAGGGATGGTCTCCTAAAACTGTGCCAGATAATTTTTCCCAGTAATAATTTACCTAACATCTGCCATGATTATCATGTGACACATGTTTTGAATTCAGAGTTTTCCTTTTCCTAGACAAGTTTACTAAGCAAGGCTAAAAGTTCAGTCTGCCCTATTATTTACCTATAATTTTTTTGGGGGAGGGGGGTAGAAAAGAGGGGCATTAGCACAAAGTGAAATGCAAAGGTTTCATCTAGGATTCCTTATCACTAAAACAATATTTGCCTCTCCTCAGCCCCATGTTTTAAGTGGCTCAAAGAACAGTCAACAGAATTTTACAGGACTGGGATACATGCTTTCATTCGAAGGTGGAATATTGCTATTGAGAGAAATGGTGACTATGTGGAGAAGTAGAGATGTGGTCCACAGAGGCCTAGCTTCATTTTGATGCATGATACATGTTCCTGTATTGGTAATTATACCTGTCCTAAACAAAATGGCATTAATTTTTGACTCACTCTCATATTAGAAATCGGTCAAAACTGTAGGAGATCCTAATACCATTTAATATATATATATATATATATATATATATATATATATATATATATTAAATATTATGGATTTAATATCCTGTAACTAAAGTTTCCATAATATCTAATATTTGATATTAAAACTGTTCTGCTATTTTAGCATTAAGCACCTTCATATGCTAATACTTTTCATATTCATTCTCCATTCATTTTATATTGTGTGTGCATGTGTGTGTGTGTGTGTGCATATATATATATATATATATATATATGTGTGTGTGTGTGTGTGTGCATATATATATATATATATATATATGTGTGTGTGTGTGTGTGTGTGTATAAACAAAATTTTGCCTATATTCAGCGTCATGAATTTCTGATTCATTCTGATGACACGTCCCATCAGTTGCATCCGCAAAACTATCGCTGTCACTCAGTGAAATTCTGATGGATAATTTGGAAGAAAAAAAGAGGTAGAAAAAAAAAAATGAATCCCAATTTCATTGATTTATAGCATTGGTCATCCATCTTTCCTATCTTCCTTTCAGTGTCACTCACCCTTGTATGTGTATTAGTCCAAAATAAAAGGGCTTGCATGCATCGGGCAATTTTTCATTCTGCAAAAAGAGAACAAACAAAAAATACATTAAACAGCATTGGTATCTTCGATTTTTTTCTGTTCTTTTTTCTTTTCTTTTTCTTTCTCTCAAAGTACTGAGTAAGGAAAAATATCAGGAAAAAAAAGAAGACATTTGTTAAATCAATAAATCAATTTATTGATCCAGGAATCATTGATGCTGGATCTGCGACTGATGAGCATAAGTCAATGGAACGGTGGCATTTAAAATCGCAGGATTTCTTCCAGAAATTTCCCCTATTGTCAATTTGTAATGTCGTTTCTTTTCCTGACATATACAAGTATGATAATTTCATAACAACGTTATAAATTTCCAAAAACACAGAAAAGGAAATATCACACTGAAAAAAAATGGGTTTTGATTTGGTTTTTTTGTCAGTACGGAGATATACGAGGGTGGGCTGAAAACTTTCTATGATGACTGCCTGCAGCGCCATGTATTTCATAACAACTTAATAAATTTACAAAAAAAAAACGGAAAAGGAAATATCACATGGGAAAAAAATGGGTTTGAATTTGTTTTCTTGTAGAAATTTGTTGAGTGATTAGCATCCAACTGTGTTATGAGCTGAGTATGCTGTTGGTTTGAACAACAGCAACTAAGCACTACTGACTGGTGCCTAAAACAGCTGGTATTTATGGAAATCAGGAATACTCCATTCATGTATTTGGGTGATTCCATTCCTTGAGTCCTGATTGGCTGCTTGGTTACTATGATGTTATGATGCTTTATAAATACTCTGGCATTCTGGAGTAGTATTGCAGCAAGGTAAGATTTGTATTAAGTTATGGCTTCCTTGTTGCCTTGTCTTACCAATTCGACAGTAATTGGAACTCAGTATGAGTAAAGGACAGTTGCCTCTCATAACAGGTGCATTGTGGGAGCTAGAACCGGAAATGGGACTTCAGCCATGACACACATTAATTGGTACACAAGATAGCTGGTCACACACAATTTGAGCTTGAAATGGCTGTTTTTGGGTAGAAGCATTTCTCTACCCAGCATTAAATAAAACCTTGTTAATTTCCAACACTCAGGTCTTACATTTTCATTCAGTGTTCCATATTTAAAAACATAACAATAATACTAATTTGTTTGCACACAGGTTTATCAACCCAGAACTTAAAAGTAGAAAACTGACAAACTGACTATGTTCCGGCATTGGGGAAATGTCTGAGATAGTAGATATAGATTGTCTGTCATAACTTGGAAGACTCAAGTTAAATATTAATTCTAAGAAGGTAAATATATTAACTTTAGTTGTATTCTTTGATAGAAGAAAGATGTGGAGCAGAAAATGTTGCAACAAGGGAACAAAAATGAACAGAAGATGTTATATACATTTTAACAACATTACATAACATACAAGGAAGGCTCAAAAAAAGTATAGAGACTGAATCTGAATTTACCAAAACAGAACAATGAATGAAACATGTTTAAAAAAAATTTTTAAATAGCACCCTTGATATTCAACACACTTCTTCCTGTGAGTTTTCCATTGGTCAAAGCACCTTTGAAACTGCTCCTTAGATATTATGTGAAACTACACTGGGGGGTTAGCTGAGTTCGTAGAGTGTTCAGCTAGAAATCACAAGGTTCCTAGTTCGATACTGGCCCGCGCCAACTCAGCGTATGAGTTGCACAGGGATCTGTGCGATAAAGTAAGGAGCTGATGGTAGGTGTGGTGCTCCACCTCAGATGCAAAAAATAATCTCCTTGGTCATGATGTGTTGATATAGAAATAATTGTTGTATACTTATCTCTGGACCAGTACTACATCATCACTGCTGGAGTTGGCAGACAATTCCTGGATGTTTGGGGTCTGGAACCGAACTTGGAGGGCTGGCTGACATCTTGCCATTTAGAGTTTTTAGTAATAACACAAGGCCACTTCTTTTTCTCATGAGATTTTTATTTTCCTCCAAAGTCACAACTGCCGAGAGCAAAAGCCCATGTCTTACCCTCTCAGAGCATTCGGCCAGACTCAATTCACACTCTGACCTCTGCCTCCTCCTCTCTCCCACTTTGCCACATCTTTTTTTATGATGATTTATCCTTAAACCTTTCCATTCTCATCTAACACATATTTTTGCTAAAAACTTTTTCATGCTAATTTACATGTCAGTGTTACACTCCTATCTCTCCCCACCCCATTATGTTACACCCCCACATCCTCACATCCCAAATTTCACACACACCCTCCCATTGAGGCTTAGAATATACTCTCCCCTTCAGAAGGATAAGACCCACAACAAAAAGTGATATCCTGGATATGATACTTTGCTGCTGGGTAATTCCATAACAAATCATTCAGAAAAATTGTCACCTACCCCTTCAAGTTTTCTGAAATTTTTTCAGGGTATGGAATATATTAAAGTGAGACAATACCAAATATATATATATATATATATATATATATATTACAGATACATATTTATATATACATATTCTTCATATATATATATATATATATATATATATATATATATATATATATTATCAGGTACATATTTATATATACATATTCTTCAATATATATATATATATATATATATATATATACAGGTACATATTTATATATATATATATATATATATATATATATATATTACAGGTACATATTTATATATACATATTCTTCAAATATATATATATATATATATATATATATATTACAGGTACATATTTATATATACATATTCTTCAAATATATATATATATATATATATATATATATTACAGGTACATATTTATATATACATATTCTTCATATATATATATATATATATTACAGGTACATATTTATATATACATATTCTTATATATATATATATATATATATAATATATTTACAAATACATATACATGTACATATATATTGAAAGTTCTAGAATGTATTAATAATAATAAGAAAGTAAAAGTCAAATAAAATAAAAATTCAAATTAGAAGAATCATAAGAATAAATAACACCCCTACCACATTTCCTCCACTTCACCTCCCTAATCCATCCCCTCCACCTTTTCCACCTCCACCCATTGTCCTCCATCTCTCCCACCTGTTTCCTCCACCTCTCCAGTTATAAGTATCTATTCCCAAGTGGTTGTATGTATTTGCATAAACCAAGATCTTTTGGTTTTATATCTTTCCCAAGGCATCAATATAAATCAGATGCAATCAAGATAAAAACTCTACTTGCTCTCCATCCTCTTGTTCTCCATACCCTTGCTCTCCTTCCAATTGCTCTCCTTCCCCTTGCCTTCCCCTTGCCTCTCTCTCTCTCTCGGACACGCTCTCCTTTCCCTTCCTTTCCTTCCCTTCTCTCCTTCCCCTTGCTCTCTATCCTTGCTCTCCTTCCCCTTGCTCTCTCCTTGCTCTCCTTCCCCTTGCTCTCCTTCCCCTTGCTCTCCCTCCCCTTTGCTCTCCTTCCCCTTTGCTCTCCTTCCCCTTGTTCTCTCTCTCCTTGCTCTCCCCATCCTTGCTCTCCCCATCCTCTTGCTCTCCATCCTCTTGTGGTTACACATTAAAATATTTTGCTTTTCTTTTTTTTTTTTTCATTTATTTTTTTGTTATCACTTTTAGATAAAATATCCCAATTTCAAAGTTCACATAGTACACTTTTGGTTTAATATCCTTTATAAAAAAAAGGCCAATTTACAAATTCTTATCTAATTTGGAATGGCATAAATTGCAACGACATACTGTGACATCACTATCTTTACAAAAGTTTGAACAACATCAGAAATCTATTGTCACCTTGTAAGGATTGTCGAAAGGGAAATTTTCTGATCAAAGATTGAGAAACTGAAATTTGTACTCATCAACAGAATAAAGATCCAATTACTTCTTTTTAAGTTGTGTAATAGGGTAGGTCGATTTTGGAACTGTAACATCTCACATGAGTTAAAAGTTGCAAAAGATCTTTCTATAAAAATGCATTGTGAAAGATCTTACTATAAAAATGCATTGTGAAAGATCTTACTATAAAAATGCATTCTGTAAGATCTTACTATAAAAATGCATTGTAAAAGATCTTACTATAAAAATGCATTGCGAAAGATCTTACTATAAAAATGCATTGCAAAAGATCTTACTATAAAAATGCATTGCAAAAGATCTTAGTATAAAAATTCATTGTGAAAGATCTTAGTATAAAAATTCATTGCGAAAGATCTTACAATAAAAATGCATTGAGAAAGATCTTACTATAAAAATGCATTGCAAAAGATTTTACTATAAAAATGCATTGCAAAAGATCTTTGACTGTTGAAAAATCAGTCGAATTTCAGTGTGTGTGTATTATAAAAATAAAGACCTTTTTAAATTTCATTACAGAGTAAAAAAAAAAAAAAAAAAAAGTCTAGAATATTTTACTGATTAGTAATTTTTTAATGTCTGATTTGATAGTTTTACATCTGCTTAGTAATATAGCACCCATATAATCACAAATATATATATATATATATATAATATATATATATAATAAAAATAAAGACCTTTTTAAATTTCATTACATAGTAAAAAGAAAAAAAATAGTCTAGAATATTTTACTCTTTCTCAGAATTTTTGAGATGAGGCTTGATAATTAGTATTATTTGGATTATTTGAACTATTGTCCTCATCTTCATTGTTATCTGTACAACATTTTGGCCGATGTGACCTCCGCCCTTCTTCAGGTATTACTGAGAAGGTTCCCGAGTCTGACAAGAAATACCTGAAGAAGGCCGGGGGGCACATCGGCCAAAAAGTTGTACAGATAACAATGATTATGAGGACAATAGTCCAAATAATCCAATATATTTTACTAATATTTTACTCGTTTGTAATTTTTTTTATTTGTCTTATTTGATATTTTTCCCTTATATTTCAGAAAATGGTATTTTTAAACTTTTGGCACCATTAACAATTTTAGTGTGAAAAGTACAAAATTTAAGAACTCACTAATTTTCTGCTCCAAACTATAAAAAAAAAAAGAAGTAAAATTTGCTGTAAGGAATTGACATTTCTTCATTTGAATTGCTAATGAAATCTACATTAAATTTGGTTTCTCTGTTGTGGGTGAATTTGGTTTCAAGCTGATTTTGAATATATATATATATATATATATATATATATATGTGTGTGTGTGTGTTAAATTGCTTGATACTTGGATTATCTTTGTTTTCTTTAACCTAGAAAAAGATTTAAATTGCTCTAAGTTCTAAAAGTCCTTAATTCAGGCTGCAGACAATAGTGAACTGAAATATTTTATCAAAAATAAAATCATTATCAGGGTATTTGTAATATAAAATGTTTTAACTTTATGGTATTAAATATTATTCAGAAGTTACATCACATATTACCAATACCCTGATGATGGTTTTATACAAAAACATTGGCTAATATTTTTAACTATAATAAAATCATTATATGAAAACCATATTTGTTAATATTTTATATATTCAATTATATATATATATATATATATATATATATATATATATAGGTAGTCTTGCTTTAGTATTGAAGAATTGAAAATAGTGCTCAATTATGGGTGTATTTTTTTATTCATTATAGTGTACAATACATTTAAGGCGCAATTGTTACCATTGGCTTCCAAACAGCATGTTAGCCACTTTTTATCAGCTCGCCTGTTAAGAATGCAGGGAATGTCAATTCATTTATTTATATATATATATATATACACACAACCCGAGTTCAATTCCTATGTAATTTTCAAACCAAGTACTAGGTTTGAAAATCACATAGGTGAGAAACTGTCAGTTATCAAGTGCCATTGACTCCATGTACATGCTGCCATAACTTATCTTATAATAATGGAGGTTATGAAACTGTCTGTAACCTAAAGTGTCACCACTGATGCCATAATTTCCTTAGTTATTTAAGTTATATTCTCAACGATTAGGAAATAGTTATTTAATTCTAATTAGCATCTTATTTATTATTGAGTTAGATTTGCTGCAAAACTGCCCATATTATTAAAATCCTGAAATATCTGTTATATATCGCAAAGAAATATTGATTTACATAGTATATGATGGGAATAATTTACATAATAGCTTTAAAGAAACTGAGTTTTAAAAATAATTGTTTACTGTTACTGATTTCTAATACTATTATATTATTCTCAAATGTATTAAAAGCAATCCTATATGTAATATTATATAAAAATCAATTGAAATAACATTAGAATAAGTCTAATATTTTTATATTCATTCTTATTTAGTTTCATCAGTCTATCTAATTTAATATATTTTGTTACATTAAAACTTAAATACTTGTGCCCAGCGGGTGCATAC
Organism: Doryteuthis pealeii; assembly: GCA_023376005.1. Taxonomy (NCBI): domain Eukaryota; kingdom Metazoa; phylum Mollusca; class Cephalopoda; order Myopsida; family Loliginidae; genus Doryteuthis; species Doryteuthis pealeii. The sequence goes on from CM042152.1 coordinate 11,397,077, forward strand.
TTTTGCTAGTGTATGTAATTACTTTAAAATCTGTGTGTGTATGTACATGTATATGCACAAGCATTTATACTTTTTTTATAGTTTTTTAAAAATATATTTTATACTACACACACACACACACACACACACACACACATATATATATATATATATATATAATATATATATATATATATATATATAACTGAAAATACATGAATGTCTCTGCTCACTAATGTTTGGTTAATACAAAGGAAGTTTGTAACTCGGAAAGAAAGATTTCTTTTTTAAAGTGCGAAATTGGATGTTTGTGAATCGAATAAGATCCACATGATGGAGCATGTCTAATTGGCACATCACGTTTCATGTCGTTGAGAAAGGCATGAATCCATTACCTCTACCTCCCACCCTCCCCGTATCTGTAGGGTAAAAATAATAGATCTGACTAAGCTGTTTAGTCTTGTAAGAAACACCAATCTAGAAGAAAGACATCCGTGAATACAAACTTCCTGTCAGGCTAGAGTGGTGGAATAAGTCATTAC
>CM042152.1:11400097-11447421 GCA_023376005.1 Doryteuthis pealeii
TTTGTTTTGTTTTTTTTTCTCTTTTTTTTTAAAGAACTAAAAGAGCTTGGCATTGGCTCAAATGTTTCAATCAAAGAGTTGGCATGATGTGGAAAAAAAAATTCTAATAATCGTCAACAAAGACCTGATGCAGAATAAAGGAGAGCCAAAGATTACATCAGCTAAAATATTGTGATTAAAACAACAAGAAAAAGGATAATAGTCCAAATAATGGAATAATTCTTGATTTCATTGAATAAAAGAATTTAAAATTTTTAATCAAAATTTCAAAAATCTAAAAATGTCTAAACTAAATAGAAATTAGCCAATTTTTTTTTTTTTACAGAAAATAGAAAAAAAAACATTCATTGCTTAATCTATTTTGCTAATTTAATTAATAATTAATAATAATTGATAATAATGAATAATAATAATTAATAGGGTGGCTTATGGGCCGGTTTAGCTCAGTCAGTAGAGTGTTCCGCTGGGAACCTCAAGTTCTTGGTTCGATACCTGCCCTCACCAACTCAGCAAACTACAAGGTTCCTAGTTTGATTCGGTCCTCGCCAACTCAGCGTTATGAGTAGTACATGGATATGTATGGTAAATTGAGGAGCTGATGTTAGGTGTTGTGATCCACCTCAAATGCTAAAAAACAATCTTCTTGGTCTAGCACTAGTGAAAATGGGATAGACTCCCTTGCTGTCTTGCTGATACTGACATTAGGCCTCCCTGACAACTTTACTTTTTTAAGTTAATAAACTAATAATTTTTGCTGCCATAATTCTAATGATGTTTTGTCATAGTTAAACTGTCTAAATTTGCCAAATTTTACCATAAAATATAGGAAATTTTTTTAGTTTATTTACATTTAATTAATTGAAAAACAAACCTGTGTTAATAGAGCTTCCAATACTCAAGTTATGGACTTCCAAAATTTTCATCATAGGGAGGTTCAACACCCATTAAAGTAAAGTCGTCAGGGTGGTCTAAAGTCGGTATCAGCCAGACAGTGAGGGAGTTTATCCCCTTTTGACTACCACTAGACCAAGGAGATTGTTTTAGCATCTGAGGCAGAGCGCTGACACCACTGACAGTAAATGTTTAATACATGTAACAACAAAGTAACCCAAATATATATATATATATATATATATATATATATATATATATAAACCTAATGAGTCAGATAAACCTACTTAAAGTTTTGCTTAGTGCTCTTCAGACTCTTAGGTATTGAGCACTCTTTACTTATTAGCTTTAGTATATCCTAGCGGTGTTTGTATGAATATATATATCTATATATATACATATGAATTGTTTTTTCAAAATAGACTAGCTTTCAAAATCAGCCTTATTCTATGCATTTTTTGTACAGAATAAAATAATTTAATTTGGACTTGCACTTCCATGTTTGTTTAGGAATCAATTTGATGATGAACGAATATTATGAAAACACTGTTACATACTTAGACTTGATATCTGTGCAATGTTTATGCACTGCAAGCCAAGCAGGTCAAAGTTGACGACATATTATTCACCAGTTGCATCAAAGTAACGGATGGCTCCATCTTTCCCCAGCCTGAGTCTGGACAGCAGTGATCAGACACACTGTTCATTTCTGAACAAGAACATTATTGTTGTCCGATGGGACGTGTGGCGGCTTTTCATTAAAAGCATCTAATGCACTAGTCAGAAAGTGGAGACAGACACGTGAAGACCAAAGATTTTTTCTTCATGCCATTTCTCTGATGTAAGCTAATCAGAAAAAGCATTCTTTCTTTTTTTTATTTATTTCATTTCTATTGATTTTTTTTTTTTTTTGGCTGGGGGGAGGCCTTTTTCAGCTCTTTTTAAAAAAAATCTTTCATGTTCTTTTTTCATGTTCTTCAGCATTGGTTGATTGATTTTAGATTCACGTCAACCTGTCTAGGGTTATTTTATGCCAAGTGGTGATTTGTGAGGAATGGTCAGATTTATTGTTATTTCTTTTCCAAGGATGATTCTTAATTTTGACAATAAATTATCTGCTGTTAATTGTTGTTAAATGGATTGGGAATCATATTGAAGGATAAGTTGATAGAGTAAAGTTCATTTTTTTTTCATTTCCTTTTTTTTCTTCTTCTATTTTCAAATCTCTTGTACTTTTTATCATGATTTCTGTCCAGTATTTTCATTCCTTTTTTTCTTTTTGATATCATTTTTCTTTCTTCCTTGTTTCTTGTTTATTTTTTATATATTTTCTTTTTCTCTTCTTTCTAGTCTTTCTTTTCTGTATCATATTTTTCTTTCCTTTTTTTTTCTTCTATTTTCAAATCTCTTTTACTTTTTATCATGATTTCTGTCCAGTATTTTCTTCCCTTTTTTCTTTCTTTTTTCTTTTCGATATCATATTTTTCTTTCTTCCTTGTTTCTTCTTTATTTTTTATATATTTTTCTTTTTCTCTTCTTTCTAATCTTTCTTTTCTGTATCATATTTTTCTTTGCTTCATTTTATTACTTTTTTTTCTTCTTTCTCTAAGTCTTTTTTTTTTTTTTTTTTCATTTTTTAAACTCTTTTTTTTTGTTCTCATTCTGCCATTAATCATTCATGGTTTTCTTTTCTCCTTAATTTATATATCTTGCATTTTCCCTTCTTTTTAATCCTTTTTTTTTATATCATTCTTCCTTTTTAATTCTTTTCTATATCCTTTTTCCTTATTTTTTCATCCTTTTCTATATCATTCCTCCTTTTTAAATTCTATTCTGTACTATTCTTTCTTTTTAAGTCTTTTTTATATCATCTCTTTTTAATCCATCTGTAATTTATTTTTTTTATTTCTTTTCTATATCTTTGCCTTCATTTTCACTTCTTCTCTTCTACATTTGATAATTCTTCTATCGAATTCTCTTCACAATTTTTCCTTCACATCTTTTAACTTTTTCTTTTTAACAAAATTAAATAATATGAACAAGTGTGAAAAAACATTCTGAAAGTTCTGGAATAATTATCCTAAATTTTATATATATATATATATATATATATATATATATATATATATATATATATATATATATTTACCAATCCCTTCACATGAGCAGGATGAGATACAAGGTATATTTCTTAGGCAGAGTTTAACAGGTTTAAATTCAGAGTTTTCTTACTTCTAAACTGGTTGCCTTACCAAAGTTAGAGCCCAGTCTGTCCTACTATTTACCTATAGCTAGAGGGAGAATAGTTGGATTCATACCTTTCCCAAGGGTATTATGGTAAGTGAAATACAAACAGCCTTGTCCAGGATTTAAACTCCCGTCATCATGACCATTGCTAATGACAGTAACTATTACACCACACACCTCCATTTTAAATCCAAATAGAAGTATTTCTGGTATTTAAAAATACAAAATTATATACATGTGAGTTGTGTGTTAGTATAATGAATACTGATATCAAAAACTAGTTCTCTTACTTGCACAATTGTTTGAGGAAATAGTATCAAAGATCATTTAGTAAAATGCATTAAAAATACTCGTTTTTGTAAAATTTGGCCAAGATATTGGTTTGAAAATTTAGCAATTCCAATATTTAAAACAGTGAAGGTTGACATTTTTATTGAAGTCAGTCAGTCAGTTAGTCTACTATTGGTTTGAATAACAGCAACTGGCCAAGTACAACTGAACCCGTGTCAAGACAACTGGTACTTATGGGAATTCAGAATAATCCACTCATGCATTTGGGTGATTCCATTCCTTGAGTCCTAATTGGCTGCTTGGTTTCTAGGATGTTCTGAGACTTCATAAATAACCTGCCATTTTGCGGTAGTCTTTGCAGCAAATAAGGTTTGTATTAAGTTACAACTGCTTGCTGCCTTGTCTTACCAATTCGACGGTAATTGGAACTTGTATGATTATTCTACAATATCATAACTAGAATTCAAATTGAAAATATGTCCCCCATCACCACCAAAATCTCCAATATGCTGCTTTTTACCTAATAATTAAGCTGTAACAGTGATAACATTTTAAAAGATTGAAATCTATTTCCTCAAATGAAAGCAAAGTTCTGAAGCAAAATATTTTGTATTGTAATTCTTAGTTAATTTGCAGCTTTCACCATATGGGATATGTTACAGTTCCAAAATCAACCTACTCTACTGTGCATGCATAAATCTTTTCCTCTTTTTGTGATGTTTGATGGCTGACTCATTTATGTAGAAACAGATCCTGAGTGCCACATTCAAAACGAGCGCACGGCTTTGGAAAAATTTGATATTTTCTGAAATGATGGATTTGGCAGGTGATTCAGAAAATTCACCTGACATTCAGACTTGCCAAGAATCTTGGAGCCAAGATGGAGAAGCATGCTGAAGACATCCTCCTCTTGGAATTGTCAAAAGAGCAGCACCATTCTTCATGGCATTTGGCATTGGGTGATAGGTAAAATATTGGAGAAATTATTATATCAAATTATTATAATTACTCCTATTCTGGCCACTAAATAGTTGGTTATGGTATCATTAGAGCTTTTTATCAATACCAATTTTATTGGTGAAGAATAAGTTCCAATTACCGTCGAACTGGGAAGACAAGGTAGCATGCGATTGTAACTCGATACAAACTCGAAATGCCACAAAGTCCACTGCAAAATGACCAAGTATATGTGGGACTCCACAGTGTCATGCAAATCAACCAGTCAAGCAGTCAATCAGAACTCAAGGAATGGAATGACCCAAATCACCTTGATTCATGAATGGATCATTCTTGATTCCTATTTATACCAGCTGTATTGGACACTGCTTGAGTTCTACTTAGCTGCTGTTATTAAAACCAACAGTAGGCTAACTGGCTTCAATAATTGGAATCAATTTTTTTTTTATTACTTTTTTATTTTTTATTATGGAAGTCTGACAGGTTTGACTGGTCACCTATCCAAAGTTAAAGAGCCCATTCTGGCTCTACTATTTTACCCATAGCTGGAGGGAGAATATATGGATTCATACCTTTCCCAAGAGTATTAGTGCTATGTGAAATGCAAATATATATGTGATACTTTGACTTTTAGAATTTATTTAAAATAAGGCTTTTTTTTTTGCTTTTTTGCTTTTTTGCTTTTTTTTTTTTTTGCTTTTTTTTGCTTTTTTTGTCTTTCTATTCCATGCTGATTACTGACATGGAATGATGATCTTGGAGTTGTGATAAAAAGCAAATGGAATTATGATGAAATAAAATCCCAGTCTAAAACAAATAACTGTCTGCAATTATTATGACAAAAAGAAAATTGAAATTTTGAAATAAGAGCATTTGGTAATTCGAGCAAAAACTGCATCAGATGTACTTGAAGTGGGGGACCAAATTAGATTTTCCAATAGATTCAGCAAAAGGCAATAAAGATTGATTGGTGAAATGATAGAGAAAAATCTTGTGCAATGAAAGATGGAGGGAGAAAAAAAAAAGTAGGTCAGATTCTTTTTTTTTTTCTTTTGTTTTTTTAAATTTAGAAAAAAATAAAAAAACACTCATTTCCTGATACACAGATTTGATAATCTAAAAAGATATTTGACGGTTACGATGGAGTTACTGGAGGCAATAAGAATTTTGTTAGATTTAGAGATATTTGAAAGCCATAAAGCAAATTTGTGATCATAGATGACAAGAGAGAAATATATATATATATATATATATATATATATATATATATATATATTGGATATTTTTGTGATGTTGAAGATTTTTCTATCAATCTTTCTTTTTTTTTCTCTCTCTCTAAAGTTAATAAAAAGTTATCTCATTTATTTTTATCTGGTAGTCTCTCAAATGGAAGAACAAAAAAGAAAATTATTTTCTGTCAGAATATATATTTTCTTGGCTAAGAAATGATCCGTATCAAATTTAGTTAAAAATCATAAGAACTTGAATAACTTGTATAAAATAAATACTATACTACTAATGAAAAAAAAGAAAGAAAGACTTCCTGTGATATTCAAGATGTAGGAAGTAAGTTAAGAATTCACATATGTACCCTATCACCCACAACTAAGTATACCCTTAACAATTCTTAATAAAAAGTTTTCTTCTTGTTACATAATTCATGGATAGTCTATGAATTATGTAAGTGGTGTAGATATTTTTTGAATCAGAGTTCATTAGAAAATTCAAAATCGGAGTGAGTTAAGTGAAAAATCATCATTAGCAAGATTGACATGTGTTAACCTTTACTTGACCCCTTCCAGAAACGTGCCAATTCTAACACCCTAGTCAACAGGGTGGCAAAACATGCCTGTAAACGCATGTGAAGTTTTAGTTAGTTGCGACCAGTCACTCACCAAGAGAAGACATTTTCTCAAGATGTCCCTTCTAATTTCGAGAACACTTGGGTTGGGGTTGGTTTTAATAAAGAAAATAGAAAAACAAAGCCTATGAATTATGTAAGTGGTGTAGATATTTTTTGAATCAGAGTTCATTAGAAAATTCAAAATCAGAGGGAGTTAAGTGAAAAATCATCATTAGCAAGATTGACATGTGTTGACCTTTACTTGACCCCTTCCGGAAACGTGCCAATAGGATGTATAAGACAGAAGTTAAGTTTTAGTTAGTTGCGACCAGTTACTCACCAAGAGAAGACATTCTCTCAAGATGTCGCTTTTCATCATGCAGTTTCAAAAACACTTGGGCTTGAGTAGTTTTTAATAAAGAACATAGAAAAACAACAAGTCTTTGTTAATTAATCCAAAAAGAGATCAGAAGACTGTCCAGACCGAATTATTTCTAGTGGAACATTATACAATCAAAACAGATATCATTAGATATTATTTATTACCAAACACTGCAGAATTGAATCACTCTAACTGCCTTGATGATGGATAGAATATGAAAAACAACAAGTCTTTGTTAATTAATCAACAAGAGATCAGAAGACTGTCCAGCCCGAACAAGAAGTAGAATCAGCCCGGAGAAATCAGCCAAGAGAAGCTGACGACTGACAAAGTAATTTAAGCAGCAAAAAGTAAGAACCAAATCGATCATCCCCTCATCCCATCTCTCTCTCTCTCTCTCTCACCAATTATATACCTGAGATAAAGATTATATAACATTCAATACAAGGACTTTATTATTTCTAGTGGAACATTATACAATCAAAACAGATATCATTTGATATTATTTATTACCAAACACTGCAGAATTGAATCACCCTAACTGCCTTGATGATGGATAGAATATGCTGATTGTATCCACTGTGTTGAAGTGAGTTAGTGTACTGTTGGTTTGAACAACAGCAATTAGTTAAGCACAACTGAACCACTAAGTGTAGAATAATCATACTAAGTTCCAATTACCGTCGAATTGGTAAGACAAGGCAACAAGCGCCATATTGAAGTCAGTCAGTCAGTATACTGTTGGTTTGGACAACAGCAACTGGCACAACTGAACTAGGCCTAAGACAATTGGTACTTATGGGAATCAAGAATAGTCCATTCATATATTTGGGTGATTCCATTCCTTGAGTCCTGATTGGCTGCTTGGTTTCTATGATTTTATGAGGCTTCATAAATAACCTGGCATTTTGCAGTAGTATCGCAGCAAGATAGATTTGTATTCAGTTATGACTTCTTGTTGCCTTGTCTTACCAATTCGATGGTAATTCGAACTAGTATGATTATTCTACACACTGCAGAAGGTTAAGACCCCCACAAAAAGAGGTGCTGTAGGTATGATGCTAAACTGTATCTGATGGTGAGACTCCAGATCTGGAGAGTGTCGAGTAGCTCTTCATTATTATTACTCTCAGGTCCATTCTGACCTGGAGTGTTAGTAACTGGTAGGGTCCCATCTAAGGGTTAAATATATCTGCTTGCAAATTATTTGTATTTGATAGGAATACTTGATATCCGATAAGCATGTGCAAAAACTTATACTATTAAAAAAGATTAGGCAAAAACATATAATGTATGCAATTCCCTAACCTTGAGGCATAAAATAAACCTAGACTAGTTGATATGCCATTAAAATCAATATCTGTTAGAAAAAAATATGAGCATATAACAAAATAAGTAACCCCCTTAAGCAATTCTATTTCTGCAGTCATCATCATCATGTTGCGCTGTCAGCACGGATATCCATGACAATCTCTCTCCATCCATCCCTATTGCTCATCATTCTCGGGAGGTCCTCTATGTAGCATCCTGTATCCACACAGAGCTGATCAATGTGCGTCTTTGCTGGTCGGCCCACACTGGCATACCCATGTGTTGGCTTCCACAGGAGGACGTCGCTTATGAGTTCTTCCTTGCTTCTCCAGCAGTGTCCCGCGTGTCTTACTCGGATGGTTTGGGTGATATGTGGCAGGTTTTTTCTCGTAGGGTGTTGTTTCCACGTCTTGTCATGATCACCCGCAGCATTCTTGTGCAGCGCCCATCTAGTTTATTCTCTAGTCGCTTAGTTAGGGTCCAGGTGGTGCAGCCATACAGCAGCACTGATACGACAATGGCCTGGAAGAACTGTCTCTTTAACTTGTCTGTGAGATTGGATTTCCATATGACCGATTATTTATAGTGGCCCATGCCTTTCCTATACGTGCATTAACATCGTTTTCTATGGAGATGTTAGTGCCTAAGTATCTAAATTGTTCTACCGAGTTTAGAAGATTGCCATCGATGGTGGAGATGTCGCTTTTGTCTTTGAAATATATGAACTCAGTTTTATCAGAGTTTACGTATAGGCCGACATTTCATGCTGCTTTTTCTAGGTTGTGTAGCAGGGATTCGGCTTGTGCAGGTGTATTTGCGAGTAGTGCTAGATCATCTGCATAGTATGCATCTGTAATAGTATGTGCTGGATATCGCCTGCTTCTTGCTTTTTTTTAGTGTGAGGCCTTTTTCTTTTATGGGGTCTAGTGATGTTCGGAGCATGTAGTCTAGGCATATTATGAATATATATGGTGGTAATGTATCCCCTTGTAGGACTCCAGTGACAATGTCAAAGAAGTCTGTGTCGCCATCTAGTGATCATGTCATTGCTTTTGTTCGGAGTAGATATTTGCCAATTGGTGCTGAAATCTCTTTTCCTTGTTTTGTTTTGTTTTTTTAATTTAGTTTATCTAAGTTAATTAAACAAGTTAATCGTCTCTAACCTCGAAGACTCAACTTGCTGCGTTTACCCTTTTGACTGTGCAAATATTGTTGTTTACAAAACTGCTGTATTTATAAGTAAAAAGTAAGTAAGTAAAGTCGTCGGGGCGGCCTAATGTCGGTATCAGCCAGACAGCAAGGGAGTCTACCCCCTTTTCACAAGCACTAGACCAAGGAGATTATATTAGCGTCTGAGTGCCACACCTACCATCAGCTCCTGTGCTACTCATATGCTGAGTTGGCGAGGACCGGAATCGAACTAGGAATCATGTGGTTCTAGCCGAACGCTCTACCGACTGAGCTAACTCGGCCCTCTGATATATAGATTGCTTGAAAATATTGAAAAAAAAGTGTCTTTACTTTTAACTTTAACCTCTTGTTTCTTGGTCTATTCAACAGGAAGATATTATAAGTTATACTTTTAAAATATACTGATTCAATTGATAGTAAAATAAATGATTTTCAGCTAAGTCACTTGGTTGCTTCAAAAAACAGAAGGAAAGTTCTTTGATTTTTAGGTTTTTATAGATTTTCTGTCTCACTATAGATTCCCAATTGCTAACATAGAAGTTCTGTGAATGAGGTTATAAGGATGAAGATGATAGAAAATATAGAAAATAGTTATCAAAGAAGAAAGGAAGGATTGATGGGAAAAGAAGGAAAGAAAGGATTGATGGAAAAAAGAAGGAAAGAAAGGATTGATGGAAAAAAGAAGGAAAGAAAGGATTGATGGAAAAAAGAAGAAAGAAAGGATTGATGGAAAAAAAGAGAAAGAAAGGATGATGATGGAAAAAAGAAGAAAGAAAGGATTGATGGAAAAAAGAAGAAGAAAGGATTGATGAAAAAAGAAAGAAAGGATTGATGTGAAAAGAGGAAGGAAAAGATTGATGGAAAAAGAGGAAAGAAAGGATTGATGGAAAAAGAAGGAAGGAAAGGATTGATGGAAAAAGAAGGAAGGAAAGGATTGATGGAAAAAAGAAGGAAAGAAAGGATTGATGGAAAAAAGAAGGAAAGAAAGGATTGATGGAAAAAGAAGGAAGGAAAGGATTGATGGAAACAGAAGAAAGAAAGGATTGATGGAAAGAAGAGAGAAAGGATTGATGGAAAAGAAGAGAGAAAGGATTGATGGAAAAAGAAGAAAGAAGGAAAGAAAAAAGAAAGAAAGAAGGAAGGATTGATGAAAGAAGGAAAGGATTGATGGAAAAAAAAGAAGGAAAGGATTGATGGAAAAAGAAAGAAGGAAAGGATTGATGGAAAAAGAAAGAAGGAAAGGATTGATGGAAAAGAAAAGGATTGATGGAAAAAGAAGGAAGAAAGATGATGGAAAAAAGAAGGAAGGAAAGGATTGATGGAAAAAAGAAGGAAAGAAAGGATTGATGGAAAAAAGAAGGAAAGAAAGGATTGATGGAAAAAGAAGGAAGGAAGGATTGATGGAAACAGAAGAAAGAAAGGATTGATGGAAAAAGAAGAGAGAAAGGATTGATGATGGAAAAAGAAAAGAAAGAAGAAAGGATTGATGGAAAAAAAGAAAGAAGGAAAGGATTGATGGAAAAAGAAAGAAAGGAAAGGATTGATGGAAAAAGAAAGAAGGAAAGGATTGATGGAAAAAGAAAGAAGGAAAGGATTGATGGAAAAGAAAGAAGGAAAGGATTGATGGAAAAGAAAGAAGGAAAGGATGATGAAAAAGAAAGAAGGAAAGGATTGATGGAGAAAAGGATGATGGAAAAAAGAAGGAAAGGATTGATGGAAAAGAAGAAGGAAAGGATGATGGAAAAAGAAAGAAGGAAAGGATTGATGGAAAAAGAAAGAAAGGAATTGATGAAAAAAGAAAGAAAGGAAAGGATTGATGAAAAAAAGAAGTGAGAAAGGATTGATGGAAAAAGAAAGAAAGAAAGGATTGATGGAAAAAGAAAGAAGGAAAGGATTGATGGAAACAGAAGAGAGAAAGGATTGATGGAAAAAGAAAGAAAGAAAGGATTGATGGAAAAAGAAAGAAATAAGAAATAAAGGATTGATGGAAAAAGAAAGAAAGGAAAGGATTGATGGAAAAAGAAAGAAAGGAAAGGATAGATGGAAAAAGAAAGAAAGGAAGGATTGATGGAAAAAGAAGAAAGAAGGAAAGGATTGATGAAAAAAGAAGGAAAAGGAAAAAGTTGGCAAGGGATGGTATTGAACAAGGAACCTTTTGGGCCAAATTAACACGAAAAAAAAAAAAGTGCAGAAATTATTCGAGTTGCCAAATCTTAAAATACCCAAGATTTGTGTCCAGGATTTTGAGATTACATTTGAAATGCCCAGTTTTACGGCTAAAATCCCAGAACCAATTATCTCATGACCTGTTAAGACTATCAACACAACATGTTAACTCTTTCACGATAGGTATACAAATCTCGGTGATTTCTAACATCAAAAAGGAGATACCTTTTTTTCTTTTCTTTTTTTCTCTTTTCTTTTTTTTCTTTATTCTTTTTTTTTTTTTTTTTGTGAAGGACTGGTCATAAAATCAATGCCATTGAAATGTCTGATGTGACTGAGATATATGCATGACATGTTTGTTGTGGCTCCGCTGTGACGATGTACAAGTTTTGTTGGGTCAGGTGAATTCAATTAGGCCATTTATACAGTTCAAGAGGGAACAAGAACATAATAACAAACTTGATCTTTTTTTTTTTAATGTCTTTTTAACTTTTTAACTTAAACTGGGATGGAGGGGGTTAAGTGTAATGTATATGGAAAGCTAATACAAACTGTGTTCTACCTGAATGTTCATTTAAATCATCCTCTCTCTCTCTCTCTCTCTCTCTCTGTGTGTAGAAAAAAAAGGAAGATAGTTCATTGCCTTGAGCATCAGTTAAAGGTTATCAGCAGTGACCCCAGAAAATGTATGAAGGGCACTGGAAAGCAAGAAAGGAATGATTGTTGTTTTTTAAGTTTTGTTGTTGTTTCTTTTTTTTTTTTTTTAAGGGTCAAAGAAACTTGCAAAAAGGATGTGTCAATCAGTGAACACTATTTGCAAGTCCTCTGCATGGCATTCAGTGTCTGTACAGAGCTAATGAATGTAAGTTTTTGCTAGTTGACCAATACTTGTGCATTCATTGCAAAAGAATGTGTCAATCAATTACCATGGTCACAAGTGTGGTGCATCTAGCAAGGATCAAACTTGCTATTCAGTAGTAAAGGATCTGTGATGCAAAAACAATCTCCCCAGTCTTGCACTAGTGAAAAGGAGACAGACTCCTTCGCTGTTTGACTGATGCTCTGTAGACTTTACTATCCACTATAAAGAGTTAATATTATTTTTTATTTCAATAATGTTTAATATTAATTTCTATTTTTTAATGTTAATATTTACTTATAAAAAACTGTTAATGTTATTTCTCTATTTTAATAATATTCAATATTATTTTTTACATATAAAGAATTGTTGATTAAATCGAACTTAACGGACCTAAATTCCATCATCGTATGTAACCCCCCAAAAAAAAATACCAAAAATTTTCAGCGTTGATGTATTAATGAATAAAAGATATAATGCACCAGTTACTTTTTTTTAGCTTTTACATTTTTACAGGTTAGTTAACTTTGAACCATGTATCTTTGAGAATCTGTTTTATGCCTCAAAGATACGTGGTTCAATGTTAACTGACCTGAAAAAAATGTAAAAGTTTTTAAATAAAATAACTGGTGCATTATATCTTTTATTCATTAATATATCAACACTGAAAATTTCATTAAATTCGGTTAATTCCCTGATTTTTTTTTTGATTTTTTTCTTTTGGCGAGGTGACATACGATAGTGGAATTTAGGTCCATTAAGTTTGATTTAACCGAATTAATATTATTTTTTATTTCAATAATTTTTAACATTAATTTCTATCATGTTGATATTTACTTATAAAGAACTGTTAATGTTATTTTTCTATTTTAATAATATTCAATATTATTTTTTACATATAAATAATTGTAGATGTTATTTTTCTATTTTAATAATATTCAATATTATTTTTTACATATAAAGAATTGTTGATATTATTTTTCTATTCTAATAATATTTGATATTATTTGTTACATATAAAGAACTGTTGATATTATTTTTACATTTTAATAATAATCAATATTATTTTTTACATATAAAGAATTGTTGATATTATTTTTCTATTCTAATAATATTCAATATTATTTTTTACATTTTAATAATATTCATATTATTTTTTACATATAAAGAATTGTTGATATTATTTTTCTATTCTAATAATATTCAATATTATTTTTTACATTTTAATAATATTCAATATTATTTTTTACATATAAAGAATTGTTGATATTATTTTTCTATTCTAATAATATTCAATATTATTTTTTACATTAATAATTTCAATATTATTTTTTACATTTTAATAATATTCAATATTATTTTTTACATATAAAGAATTGTTGATATTTTTTTCTATTCTATAATATTCAATATTATTTTTTACATATTTAATAATATTCAATATTATTTTTTACATATAAAGAATTGTTGATATTATTTTTCTATTCTAATAATATTCAATATATTTTTTACATTTAATAATAATCAATATTATTTTTTACATATAAAGAATTGTTGATATTATTTTTCTATTCTAATAATATTTAATATTATTTTTTACATATAAAGAACTGTTGATATTATTTTTTCATTTTAATAATATTTAATATCATTTTTTACTTATAAAGAATTGTCACTTTGCATGAATTTGCATAATAATTAAGTTACTTATTACAAAAAAAAAAAAAAAACATTTCCATCATTTCTCATTTTCCTCTGAGTGATGATTACTTAGCGTAATATTTTTACCAGTGAAGTATCCACAAGTTTATAATTATCCAACTATTTCAGAAAAAAAGGGATTTGTCCGATTTCCAAATGCTAAATCATTTTTTATAAAAAGTGTTTCAATCTCATCTCTTGTAACAGCTTCAACGATCTTACAATCACTTCTACCCTGAGGCGATTTCCATTGGAAAAATTTCATTTGCTGCATCTCAATATCTGGACAACTTTAAAAAGTTATCCAGATATTGAGATGAGTAAGCTTTAAAAATGCGGATAGTGCTCACAGCAAGAAACCATCTTCCTATTGTTAGTCGAAAGATATTTTTATCTATTTGCTTTTTTGTTATAAGTAATAGAAGCTTGTTTCATTTCGCAGAAGCCTAGTAGCAAAGTAGCTATAATATTTTTAATTTATACTTATATATTAAAGCCCTCATGAATTGTTAATATTAAAAGAAGAAACTGTGTTAGAGTAGAGGCTAGATATAACTATTGAAAAGTGCTAAAGAGTGGCTCTTATCTGAATAAGATATTCAAGAGTCCTTTAAAAAAAAACCTGTTTTGGAATCCATAAAATTCATTAATCATGTATGTTAGTATAAGGGTATATATTTACCTCCCAGAAATAATGAACAAACAATGTGTCTTGTGCAATCTGTAACAAAGTCTGTAAGTCAACTTCTGGTCTTAAGAGACATATGGGGGTGCATAAGCATCACATTTTATCATCTGATCTATCTGATACAATAGGAAGGACGTCCTTCCTATGTCATATTTGCATCAAACTTTGTGGATCTGCAGCGGGTTTGATAAGTCATTTGAGGGCTCATGAGAGGAAAGTTTCTGGTGGTGGGGTTATAGGATTGTGAGGGATGGCAGTGATCTGTAAAGATTATGCTATTGCTATATATTTACCTAACCCCTCTGCCACATGCATAGTGCGACCCAAGGTCAATTTTTAAGTTTGAAGTCAGTTATCCTTCACCTAGAATGACTGCCATATTAAAGTTAATCCTAAATCTAAGGAATATTTTGATATGTATTTTGTGTCATTAAACTAAAGCGGAAAAAAGTCTTCAGCAAACAACCATTGATTTACTTTAGTAAAATAGATAATGGCTATTTCGTAATAGCCATTATCGTTGAGAATATAACTTAAATAACTAAGGAAATCATGATGTCAGTGGTGTTGTAGTTTCACTTATAGACACCACTACATAATTACCAGCCCTTCTGGATTAGTCTAATGATATATATTTACCAACCCCTTTGCACGAGTAAGATGTGACACAAGGTTGATTTCTTAAGCGGAGTTTAACAGGTTTGAATTCAGAGTTTTCCTTCTCCTAGACTGGTCACCAAGCCAAGGTTAAAAAGCCCAGTCTGTCCTGCTATTTACCCATAGCTGGAGGGAAAATTGGATGAATGCCTTTCACAAGGGTATTAGCGCCATGTGGAAAGCATACAGCTTCTACCAGGATTTGAACTCAGATTGACGGGTCCATTTCCTACAACTCTAACCATTACACCATACACCTAAACATAATTTAAACACCTGTCAATTTGATGCTTAATCTGAATGACATATGCAAAGAGCAAGAGAGAGTGGGAGAATGAGAGAGAGAATGAGAGGGAGAGCAAAAGTGAGAGAAAGAGACAGGGAGAACAAGAGAGAGAGAGGTAGGGAGAACAAGAGCGAGGGAAAACAAAGGAGAGTGAAGGAGAGACAGCAAGAGAAAGAGAAGGAGGGAGAGCAAAAGAGAGAGAGAGAGAGGGGAGGGAGAGAAAGCAAGAGTGGGTGAAAGAGAGAGATTCTTCTTTATAGAATTGCAAACTTCCTAATAGCAATATAGTAAATAAATAAGATAAGTAAGATTAATCGTTGAGAATAAAATTTAAATAACTAAGTGTAGAATAATCATACTAAGTTCCAATTACTGTCGAATTGGTAAGACAAGGCAACAAGTGCCATATCGAAGTCAGTCAGTCAGTATACTGTTGGTTTGGACAACAGCAACTGGCTAAGCACAACTGAACTAGTGCCTAAGACAGCTGGTACTTATGGAACTCAAGAATAGTTCATCCATGTTTTTGGGTGATTCCATTCCTTGAGTCCTGATTGGCTGCTTGGTTTCTATGATGTTATGAGGCTTCATAAATAACCTGGCATTCTGCAGCAGGATTGCAACAAAGTTAGATCTGTATTGAGTTCCAATTACTTGTTGCCTTGTCTTACCAATTTGACAGTAATTGGAACATAGTAGGATTATTCTGCATGTAGAAATCGTTATATCAGTGGTGTCATAATTTAAGTTACAGACACAGTTGTAGAGATTTGTAAGTAAAGTAAAGTAAAGTCGTCGTTGTGGCCTAAAGTCGGTATCAGCCAATCAGCGAGGGAGTCTATCCCCTTTTCACTAGCGCCAGACCAAGGAGATTGTTTTTTGCGCCTGAGGTGGAGCGCCACACCTACCATCAGCTCCTTACTTTACCGTACAGATCCCTGTGCTACTCATATGCTGAGTTGGCAAGGACCGGGATTGAACTAAGAACCTTGTGGTTTCTAGCCAAACGCTCTACTGACTGAGCTGAATAAAAGAACAGTTTAAAAGGTTATCATTTTGTTAGTGTATCTATATCTCCCAGGCACTGGTGTAATGGTTAGAGAGTCATAGGAAATGGATTCCATGACATGAGTTCAAATCCTGGATAACACTACTTGCATTTCACATAGTGAAATCTAATCTACCGACTGAGCTAACCCGGGAATCCCAATTACTGTTGAATTGATAAGACAAGGCAACAAGGTAAGATCTGTATTGAGTTATGGCTTCTTTGTTGCTTTGTCTTACCAATTTAATGGTAATTGGGATTCTTCTACCAGTATGATGTTTATTCTACAACCGTTACATAATCTCCATTATAATAAGATAGTGATGTTTTTAACTCATGATTTAAACCTTTGTCACTTTGATGCCAAATCCAAATGACATATGCAAAGAAAAATTCTTCTTCATAGAATTGCAAACTTCCTATCATTTTGCACTTGATTGCATGCGACAAAATGATCTAAAAGTAAATTCAAGGTCCTTTTTTTTTTCTTTTTTCTCCAAAAAATCAGTTTGATTCATCTTGTCACCATGGTAACTATCAAATTCCAAACATATAAATCCATTCTTCTTTTGTTGAGGAATGTTGTGACAAAAGATTAAAGATAAATATTCTGTGAGTCTTGGAGTATAAATTCAAGATAATTCTTTGGCATAACAAATATCAAATATGATTATATGATAAAACCTTGTGCAGAACTAGTCATGTGAAAGCAGTAAAATGTTTTCAAAAAAGTTTGGAGGCCATTAAAATAGCAATAATCACATTGAGACAGTTTGCCTGTAAATATGGGGATGAACCAAAAAGATAAAGAAATATCATGAATTATGGAGTGGTACTGGAATTTTTTAAATACATGGAATTATAATCTTTAATCTGCAGGGAGTGAAAAGGATGTGTGAGAAAATCTGTGCGAGAAGGATGTGCAAAGAAAATTTCTGCGAGTAGGATCTGTGAGAAAGTCTGTACAAGTAGGATGTGCGAGAAAGTCTGTACAAGTAGGATGTGCGAGAAAGTCTGTACAAGTAGGATGTGCGAGAAAGTCTGTACAAGTAGGATGTGCGAGAAAGTCTGTACAAGTAGGATGTGCGAGAAAATCTGTGCAAGAAGGATGTGCGAGAAAATCTGCAAGAAAATTTTTGCTAGAAGAATGTGCAAGAAAATTTCTGCCAGAGGGATCTGTGAGAAAATCTGCAAGAAATTTTTTGCTAGAAGGATGTGCAATAAAATTTCTGCCAGAAGGATCTGTGAGAAAATCAGCAAGAAAATTTATGCAAGAAGGATCTGTGAGAAAATTTGCAAGAAAATTTATGCAAGAAGGATCAGTTAGAAAATCTGTGCAAGAAAAACTAATATGAGAAGGACGTGCCAGAAAATTGACAAAGATAATTGATGTGAGAAAACTTGTGTGAGAAGGACGTGTGAGAAAATTTTTGTCAGAAGGATAAGTGAGAAAATCTGAGCAAGAAAATTGATGAGAGATAATAAAAAAAAAATGTTTTAATTATGTGAGATAGATCTGCAAAATAAATTTCTGTGAATAGGATCTGTGACAAAGTCTGTGCAAGAAGGATCTGCCAGAAAATTTATGCAAGAAAGATGTGTGAGAAAATTTGTACCAGAAGGAAAAAATTAAAAAAAGATTTAGGTTGATGGCATTATAGACTACTTCATGGAACCTATCCATCAGTTTTCAGCTTTGAATGCAAAAAGAAAATAGAAAAAAAGATTTTGATATGAAGATGCAAACTGATAGATAATTCCTCAAGGTTACCTCAAATAGTCTATTATGCTTTCATTCTAAATTTTTTTGTTATTTTTTCCTTATATACATATATATTTTAAGTTGTAAAAGGTTTTTATAAATCTCCCAAGTGTAATATCACTTACAATACCAATTCTAATTTGACTAGTAAGTCATTTGAATTTTTTAACACATTTATGCTTAAAAAAACACAATATCTTTTATTTAATTTGTGTGTGTGTGTGTGTGTGTGTATATATATATATATATATATAACCATTTTAGTGATATAATAACATGTTCAATGAACCTGTAGATTACTTGTAACAGTGTTCCATAATGATATTGATGCTTCAATTTAGAAATTTAATATTTAAGTAAAATCTAGATATATCTTATTATAATGGAGATTGTGTGCTTTTCTGTCTGTAACCGAAACTATATTACTACTCATATCACTATTCCCTTAGTTATTGACATCACATTTTCCATGATTGCATTTTTATTTAAACCTCAATTATTAATAAAATTGTATTACATTATTAATACTGTTAACCATATCTACATATTAACAACATGCAATTATATTTATATATACAACAAAATAGTGGTTGACAATGTGAACGGGAAGGCTAATTTGCATATTGATATTAAAAATGTGATTTTAATAAATATGTGCTTAGTATTATTGATTTCTAACTGTTTGGTTTTATTTTAATGAATATAAGCAAAAGTCTCTTCAATAAATCTTAAATGAAATCCATTAACAAGAAAAAATAACTGTCATTTTATTCTTTACTTCCTCTTTTAACTAAATACTTAAATTAGAAAAAATAACAATGAAAGACAAGAGTGATGGAAGAGTAAGTTTCAGTTGTTCTATTTATCGATTATACCTGCCCTCTGTTTCAAATCTTTTTATCTGTATTCTTATTTAGTTTAATTAGCCTTTCTAATTTGATATAATATTTTATTACATTAAAACTTAAATACTTGCACCCGGAGGGTGCATATATTTGCTAGTGTTATATAATAAACTTGAAATTATTAAGTCTCTAATTTTATCCAAAATTTAAAAATTTCCTTGTTTAACATGGTATACAAGCATGCAGGATAATAATTTCCACATTTTAAAGAAAGAAATGACATTGATGTACGTATAATTGGCATTTATTGTGCAATAATGTACAATAAATATTTTTCTTCATATACACCAGATTGTAATTTATTTTGAAATTGAAAATCTTCACAATATAAATGCGAGCATGAAATAATTATCTGAAATAAACAGAAGAATAATAAGCACTCAACTAAGAAAATAAGATATAGAAAAAAAAAGGTTTATAATTAAATATGTTTTCATGGAATGATACAGTCAAGGGACAATATACAGAAAATGAAATCACAAAATATAGATCAAGGTTCTTTCTTATAATGTTGATATTAGGGGTCATTCAATATATATGTTGTTCTGTTTGTTGAGGAAGAAGAATACACCACTGCACCTCGGTAGAGGGGTAAAATTCCCCCAATGGGAATACCTGTTGGCCATGATGATTAAGGGTGCAGAAGTCTTCCATCATGCCGGGGTTCCACTTGCCTTGGTAGTTGCTCTCCATCTTAGTAATGTCTTGGTGGAATCTTTCTCCATGCTCATTACTCACTGCTCCAAGGTTTGGAGGGAAGAAGTTGAGGTGGGAATGGAGAAAATGAATTTTGAGTGACATTCGGCATCCCATATCCTCATAAGCCTTTAGCAACTTCTCAATACAGGCTTGGTAATTTAGTATGCACGTGTTACCAAGGAAGCCACTACAGACTGACTTAAATGCTTCCCATGCTCCCAGTTTCCTGCATAATGATTAAAAAAGAAGACATAAGTCACACAATATTAGAAATTAACCCTGAATGCATATACGCCTTTATGTACAGTATGTGTATTGAGATTTTGTGTGTTAAAAGCCCACTTCTACTTATAGACTCGCCAAGAACCATGTGACCAACCTATTGGCCAGTCACTGGCAGTACTCTGCTGCTGATATTGTTATTTATACCGGCTGTTCTGATCATACCTACACACATTGCTTTGAACCTTCGTGGACGACAGAACATAGGATTATATCACTGGACCTTTGACACTACGTAGGATCCCATAACTCAGGACTTATTCACTTACCAAAGGATTCTAAATGTAACAAGATGGGGATATTATCCTGAGCGAGAAATAAAACTTAAGCTTGTGACGATATATTTCTCATGCTTGTACTTTTTTATCAACAAGATGACCGACACGTGCAGAACACCTTTTTAGAGTCGTGAATTTGGAGGCACATGGATGTGACCCGCTATACAACATATACCGCTACGTTACTTATATCAGCTTTGGGTATCGTGAATACAACAGATACCACAATGTTACATATAGCTCAGGACTTACTTTAAGTCCTTTTCAACTGGTCAAGGATGGTGGTCAGAAATTTAACAATGTGTACAAAATGTACAGTATGCATATCTAAAAAAAACTAGAGGCGATGAGTAAAAACAGATTTCAAATCTGAATTCAACACCTCCAAATTAGGTTAAAACAGCTATTTTTGTGCTTGCCTCAATTTCTTTGTAAACCAGTGTTATTAGTGAATATCACTTATGACATAGACCTGTGAGACATCAACAGCCAAGCAGAGAAGAAAGGATTATATCACTGGACCTTTGACACTATGTAGGATCCCATAACTCAGAACTTATTCACTTACCAAAGGATTCTATAGCTCGGGGCTTACTTACTTTAAGTACTTTTCAACTGGCCAAGGATGGTGGTCAGAAACTTAACAATGTGTACAAAATGTACAGTATGCATATCTAAAAAAAAACTAGAGGCGATGAGTAAAAACAGATTTCAAATCTGAATTCAGCACCCCCAAATTAGGTTAAAACAGTGCTTGCCTTGTGCTTGCCTCAATTTCTTTGTAAACCAGTGTTATTAGTGAATATCACTTATGACATAGACCCGTGAGACATCAACAGCCAAGCAGAGAGATTCACAAGGAAGAAAGGATGGACAATGTTAGAAATTAGACTCATAGATAGAGAAAATACCAACAGCTGGATAAGACATCAAAGAACGGTCACTACTAACATTCAATACATCCAGTATGCCAAACACAAATTAGCACGACATTTAACCCATCACCAAGACAATAGACAAACTATCGGTCAGGGAATGGACTTCAAGAGACAAGGCAAGAGTCTGGAACTAACCAAAGATAACTAAAGTAGGTGGAGTGACCTATTGTTGGTATCAGTAAGACAGTGAGGAAGTCTATCTCCTTTTCACTAGTGCTAAACCAGAGAGATTGGTTTTGCATCTAAGCTAGAGCACCAAGCCTACCATCAGCTGTACCATACAGATCCAAGCTGTGCTACTCGTATGCTGTGTTGGCGAGGGCCAGGATCAAACCTGGAACCTTCTGGTTCAGAGGCACATGATATGTTTTTGGAGGTATGTGGTGTAATGGTTATTGTCAAAGGAAATGAACTCAGCAACACAAGTTCAAATTCTGGACAAGGATATTTAGTGCTAATATCCTTGGAAAAGATATTCATCCAACTATTCTCCCTCCAGCTATGGGTAAATAGCAGGGCAAAGTGGGATCTTTAACCTTGGTAGGGAAACCAGTCTAGAGAGAAGGAAAGATTAAAAAATTGACCTTGTATCACATCCTGCTTCTGTGCAGGGGTTTGGAAAATACGAACACAAAAAATATAAATGTAAAATGAATGCAATTCCCTAACCACTAGGCATAAAATTGTCATATATCCCTTTTTCATATTGTGTATGTGTTTGGCGAGAGAATGACAGGATGAGGGGATGAGATGAGGGTTCTTAGTTTTCTGCTTCTTGTTCAGTGGCCATTTTCCTCCGGGCTGATTTCTTTGGACTTTTCTGTTGGGCTGTTCGCTTCATTTCTTGCTGATTAATTAAGCAAGCAAGACTTTGTTGTTTTTTAGTATTTATTACAAAACCCACAGCCCAAAAGGATTTCTAATTCATTTACACCGTCAATATCTGGTTGTTTTAACAGACGATTTCTAGATTTAAAAAAAAAATTATAAAACTAACCCCTAACCCTAATCCCTAACAAACAACCGGATATTGATGGTGTAAATGAAAAACGTCCCTTCTTAATCGAAATAAAAAAAGGAGTGCCTAAAAGTAATATGGTCCAATCTTGCTAACCTGAACTGAGATGTGCGTTGGACAAGAAACGAGTAAACTTTAGCTGCAATTTCGGTATGAAGGAAGACTGCTGTTATTTTGTTGCAGGCAGAAAGACTGTCAGTGGACTTTTGCTGTTGGGAAAGTGATTACTGTGGTTGATTTCAAGTAATCCCTTACAAAACAATTTCAAGTTGCCTACTTTCCAGACACCAGAAGTTGATAGTAAAGACAAAACAAAACCATCTTTAAATAAGATATTTTTCCCCATTTATAAGGATGTGAGTTGGCATCTTGAGTGCGACACACCCCTGCATCCACTCCCGGTGACTATCAAACGGCAACTGCTAACTAAAACTGATTTCTGTCAGATGCTTCTATTGGAGGCTTTTGGGAGGGGTCAAGTAGAGGTCACCATCCTCCAGTCATAACAGTTGACAGTAACTTTCCATTCAACTCCCTCCAATTTTAAATTTTCAATGAACTCAATTCAAATTCTAGCTACACTACTTACATAGTTAATAGGCTACCCATGAATTATGTAACAAAATAGCCCTCGACTGGAGAATAAATCAATTAACAGAAGGTGATTTGCAGAAAATATTGTGCATGCAGAAATTTTATGCTTAAAAAGTTAAAAGAACTTTTATTACAACTTAATTTGCTCTGTCTACTGGATTAGTATTGGTAGGGAAAAAAATTGACTTTCTCTCAAATCCTGCTTTTGTGAAGGGGTTGGTAAATGCATACACAAAAAATATAAATGTACAATGTGTAGAATGATCATACTACGTTCTAATTACCGTTGAATAGGTAAGGCAATGCAACAAGTAGCTGTAACTCAATACAGATCTAACCTTGTTGCAATCCTACTACAGAATGCCAGAGTATTTATCAAGCCTCATAACATCATAGAAACTAAACAGCCAATCAAATACATGAATGGACTATTCTTGAGTCCCATAAATACCAGCTATCTTGGGCACTGGTTCAGTTGTGCTTAGCCAGTTGCTTTGTCCAAACCAACAAGATACTGACTGACTGACTGACTTCAACACAGTGAATGCAATTCCCTAACCTGTAGGCATAAAATAACCCTGGACTGGTTGACATGCCATTAGAATGAATCAATCAACAGAAGGTTGTTTTACAGAAATGTGCATACAGATATTCTATGCTTGAAAAGCTAAAAGAACTTTTATTACAACTTAATTTGCTCTGTCAGCTGGATTGATATTCGCAGTTGTTATATAAATTTGTTTCCAGTCTGTTTCAACTGAAAAATGGAAATAAATTCAATGTGGAACGGATTTATGATAGGAAAAAAAAAATGATTCATTGCTCTATTTTACAGCCGCTTTAATTACAGCATTCACTTAGTGTATTGTGAATTTTTAATAAGGAAAAACAATCATCAGTAATTAATGAATACATTAATCACCAAATATAGCTGAAAAGCCGCCCAACAGGCAGATTTTAAGTTAAATAAACTAACCATAAATCTATCCATCCCACATTTTATTGCACCGATAAACAAAGACAAAACACTGGATTATGTTTTTGTGAGGCTTTAAAAGTTAATGGTTCTCCCTGCTGTTCATTGCTTGTACAGCAAATGTAAACACTAAGTGATTTTTTTTTTTCTTAAATTCTTTTTTTTTTTTTTTTTTTACATATATTGCCCATAAATAAGTACAGTCCAAACATTCTTTTTATAAAAAGTTAATTTTTCTTCTCAGCCAAAGATATTAGGATTTATGGAAGCAAAAGTGACAACGCTGTTTTCTGGCAAAAGAGATGGGTGGTTGGTTTTTATGGTTTTTATGGCAGTCAACCCTTTGGTTTATGGTGAGGCTGGTAGGGTTTTATATATTTGTGAATTACCAACTCCCATGAATATAAGTACAAGAAAAGAAGATAAACATTCAACAATTGAAATAAATAAAATGGTGTATTTTAAAATATAAATTGTACAATGTTAACAAGTTGTCAAAGTTCATAGAAAGCAGTCGGGTTGAAATGACAGATTTTATAATAAAAAGGAAAAGTGTACTTAAATGTTCATGTGATAGAGGAAAGTAATATTTTACAGGCTGTGTTGAAAAGAATCTTATGTCATATTATTATCAATAAGGAGTGGTGCAGTCTGTTGAGTCATGAACTCTTAGTAGTAGTAGTAGGCAAGCAGTCAAAGAGTTGTATTGTGGAATCTGTCTACTTAGCCAAAAAGGTCTTATTTATATTCATTGGGTGGATCAAACAGGGTGCGAACACTTCTGATTGGTCCAGAATTCTTATTAATTCAATTTTTTGTTTTTTACAATGCACCGAGCCAGATGCGTATGAACCAGTTTTCGCAATTATTGTTTAAACTTCACTGGGTGAACTTACGGTTCTTTGTATTAACTTTCATATCACTACAGGTTATCTTATTGTGATGGAGAACGAGAAAGGAAAAAGAGCAAGACATTGTCTTGCCTGCCGGGATCGAACTCGCGTCCTCTTGCATGCAAAACAAATGCGTTTTGGGTACTGGACGGACGCGGGGTTCGACTGATGTACCCGGATGTTTGGCTAATATGCCCATAAAATAACAAGTGAGTCGAGCGCTGGGCAGTCAGCAGAAGCAGTTGACAATGAAGCGCTTTTCAGTAAAGAAATGGATTTTAGTCGAACAGAAACAAAACTAAATAGGAAATGTGATTTTGAACTGCTAAAGATTATTTTGACTACGACGACGGATTTTCCAGCTGCTAGACGAAGAATGTGTTGACCAACAGAGGGTCTGGCTTGTGAGAAGACGGAGAACTCACTTGTTTTTGGTTCCCCCTCGGCGGGAGCTTGTTGATTCGAAGGTCTATTTCGCCCTATATATTTTCCCCCCTTCTATACTTATGCCAAAGACATTTGTTTTATTCATTCTTGTTAGGTATTCATTTTTTTTAACTCATTTTTTAAATTCATTTTTAATCTATTCAATCCATAGATAGAATCCTAAAAGGTATGGCCACATAGTGGAATAGCCCAACCTGCTATTTAAACCATTTACCAAGTCTGGATTCTCAGAAGCAGATTCAACTTGCAACAGCATTGAATATTGATCAGTCTACACAAATCTACACACAGACCTTCACTCACATATACACACACACTCTTTCTCTAGCCAGTGTGTTTCCTTTGTGTTTCTCTCTCTCTCTCTCTCTCTCTCTCTCTCTCTCTCTCTCTCTCTCTCTTTGTGACTCTGTCTCTCACATTTTGAAATAACAAACAGCAACAATAGAAATCTCTCTTTTTCAAACAGATTCTATTGTTGCATTGATAAATGTTCCAATCACAAATGTCATTTGTGACATCGTATTAATAACTCAATGAAGTCTTTTTTTTTAACTCATTTTTTTAATCCATAGATAGAGCCCTAAAAGTATGGCCACATAGTGGAATAGCCCAAGCTGCTATTTAAACCAATTACCAAATCTGGATTCTCAGAAGCAGCCACATTCTGGGCTCCAGGACAATCTGGATTCTCAGAAGCAGATTCAACTTGGAACACAGTTGAATACTGATCCGTCTACAAATCTCTACAAAAACAATGTATGACATGCTGTGCTTTGCATCAATCTGGATTCTCAGAAGCAGATTCAACTTGGAACACAGTTGAATACTGATCCGTCTACACAAATCTCTACAAAAACAATGTATTTGGCATAAAATAACCCAACAATGTTTGACATGCTGTAAAATCCAACCAAACCAAGGTTTTTCATTTTGCTTTGCAATTCGTGAATAATCTGGGCTCCAGAGATCATACGCTTTGACAAAAGAAGAAAAATGTGGGTGAATAAGTTGAGGCAGGCTGAAGCCATAGGATGAAATCAATCACATGTAATCGTTGACATCTTCCTATTTTTCCCCCTCATTATCCAGTATAAATTCACAGCAATCAGTAGAGGCCAGCAGTTTAAGCTTCTTTTTTTTTCTCTTGTCTTCCCTTCCCCCTTTCTTTTTGTCAATAACAAATGGCCTGGTGCACCTTGCCAATCACGATGAATCGTTAGTAAATATTTACAAACACACGCAGAGAGTGGTGGTGGTGGTGGTGGGGAAAGGGAACAGAAGGAGAAAAATGCCCATTTACAAATAAATCCTTATCGCTTCTCAGCAGATGGAGAAAATCAGCAGTAGTGATTTTTATTCCGGAGACGTCTAGACGTTACTTTCTTTGAAAAACACTCAAGACACAGAATTTCCATTAAGTACTTTTCATTCATGCAAGTCTTTGTGATATTGCATGAAGAATATTGCCTGCACACTTGCAGAAATTCTTGACCATTCTTGAATTGTGTAAGGAGTACAATGAAGCGAATTAACAACCCATTTGAAATCAATCTTTATCTTTGTGTGTCAGTAATCCTAATCAATATAACTAATATTCATTCTTACTCTAAATAAGGCCAAATTGACCACTGTTCATTCGCCCTGTTGGCTGAGGTGTTAGAATGCACCAACTGCACCTCTGCAGAGGGGTAATACTCCCCCAAATGGGGCCACCTGTTGGCCAGTGAAGAATAATTAAAGTTCCAATTACCGTCGAACTGGGAAGACAAAGCAACAAACGGTTGTAACTTAAATACAAACCCAAATGTCACAAAGTCTACTGCAGAATGACAGGATATATATAAGACTCCACTGTTAATTTCTGTGTGTCATCAAGTATTCATATCTAATACAAATAATTTATACACAATTATATGGTTTAAAGTTACGGTTCCTATTTAATAATAATTAATTGCACACAGTTATATAATCTTTTTTAAGAGTGCCCTAAACTGCCCAACAATCAAAATGCTGGACCCCCCCCGCCCCCAAAAACAGCCGAGATCATCTGCTCTTAGAAAATAGTTTAGAGTTTAAAAAGATAGAAATGAATTAAATTATAGAATACTAAGTCCAATTACAGTCGAATTGGCAAGACAAGACGGCAAACAGTCATAACTCAATACGATTCTGAGGCTCCATAAATCCTGCCACTTTGCAGTGGTCTTTACGGCATCTCAGAATCGTATTGAGTTACGATTGTTTGCCGTAAAGACCACTGCAAAGTGGCAGGATTATGTATTCTATATAAATGAATACATCTCTATTCAGTAGTAAAGCATCAATGATACAATACTAACTTGTCAACCATTTCACCACACTATAGCAGATGGCAGTCATAGATAAAGGGTTAAATGACCCATAAATGTGTCGATATATCATTAAATAAATAAACTATACCATTATTACACCAAGGGATTTGAGTCAAAGTAGTCCAGCATCAACATAACATTGTTCATGGGGGACTGGTTGTTTTTGACCTGGCCCATGCATCCACTCGTTAAACTGACCCTGCATCACATTCTGCATCAAAGGTGATGCATTTAAACAGTAAATGCATATGCATTCTGTTGGTATGACTATGATTACAACTATGAAATGAGATCTATGCATAAAAATGTAATATTGCACATTGTCTCTCGGTTCTTATGGAAGTATTGATCTGTCCTTCTTGAGCAACAAACTGAACTAAGAATCTCTGAACTGAACGAGCAGTGCACATTAAAAATCTGAAGACCTTTTGCGGAAAAGGAAAAAGAATATCTGGCTCTCTTGCTGGAATTTGGTTTCTTGTTTTACCGAATTCCATGAACAAGAAGAAAATCTAACATTGGCAGTTCTTTCTGTTTTCTGCAGAGAACGAGAATATTCAGTTTACTCGAGTCATTTGATTGGCTAATATTATAAAGCTTTAATCTATTTGAATTTCTTTTTTGGTCGATTGGACTTTATTATTTCTCTCTTCTTTTGTTCTTTTAATTTTTCTTTCCAATTTGTTATTTCCACTTTCTTTGCTTTCATCTCTCTCTCTATCTATCTATCTCTCTCTCTCTCTCTTTCCATCTCTCTCTCTCTCTCTTTCTCTCTCTTTCTCTTTCTCTCTCTCTCTTTCTCTCTCTGTATTTATCTCTCTCTGTATTTATCTTTTTCTCTTTCTTTCTCTCTATTTTCCTTCTCACTCTTTCTCTCTATTTTCCTTCTCTCTCTCTCTCTCTTTCTCTCTCTCTCTCTTCTCTCTATTTTCCTTCTCTCTTTCTCTATTTTCTTCTCTCTTTTCTCTCTATTTTCTTCTCTTCTTTCTCTTCTCTCTTTCTCTCTATTTTCCCTCCTCTCTCTTCTCTCTATTTTCCCTCTCTCTCTCTTTCTCTCTATTTTCCTTCTCTCTCTCTCTCTCTCTTTCTATTTTCCTTCTCTCTCTCTCTATTTTCCTTCTCTCTCTTTCTTTATCTCTCTCTCTCTATATATATATATATATATATATATATATATTTCCTTTCTTTCTTCTTTTTCCATCAATCCCTTCTTTCTTTCTTTTTCCATCAATCCTTTCCTTCTTTCTTTTTCCATCAATCCTTTATTTCCTTCTTTTTTCCATCAATCCTTTCTTTCTTCTTTGATAACTATTTTCTATATTTTCTATCATCTTCATCCTTATAACCTCATTCACAGAACTTCTATGTTAGCAATTGGGAATCTATAGTGAGACAGAAAATCTATAAAAACCTAAAAATCAAAGAACTTTCCTTCTGTTTTTGAAGCAACCAAGTGACTTAGCTGAAAATCATTTATTTTACTATCAATTGAATCAGTATATTTTAAAAGTATAACTTATAATGCCTTCCTGTTGAATAGACCCAAGAAACAAGGAGTTAAAAGTAAAGACCTTTTTTTTTTTTTTTATTATTTCAAGCAATCTATATATCAGAGGGCCGGGTTAGCTCAGTCGGTAGAGCGTTCTGCTAGAAACCACATGGTTCCTAGTTCGATTCTGGTCCTCACCAACTCAGTGTATGAGTAGCACAGGGATCTATGCGGTAAAGTAAGGAGCTGATGGTAGGTGTGGCGCTCCACCTCAGATGCCAAAAAACAATCTCCTTGGTCTAGCGCTAATGAAAAGTGGATAAACTCCCTCGCTGATTGGCAGATACCGACTTTAGGCCACCCCGACGACTTTACTTTATATATCAATATCCGTGTTCCTTAATTATAGGACCGTTATCATCTTGCTAGTATTCACACGGTTCCTGGTTTGATACCAGCCCTCGCCAACTCAGCACTGAGATCTGTGTGGTAAAGTGAGGAGCTGATGGTAGGTGAGGCGCTCCACCTCAGATGCAAAAACAATATCCTTGGTCTAGCACTAGTGAAAAGGGGATAGACTCCCTCGCTGATTGGCTGATACCGACATTAGGCCACCCCGTTGACTTTACTTACCCAATTGTGATGAATTAAGGCAATCTGTTAAAATTAAATTTTTGGCATTAAATAACATTAAATAAATGCAAAAATATAAATGTTGATTATCTGTATAAATAAAGTTCAAAACAATTTTTTTTGTTTTAGTTACTCATTAAATTAATATTAAATAAAATATTATTTAAATTTTTAAATAAATAAATACATTTTTAAATAAATAAATAAATTTTTATATATTTTATGATTAAAATTAAAATAAATAAATAAATTTTTATTTATTTTATGATTAAAATTAAAATAAATAAAAAAAATTTTATATATTTTATGATTAAAATTAAAATAAATTTTAATATATTTTATAATTAAAATAAATAAATAAATAAATAAATTTTTATATATTTTATGATTAAAATTAAAATAAATTTTAATATATTTTATAATTAAAATAAATAAATAAATAAATGAATAAATTTTCTCAATATTTTATAATTAAAATTAAAAATATTGAGAAAATAATCTAAAAATTATTTTAAATTTAAATAAATATATCAGAATTATTTAATAATCTATATTAAATAAAATTAAATGTTTGGCATTAGATAACATTAAATAACATTAAATAAATGCAAAAATATAAATCTTGATTATCTTTATAAGTAAAGTTCAAAACAATTTATTTTTTTTAGTTACTCATATACTCATCTATTACTCCCAATGTGGAAGTACCTGTTAGGGTACCATTTATGGTTAAATAGATTAAAAACTGAGTTAAAAATGTGTTTAAAAAACATTGAATACATTTCAGCATAAAATTAACCCAACAACGGTTGACATGCTGTAAAATCCAACCAACCCACCAGCCAAAACAGTGAGAAATAAAGAGAAAGACAAATAAATTAGTATTATTTGTATTATTGTTCTCATCTTCATTGTTCATTATTCTACAATACTGTAGAAGAAACATCATACTCACCTCCACGAGAAGATTGTTACTAGCGTCCAGTAGTCAGACAAAAAAAAAGATAACTTAACTGAATACTATTTCTCTGAATTTTTTAGATGAGGCTTGATAATTAGTATTATTTAGATTATTCGGACTATTGTCCTCATCTTCGTTGTTATCTGTACAACATTTCGGCTGATATGCCCTCCGACCTTCTTCAGGTATTTCTTGTTGGACTCAGGAACCTTCTTTTCAAACTCGGGAACCTTCTTGTCATAAGAAAGAAAAATAAATATTCTAATATTTTTCTGCTATTTAGAATGAGTGTTAATTTGGGAAAAGTGTCTTGTAGGTGTAGGTTGTAAAATTCAAAACAAGTACCCTATTTTCTACTTTTTTTGTTTTTTAGTTACTCATATATTCATCTTTTTTATTGTATTATAGTAATAACATTTCAGCCATTGTAGCCTCCAGCCATCTTCAGGAATCGTCAGAAAATTTCAAACGGCTCCTTTATTCAATTTACTGAAGTAGTCTTTTTCTTTTTTTTTTTTTTTTTTTTGGAAATTCCTAAATAAGTTGGAAGAAGAAAACCTTATGTGTAAAATATTTTTACTCAGGAATTTTTAAGTCTTTTTAACGAAAAGAACCTGGATCTATTGGATATGTGCCAAAAAAAATATTTTGATAGTATAAGAACTGAGAAAATGTTTTTCTACTCTGTATTCAGTCTCTAGTTTTCAAAAAGAAGGCACTAGGAACTTTTGCTCACACCTAATATCTACCTCAGCCTTGAAGAAAAATCTATGTATGTATATATGAAAATACATATGAATACAACTGTATTTACGTGAGCAAATTTTCACATACACACACTTAGCGATGCAATACTGGTTTAATCATTAAAATATTATTTCCTGAGAATGCACAGCATGTGAATTATTCACACAAATATTTTAGGAAGTAGGTTTTTATTTCTTTAGTTTCTTAATGTTTTTTTATCCTTAGGTGTTTCCATACATTTCTTTCAAATGTGGCTGAGTTTAACTATTTCTTAGCTTAATTTTGACAGTTTTTGTACATCTTCAACTGTCGTATTTTTATGCCATTTTCAAATAGACATTTATTTTCTAGACTTCTTAATTTTTAGATGTTAGATTTTTTTTAACAAATTCAGTTCCATAGATTTCTATGTTTATTTGGTTTTTTTAATTTTATATTTATTATTTTTTATATATATATATATATATATATATATATATATAATATATTTTACACGGGTCTTTTTAAAAAGGTTTGACAATGTTATGTATTACTTTTTTTACGTTTTATAGTTAATATTTTCAGTAATAATTTTAGGGCATAAAAAAGTTGCAATCCATTTTTTTTGTGTTTGAGAAATGTTAGCATTTTTAGGATTATAAATTTTAACAAATGTTTGTGAATTTTCCTTTCTAAGAAGCTGTATAAAAACACAATAAATTTTAATATTCTTTTTTTTTTTTTGTAAATTTAGTTTTAAGTTTAATGTTACTTTTTTCTATAAAAGTGAATTATAATAAAAAAAAATTCTTTTATCTTTCCCTCTCATACAGCAAAGAGCCTCTTACTGAAAAAAAATAAAATCTAATGTTAAGATTTCTTTATTCTATGCACGAAATATATATTTAGCTCCCTTGCTTAAATAATAAATTATTGCTCTCATTTTGAAGGGCCGGTTTAGCTCAGTCGGTAGAGCGTTCAGCTAGAAACCACAAGGTTCCTAGTTCGATACCGGTCCACGCCAACTCAGCATATGAGTAGCACAGGGATCTGTGCGGTAAAGTAAGGAGCTGGTGGTAGGTGTGACGCTCCACCTCAGATGCCAAGATAATCTCCTTGGTCTAGCGCTAATGAAAAGGGGATAGACTCCCTCGCTGATTGGCTGATACCGACTTTAGGTCGCCCCGACGACTTTACTTTATACAGTAGGATAGGCTGATTTTTCACTTTATTTTTAAATTTCAAATTCTCCCAAACAGAAAAAGTTTGTTGGTATAATGAATACTGAAACCAAAAACTAGATCTCTTACTTGCACCATTGTTTGAGGAAATAGCATCAAAGGTCATCTATTAAAATGTACAAAAAAAAATCATTGTAATTGCAACATTTAGCATAGAAATTGGTTAGAAAATTTAGCAATTCCAATATTCAAGACAGAAAAGTTTGAAATTTTAAATGAATCAAATAAAATATAACTAGAATTCAAATTGAAAATATACCTCCATTACCATTAACACCTTTGATATGATGTTTTTTACCTAATAATTAAACTGTAACAGTGATAACATTTTAAAAGATTGAAATCTATTTCCTTAAATGAAGGCAAAGTTGAGAAGCAAAATATTTTGTGTTGTAATTCTTTGTTAATTTGCAACTTTCAGCTCATGGAAGATGTTGTGTTCCAAAATCCACACACACACATGCACATGCACACGCGCACGCACACACACACACAAATGTAATGAGAATTTTAGTAATATATGAATAAGCAACAATGAAAGCCATTTCTCATTGTGAAGACAACAATACAAATAAACGTTAATATTAACAAAAATTAATACACTTATCTATTAATCAAATATTGATTATCAGTGATGCTATTTTTCAGATAAGTAATATCCTATCTAAATCTATTAGAAAGAGAAAGGGGGGAAGGAGAGAGAAAGAGAAAGAGGATGAGAGAGAATGAGAAAAAGGAATAGGATGAGAGAGAATGAGAAAAAGGAATAGGATGAGACAGAGAATATGAGAGAGAAAAAGTGATAGAGAGAGAAAGAAAAAGAGATAGAGAGAGAATGAGAGAGAGAAAGAGAGAGAGAATGAGAGAGAAAAAGAGAGAGAGAATGAGAGAGAAAAAGAGAGAGAGAATGAGAGAGAAAAAGAGAGAGAGAATGAGAGAGAAAAAGACATAGAGAATGAGAGATAGAGAGAGAATGAGATAGAATGAGAGATAGAGAGAGAATGAGATAGAGAAAGAGATTGAGAGAGAAAAGGAGATAGGAAGAGATTGAGAGAGAAAAGGAGAGAATGAGAGAGAAAAGATAGAGAGAGAATAAGAGAGAAAAGGAGATAGAAAGAGAAAGAGAAAAAGAGAGAGAATGAGAGATATAATGAGAGAGAGAGAGAGAGATAGAGAATGAGAGAGAGAGAAAAAAGAATGAGAGAGAGATAGAAAATGAGAGAAAGAGATAGAGAATGAGAGAGAGAGAAAGAAAGAATGAGAGAGAGAGAGAATGAGAGAGAAAGAATGAAAGAGAGAATGAGAGAGAGAAAGAATGAAGAGAGAATGAGAGAGAGAAAGAATGAGAGAGAGAATGAGAGAGAGAGAATGAGAGAGAGAATGAGAGAGAGAGAAAAAGAGATAGAGAATGAGAGAGAGAGAAAAAGAATGAGAAAAAGAGATAGAGAATGAGAGAGATAGAAAATGAGAAAGACAGAGAGAGAGATAGGAAGAGAAAGAGAGATACTGAGATAGAAAGTGGATAGAAAGAAAGAGAGAAAGATGTGTATATAGAAAGATAAGTAGACAAGAATAATTACCAGCAATCTATTTGATGATAAACCTTTAATTAAATCTATTGTATGAAAAGACTTCATTAAATGAAATCTATCTCGGATTTGTTCATTGATTCACGGATTTGGTAAGAGTGGATTTAACCAAATTATTTCATAGGAATTATCATCCTCCTTCAAAATATTCTTCAATTATTCTGAAATAACCCCAAAATATTCTTAAGGTTGTTTTAATTCTCTTTCATTTCGCAACCGTAATGAGCTTAAAATATTTTGATCTTCATAAAATAACCCCATATCTACTTATATATTAATACTCTTCTTCTTTAATATTATGTATATCATATATTTTATATACATTATAAAGAATTGGCACTAAAAACCCCACAGGGTCGATATGCCATTAAACTGTAGCGATTGTCTGCCCCTGTTTGTACCGATGTGGGGTCCAGAAGAGTTATCTTCCCTTGCTGCAGGTTTTTGCCAGTAGAGGGCTCGAATATTTAAGTAGTAGCCTGTGAAATTCTAACTCTCTTTCTCTCGGCCTGCAATGACTCCACATGGTTTATGTGCATGGTGCCTCAGCTATTAAGTGGGGGACTTTGTCCCCAACCAACTATCAGTAAGTGACATTCCTTTAGAATCTCTGAATCACTTCTTTTGGATGCAGTCCTACATTCTTATAATGTGTTTATGTATCTGTTCTGTATATCTATCTTGTACCTTGTAATGAGTATGTGTATTCATGTCTTGTATGTATTTTTCACGTGCTCATAAATTAAAGTCTATGTTTGTTATTATCTTACAACTCCTTTGTTGGATTAATTTATGTACACATGTGTACCCATGTTGGAAGGTTACTTTGAGCCTTTCAACTCATCATAAGAACTTTACAACTTACAAAACCAAACCTCAGGCTCTAAAAGAGAATGGTAAAGCCACTTGAGTATTCTACTTTCCTTCATCAAGTAAACCTTTTTCCACTTTTGTACCTCATTCCACTTACTGCTTGTTCAGGGAACAATATATGTTGGGATACATTTGTGTCTTCTTTCTTTAGTCTACTTTCCTTCATCAAGTAAACCTTTTTCCACTTTAGTACCCCATTTTACTTACTGCTTGTTCATGGAACAGTATATGTTTGGATACATTTGTGTCTTCTTTTTTCTTAATACCATTGGTATGTATATTTATGAATATAAATGGTTAAATATTCTTCTATGTACAAATGCATTTATCTTGTCTTCTCTTCTGCAGTGTTCAGTATTGATATATCATGGATATACTAATATTAGTGTTTGGTGAATGGGGACTTGACTCAATAATTTCCTTAGCATACCAATAATAGTAATCCAGTTGGTTCAAGGATTGTCTAATATTATAATAAAACTTATTTGCCTTACTTTAAATATACGCTCCTACATTTGGGGCGCTGGTGGTTGTCGTCAGTGATGTAATCCGCAGGGTTCATTGGGAAGTTTCGGGTCTTCCAACATCAGACTTTCCTTGCCCTGCTGACCCTATCAGAGCTGATCAAATTCTGGTACAACCACCAACAATACCCGCTAAAAGACGTTTGACAAGAAATTCTTGTTTTTGGTTTTGTTTTTTGTTTTTTTGGACAGTTGTAGAACTCTATCCCATTTAAATACAAAGCACCACACATCTGATTGGTTGTTAGTAACAGTCAATCAGATGAGTGGTACCCCATATTTAAATGGGATACGTAGCCTGAAACACTTTTCTCCATACAGATTACGAGGTTTAGATGAATAGGTAAGTCAACTCTTCTTTAATAATGATAAGAGAGGAATGATTTGAATGATTTGAATGTGGACTTGACTCAATAATTTCCTTAGCATACCAATAATAGTAATCCAGTTGGTTCAAGGATTGTCTAATATTATAATAAAACTCATTTGCCTTACAATGTTTCAAAGAGTATATTCTTTAAATATTTTCAGATCATATTTTTTCATCATTATAGTCATTACGCCATGGGACTAACCTCCCTCTGTGCCTTTTGGATTCATGACTGTTTTTTATATGCGTATTTAGAATTACAGATATAAGTAAAGTCAGCACAGGAGCCTAATGTAGGTATCAGCCAGACAACGGGGGAGTCAATCCCCTTTTCACTAGCACTAGAATAGGGAGATTGTTTTGGCATCTGAAGTGGAGTGCCACAGCAACTGTCAGCTCCACACTTTACCACACAAATCCGATTACCCATTCTTTGATCTGTAAGTAAAAAAAGTAAAGTCAATAGAGTGCCCTATTGGCAGTATCAGCCGGACAATGAGGGAGTCAATCCCCTTTTCACTAGCACTAGACCAAGGAGATTATTTTAGCATTTGAGGTGGAGCACCACATCTACCATCGTCACTTTACTGCACAGATCCCTGTGCTACTTATACGCTGAGTTGGCGAGAACCGGTATCGAAACCAGAACCTAACGTTCTACCGACAGAGATAAGTCGGCTCTTAAAGTCAATAAAAATAAAGGGCTGGGTTAGCTCAGTCAGTAGAGCGTTCAGCTAGAAACCACAAGGTTCCTAGTTCGATACCGCCAACTCAGCGTATGAGTAGCACAGGAATCTGTGTGGTAAAATAAGGAGCTGATGGTAGGTGTGGTGCTCCACCTCAGATGCTAAAATAATCTCCTTGGTCTAGCGCTAGTGAAAAGGGGATAGACTCCCTCACTGTATGGCTCATACCGACATTAGGCCACCCCAACGATTTTTTTTTTTACAAATAAAATTATTGGAATAGTGGGATATTCCATAAATATTTCATCTTTTTTTTTACCATGAGACAAAAAAAAAGTGGCAAGTAGTTTTGACAATTAAGCATCATACAAAATGCATCTTTTGATAAAAAAAAAAAGAATAAAGAATTATAGATGCAATGAATTCCCAGCGCTATCCAAAAAAAAAAAAGAATAATGAGTTATTGCTAAAAGATTAAGTTTGCATGTCTTCAAATTTGCTTGCATGTCAGTTTTAGAAGAAGAAAAAAGGAATGAACTTGAGACTGTTGAATTGGGTGAGGTTTGTGCACTGTTGAATTTAGCAACAACTACTAAATAGAACTGAACACCCAAATACAAGGATGGAATTTTCCAGAGTTCTTCTATTTTATGTACAATAGGGTAGGTTGATTTTTCACTTTTTTGAATTTTAGTACCCCATTCCACCTACTGCTTGTTCATGGAACAATATATATTGGGATGCATTTGTGTCTTCTTTCTTTATTCTACTTTCAAGTAAACCTTTTTCCACTTTAGTACCCCATTCTACTTACTGCTTGTTCATGGAACAGTATATGTTTGGATACATTTGTGTCGTCTTTCTTCTTAATACCATTGGTATTGGTATTTATGAATATAAATGGTTAAATATTTATTCTACTTTCCTTCATCAAGTAAACCTTTTAAGTAAACCAAGCATGGAATTTTCCAGAGTTCTTCTGTTTTATGTACAATAGGGTAGGTTGATTTTTCACTTTTTTGAATTTCAAATTTTCTCAAACAGTGAAAGTTGTGTTGGTATAATAAATACTGATAGCAAAAACTAGATCTCTGACTTGAACCATTGTTTGAGGAAATAGCATCAAAATCATCTAATGAAATTCACACAAATCCTCGTTTTTGCAACATTTAGCCTAGAAATTAATTAGAAAATTTAGCAATTTTAATATTCAAAACAGAAAAGGTTGTCATTTTAAACGAACTGAATAAAATATTATAACTAGAATATGCCCCCCTTCACCACCGACACATCCAATATGCTGCTTTTTACCTATTAATTAAGCTGTAACAGTGATAACATTATAAACGAAGGCAAAGTTTTGAAGAAAAATATTTTGTGTTGAAAGAAAAGAGAGAGAAGTGTGAGTAAGAGAGAAAGAGAAATATGTGGAGGAGAGAGAGAGAGAGAGAGAGAGAGAGAGAGAGAGAGAGAGATGAAACTTTGGACCAATCTGTTAGAGAGAGAGAGAGAGGGAGGGACGAGAATAAGGAGAGATAGAAAGAAATGAGAGAGGGAGAGAGCTTGCAGTTAATTTGAACCAATTTATTAAGGAGAGAGAGAGAGAGAGAGTAGAGTGATAAAAAGGAGGAAAGAGGAGGAAGTTACTTTGAACCAATGTTAAAGAGAGAGAGGGAGAGGAGGAGAAAGTGAGTTGATGACTAAAGATTGTCTTTTGTTTCTATTTTTAGACTCCTGCTTTTATTGTAGTGGTTACTGTAGTATAATCATACTAGTTCCAATTACCATCGAATTGGTAAGACAAGGCAGCAAGTAGTCGTGACTTAATATGAAGCTGTCTTGCTGAAATACTACTGCAAAAATGCCAAGTTATTTATGAAGCCTCATAACATCATAGAAAGCAAGCAGCCAATCAGGACTCAAGGAATGGAATCACCCAAATGCATGAATGGACTATTCTGGACTCCCATAAGCACCAATTGTCTTGGCACTGGTTCAGTTAGTTGTGCTTAGCTTGTGGCTCAAACCAACAGTACACTAACTCACTTCAACAGTTACCATGTTGTTCTCATAAACTTTTTTTTAAAACTTCATTGTAAATAATATCCATGATGTGTACTCCAAAAATGTGGCTTCAACTAGTAAAATTCTAGAAAATTGTATTACTATATATATATATATATATATATATATATATATATTGTTTTTATTTGTTAATCTGAGGGGGGGGGGGCAATTAACAAAATAAAGGACAGAGAAAAGAAAAGGAGATTCAGATTTGGACTTTTTAGCTTCTTTTTATAATGACAATAAAGTTGAGACCAAATATTATTACAATAGTAAAATGAAAAAACGAATTTACTCAATATGCTTATACAATAAAAGTCAGCTGGCTTGATGTGTTTTATATGCAGCATTGTGAGATACTTACATGTATTTTTTACAGTCCTTGTATGAAACGTGTATAAAGAAAGCTTAACCTTTTTAAAGCTGTTAGCTCAATATTTGGGCTGATCAGTTTTATGTTACACTGTAAGCCCACTATTTTGGGCTAAATGCTATTTTCCATACACTGTAAACCCACTCCAAAATAGTGGGTTTACAGTGTATGGAAAATAGCATTTAGCCCAAAATAGTGGGCTTACAGTGTAACATAAAACTGTAAACCCACTATTTTGTGCTACACTGTAAGCCCACTCTTTTGGGCTAAATGCTATTTTTCATACACTGTAAGCCCACTATTTTGGATTAGATACTATTTTGTCATACACTGTAAGCCCACTATTTTGGGCTAATTGCTATTTTGCCATACACTGTAAACCCACTATTTTGGGTTAAGTAATATTTTGATTTTTCAGACTGTTTTCCTCATCTTTATTTTCATATGCACAATGTTTTGTGCCCTCCAACCTTCTTCAGATGTTTCTTGTCTAACCCAAGAACATTCACAGATGGTGCAACAGATAGAAGGGTTGAGTTAATATAGTTCTAAGTGACAATCATTTGGAGGTTGCAAGTTCAGTCCTGACTACAGGAAAAAATAACATAGAATACTTAACACAGCTTAACACTTGTACTCAGTCATGGTCGGAAATATCAGAATTGACAACAGTTTAATTTCCTATGATATCAAATAGGAATAGAGCTCACTGTCAATGATTTCAAAGATGAGCACACTAGTCACTATAATTATGCATAAATGTCTAAATACAGATGTGTATGATTACCACCCTCGTCTAACGATAAGTAACCACACAGATTGGACATTTTAACAAAGGACAAGTTCCCAGTGAGATTTGAACTCGGATTCCATTTTAACTTGAGAGAAAGCTTGGCTAAACACTGCCAGCTTAACACTTTTGGCTTTAGTCTGTCTCCAAATAATGATTTTTTTTCCTTCATATTTTTCAGGTGGAACATACTAATTGCTTAACTGTGTAATATTGCACTTATTTTGTGAGACAATAAAGTTTAGTATCCCAAAAGATTCAGGTAAATTACATTTTGTCACCTGAAAATAGAACACTAGTATAATATCATACCTTGATGTAGGAATGAGGAATGTCTTCACTTTGAAGTGTTGAGCTAAAAGAATTGGTAATATATGTGAACGTGGTATTTCTAATGCTTTGGTTACAAGATGGCTGAGGAGTTTGGTTGTTTTTTTTTTGGTGTTTTTTTGGCATGTCAACCATTGTTGGGTTATTTTATGCCAAAGATGTTTTGTTTAAATTTTTTTTTTTGGGGGGGGGGTAATCAATTCTATTTAAAACTCAATATTTTTTCAACACATTTTTTTAAACTCCTATTTTATCAATTTAATCCATAAATGGGATCCCAATAGGTTATCCGCCCTGTCGGCTGGGGTGTTAGAATGCACCGACTGCACCTCTGCAGAGGGGTAAGACTCCCCCAATTGGGCCACCTGTTGGCCGTGGGTGGCGACCCGTGATGCTTAAGAATAGAGCCCAGGTGGATGAGCAGTTCATGCCCTATCTTGGGCTAGACGGGCGGTCGGAGAGGCCCCCTCCGATCAATCGGCTGGTCACGTCAAGCCCTAGCACCTATATGATTTTCCCAACCCTATTGCCCTTATGGCAAGCCCCAACCCCTTTTTATCATATGGGTGCTAGAAGGCGGTGGCTGCGGGTCTACATGTCCTGGGAATGACGTTAAACTATCTGATGGTGAGGTTCCAGTTCTGGAGGTTTGGGGAATGTGGAGCACCCCTTCATCACCATTGCTCCCTGGTCCACTCTGACCCGGAGTGGTAGTACCTGTTAGGGTCCCATCTATGGGTTAAATAGAAAAATGTATTTATAAAAGAATTGTATTATCCATTAAGAATTGATTTATTTCAAAACTTTATCGGCATTAAATGACCCACTGAGGTTGATATGCCGTAAAACAAAATAAAACAAAAACAAACCAATAGGTTATATCATTCTGGGTCAATGTGAACCTGGGAGTAAAATAGCTCCAGAATTTGGGAACCTTCTTGCTGAACTCTGAAGAATAATCAAATTAAGTTCCAATTACCATCGAATTGGTAAAACACGGCAACAAGAGGTTGTAACTTAATACAAACCCGTCTTGTTGCAATTCTACTGCAGAATGACAGGGTATTTATAAAGCTCCACAATATCATTGAAATCAAGCAGCCAATCAGAACTCAAGGAATAGAATCACCCAAATGCATGAATGAATCATTCTTGATTTCTATAAATACCAACTGTCTTGGACACAGCTTCAGTTGTGCTTAGCTAGTTGCTGTTATTCAATCTACAGGGGTAGATTGTCCCCATTCCATTAACCATGTCTGGATACAAGTGTTGAGCTGTGTTAATTATTCTATATTACTATCACCCTTGGCCAGGATTGAACCTGCAGCCCAGAGATGACGGTCACTTGGAACTGTATTAACTCAACACCTATCTCCTTTGTGCCATGTGTCCAACTGTTGTATGAAACGTTGTGTAGATAACGATAAAGATGAGGACAATAGTCTGAATAATCCAAATAATACAAATTATGAAGCCCCATCCCAAAAATTCAGAGAAATAGTGTAGATAACAATAAAGATGAGGACAATAGTCTGAATAATCCAAATGATACAAATTATGAAGCCCCATCTCAAAAATTCAGAG
The DNA here is from genome assembly GCA_023376005.1 of Doryteuthis pealeii. Classification (NCBI taxonomy): domain Eukaryota; kingdom Metazoa; phylum Mollusca; class Cephalopoda; order Myopsida; family Loliginidae; genus Doryteuthis; species Doryteuthis pealeii. The sequence continues at coordinate 11,441,998 of CM042152.1, forward strand.
AAATAATGAAGCTATAGTTTTGATGTGTACATTAATGCAATGATCATATTACAGCAACAATGCTAATAATGAAATAAACTCAAAAGAAATATAATCACAGCAATGCCACAAGCATCTACCCAAGCAATGTATAAATGATTATACCTCTGTCCTCAAACAAAAGCAACAAAAACATAATTAATAATAATAATAGATGGTGATGATGTTTATATAAATGATGAAGAAGAAGGGGAAGTAATTATGATAAAACAAATGTATAATAAGTTTTTCAACTGGAGTCTGTTCGATTTACAACAGTAATCCCTTTCATTCTCACAGTAACCGCATTCATCTGATGTTGGATTGTCAAGTGTTCAGCTCTGTTACAAAATGCAAAACTAACTCTAGAGTGTTGGTAGGTGGTTTATATACAGCTTTGGGTTATTCCACTATGAACTCTGGCAAGTTCACTTCCTGTGTTTTGATTGGCTGATGGTTTTCAGGGTGAGTAAAGATATGGATAAGTACCCACTCTTCAGCCATCAGTCTGCACTATGCCAGCAGCATGCAAGGACTGTTTTTAAGTTACAGCTTGCATGTTGTTCTTGTCTGCTAACTTGACGGTAGTTAGAATCCCACTGCGACGGTGAGTATTGTATTGTTTCTATGATATCTGGGGGATAACTTATACAGTTCATTACCCAAAGCACAGTAGTTCGCCGAATTCCACCTCTCTCGCAGAGACTTGCTCCTGTCATACATCACTGCCCTCATCAGCAAGACTTGAACGCGACTGCACCGTGTGTTAAGACAGGCCTTAAATAAGGACACTAACATTCCACATCCTGGTCAATCACACAGTGTAGTGACTTACATGCACGCTGTAGAAGCTATCCTCCAGATATAGAAACAATATGATACTCACCATCGCAGTGGGATTCTAACTACCGTCGAGTTAGTAGACAAAAACAAGAGGCAAGCTGTAACTTAATACAGTCCTTACATGCTGCTGGCATAATGCAAAGTGGTGGCTGAAGAGTGGGTACTTATCCCTGTTCTTACTAACTCTGAAAGCCAACAGCCAATCAGAACTCAGGAAATGAACTTGCCTGAGTTCATAATGGAACAATCCAAAGCTCCATATAAGCCACCTACCAAACTCTAGTTTTAGTCTTGCATTCATCTTGTAACAGAGTTGAATACTTTACACAAAATCCAACACACGCCAATGAGGTAGTCCAACGTTAAACCATGACTCACAGGAGGATGCGAGTTCAATCTCCCCAATAACCCATGACACCCCCCCCCATGATCTCATTTTACATGCCAGTCGTGTACGCTTTGAACCACTACGTGCGTGATTTCTCTCACCACAAAATAATGAAGAGAATGATAATGGAATAACAGGTTAATGATGATGCGAAAATTTTATAATAAGTTAAGTTAGAGTTACTGCCCTTGGATCTTCCCTGTTTGTTTATTTTGACCCCTAGGGCTAATTAGAGTTATGGGCCTTGGTTCCTGTACCTTTTTGTGGGTGCCAACAGGTGCCCTCACTTTGATGATAGTAGTAGCAGGAGGAGTTTGCTACTATTTAAGAGAATTCTGGCGGGTTTTTCGCCCTCTTTGAAAATAATTTTGTGAAAGAAGCAGGAGCTTCTAATTACGAGCGAGGGAAGCATTGGTCAAGATGGCCGACGCCCCCCCCCCTCACGCAGACTTTTTCCTAGAGCCTGTTTTTCGGTGAGGGTTGGTGATGTTTCTTTGAAAGAAATACCCTTTGTCGAAGACAGATGATTTTCATCTCTATGTCTGCAACCAGCAAGAACTCACGGTTACAGGATAGAAGAATTTTTGGAATGAGGCGGTCCTAAGAACAATACATCCCAAGATGATCTTCCTTAATCCATTGGATAACGTCGGCTAACTTGGAACCCGCTTTCATGAACAGAAATGCGGTGGTCAGTATAAAACAATGTTCCCTCGGCTGGCGTTGATGTATTAATAGAACTGAGGGTAGTGCCTTAAAAAAAAGTATTTTTCTAGGTATTCTCCTTGGTATTCAATCCTTTCGGCAGCTTGGCTGCGAAGAATTTATAAAAACCTTATTTTTAAGAACTTTAATTATTAGTTACGACTACTAATTTGAACTTTCGGCGTAAATTCAGACCAAGGAAAATAGGAATAAGTGTTTATGTTTTGTTTTCTTTGATTTTACTGTTTTGTACTCTTTGTATTTTTAATGTTTGATTTTGGTAACTTTATGTCCGTTGGACTTCTGTAAGTGGAAAATTCTTGCAATCCAATAAACCTTGTTTTTTTAGGCTCACGGCAACTTTGACTTATCTTTCCTGACTTGCATTATTTTCTGTAAATGTTTATTTGTTTCAGTTCGGGCTTTACTTAATATGGAAAGTTACAATTTTATCCCGGAGAGACGTTTTCGGGGTAAAAATTCCGATAATGATTATCATATTGATAAGAATGAACAATAGAATAATTTCAAAAGTGATAAGGCTAATATAAGACTAGTGCAGAGATTAGTATTATTTGGATTATTCGGACTATTGTTTCGACTGATGTGCCCTCCAGCCTTCTTCAGGTATTTCTTGTCGGACTCAGGAACTTTCTCAGACTCTAGTGGATAAAGAAGTTAGGTTGAGACAGAACTGTAACAGTTATCTTTAGACTGCCAGTTCAATCTTGGTCAGGGGCAGGCAGTAATATAGAATAATAATTAACTCAGCTTAACACCTGTACTCTAGCTATGGTTAGCGGAATGAGACAGGACACCCCTGTGGACTGAATAAAGGGTTAGGTTCAAAGTTCTGTGGTGGCTCCCGATTACAACAAGAAGGTTCCCGAGTCCGAAGAGAGTCCAACAAGAAAATACCTGAAGTAGGCCAGAGGGCACATTGGCCGAAACAATGTACAGATAACAATGAAGATGAGGACAATAGTCCGAATAATACTAAGAATCAAGCCTCATCTAAAAAATCCGAGAAAATAGTTCATAGCTCTGGTTAATAGGCTGAGGGTAATGGTTTTCTAAACAATAAGATAATAGGAAGAAAAAAAATGAATGATAATGTTGAAAATTACTGGAATGTGAAATAGACTCAGTGGAATGTTAATAATGAGTTATTATGAGATGTAAAAAGAGACAATAATATTGGTTTCTATATAAAATCATTCATAGGATTGATTTTAATATGTTGGAGAATAAAACAATATTAGAGATCAATAACACTAATTATTTATTAAACCTGTTTTTTTTTTAAACCCAGTATGCAAATTAAACCCATCATATATTATGTAAACCTTTATTTCTTAGTGATATATAAGAACATTGCCGGGTTTTAAACACACTAAAAATAACATGGGCATTTTTTAGGCAACTCAGATTTTCATAGAGACATTGTGAATAAATAAGATTAATTCTATGTATGAATGATTTTGACTATAAACTAAAAAACTCATTGATTAACTTCTGCAATTCCTGAGGGAATTATGACATAAGCAATGATGTAGTTACAGACAGATTCCGAATCTCCATTATAGTAAGATTAGGAATACTTAAAAACATTACTGAAAAGAAATTATTAAATAGAATGTGGGAATAGTTACTTGAAACCATATAATTGGTGGAAAAAATGACTCTCTTTGGCATTTAATAACCCAACAAATGCTAACATACTGAAGGGCTGATAATGTGGATAATGACAATAATGAAGGGCTGATAATGTGGATAATGACAAAGGGGAAAAGAATAAGATGATAATGATAATGTGGATAATGACAAAGTGAAAAAGAATAAGATGATAATGTGGATAATGACAAAGGGAAAAGAATAAGATGAATAATGTGGATAATGACAAAGGGAAAAAGAATAAGATGATAATGATAATATGGATAATGACAAAGGGAAAAAGAATAAGATGATAATGATAATGTGGATAATGACAAAGGGAAAAAGAATAAGATGATATGATAATGTGATAATGACAAGGGAAAAGAATAAGATGATAATGATAATGTGGATAATAATAAGATGGATAATGTGGAAATGACAAAGGGAAAAGAATAAGATGATAATGATAATAATGACAAAGGGAAAAAGAATAAGATGATAATGATAATAATGACAAAGGGAACAAGAATAAGATGATAATGATAATGTGGATAATGACAAAGGGAAAAAGAATAAGATGATAATGATAATAATGACAAAGGGAAAAACAACAAATGATTGTAACTTAAATACAAACCCGAATGTCACAAAGTCTACTGCAGAATGACAGGATATATATAAGACTCCACAATGTCATTCAAATCAAGCAGCCAATCAGAACTCAAGGAATGGAATCACCCAAATTCATGAATGGGTCATTCTTGATTTCTATATATACCAACTGTCTTGGACACTGCTTAAGTTGTACTTAGTTAGCTGCTGTTATTCAAACCAACAGTAGACTTACTGACTTCAATACTATGGTAAGAAAAAAACCTGGCAAATAATTTGTAAGTAAAAATATGCTACAAAACTTTGCCTGGGGAAAAAATTTAAAAAAAGAATAGACCAAGAGAGTCGTACCAACCAAAAATAATCAATTAACAATATAACACTTAGCCAAAAGGAAAAGATATATATATAAAATATCTATAAGCCAATAGGATTGTCTAAAGCTAAAATGTAAATAGTTTTCAATACCTAAGTAGAGCTAATAGTAATGTTAATCCTAATGAGTCAGATATACCAACTAATAGTTTCGCTTACTAGCTCATCAGGGCAAGAATCTGAGGATTAACATTATATATAAATAATAACAAGCAAATTTCTACTACAAATTGTCAGGTTTGAATCCAGTAAGGAAAAAAAGAAAGCTTAAAATGTTGCATATTTTTGTGAAGACATCTACACCGAGGTGACAGGAAAATGTAATCTAAAAAAGCACTGTACCAACATTCATCTGAGCCAAGCACACATCAGAATCAAAGTGAACAAACAAAGAATCCAATAATCTATACATATATAAAGGACAGTTGGTGTGTATGTATGTCCGGAGGAAACTATGAAAATAAAACAATTAACAACAAAGTAAATAAATGTTCACATTCACTATCACAGAGCTTGCTTTTTGTGCAAAAACGAAGAAGATTTTATCTATATTTTGGAAAAAAATTCTGATGTCCCACCAGGTCTTTTTTTTACATGGGTTTTTTTTAGGGGCATCCAGTAAGGATCCTGTTACCATTTTATGGGCTATCCTTTAGGCTTCAAGCAAGAGTGCTTGTCCATGGAAAACCTTGGTAAAGAATCCTTTGGTTGTTCCTAAGTATTGTAAATGGACGTCTGTCAGTATCAACTGTTAAGTAGTCAACCAGCCACGCATTATGGCTTGTTGATTGGTGGAGAATAAACCATGTGACCTCGCCCAATCTATA
>CM042152.1:11447521-11452521 GCA_023376005.1 Doryteuthis pealeii
AAGAGAGAGATTTTTTTAACAGAGATTTCTAGATTTAAAAAAAAATTATAAAAACTAACCCCTTAACCCTAATCCCTAACAAAACAACCGTATTGAAATGGTGTAAAATGAAAACGTCCCTTCTTTAATCGAAAATAAAAAAAAGGACGTGCTAAAAGTAATATGGTCCCAATCTTGCTAACCTGAAACTGAGATTGTGCGTTGGACAAGAAAACGAGTAAAACTTTAGCTGCAAATTTCGGTGATGAAGAAGACTGCCTGTTATTTTGTTTTGTCAGGCAGAAGACTGGTCAGTGGACTTTGCTGTGGGAAAGTGATTACTGTGGTTGATTTCAAGTAATCCCTTACAAAACAATTTCAAGTTTGCCTACTTTCCCCAGAACACCAAGAAGTTGATAGTAAAGACAAAACAAAACCATGCTTTAAATAAGTATTTTTCCCCCATTTATAAGGATGTGAGTTGGCATCTTGAGTGCGACACACCCTGCATCCACTCTCCGGTGACTATCAAACGGCAACTGCTAACTAAAACTGATTTCTGTCAGATGCTTCTATTGGAGGCTTTTGGAGGGGTCAAGTAGAGGTCACCTATCCTCCAGTCATAACAGTTGACAGTAACTTTCCATTCAACTCCCTCCAATTTTAAATTTTCAAATGAACTCAATTCAAATTCTAGCTTACACTACTTACATAGTTAATAGGCTACCCCATGAATTATGTAACAAAATAGCCCTCGACTGGAGAATAAATCAATTAACAGAAGGTGATTTGCAGAAAATATTGTGCATGCAGAAATTTTTATGGCTTAAAAAGTTAAAAAGAACTTTTATTACAACTTAATTTGCTCTGTCTACTGGATTAGTATTGGTAGGGAAAAAATTGACTTTCTCTCAAATCCTGTTTTTGTGAAGGGGTTGGTAAATGCATACACAAAAAAATATAAATGTACAATGTGTAGAATGATCATACTACGTTCTACAGAATTACCGTTGAATAGGTAAGGCAAATGCAACAAGTAGCTGTAACTCAAACAGAATCTAACCTTGTTGCAATCCTACTACAGAATGCCAGAGTATTTATCAAGCCTCATAACATCATAGAAACTAAACAGCCAATCAAATACATGAATGGACTATTCTTGAGTCCCATAATACCAGCTATCTTGGGCACTGGGTTCAGTTTTGTGCTTAGCCAGTTGCTTTTGTCCAAACCAACAGTAATACTGACTGACTGACTGACTTCAACACAGTGAATGCAATTCCCTAACCTGTAGGCATAAAAACCCTGGACTGGTTGACATGCCATTAGAATGAATCAATCACAGAAGGTTGTTTTTACAGAAATGTGGATACAGATATTCTATGCTTGAAAAGCTAAAAGAACTTTTATTACAACTTAATTTGCTCTGTCAGCTGGATTGATATTCGCAGTTGTTATATAAATTTGTTTCCAGTCTGTTTCAACTGAAAAAATGGAAATAAATTCAATGTTGGAACGGATTTATGATAGGAAAAAAAAAAATGATTCATTGCTCTATTTTACAGCTGCTTTTAATTACAGCATTCACTTAGTGTATTGTGCATTTTTAATAAGGAAAAACAATCATCAGTAATTAATGAATACATTAATCACCAATATAGCTGAAAAGCCGCCCAACAGGCAAGATTTTAAGTTAAATAAACTAACCATAAATCTATCCATCCCACATTTTATTGCACCGATAAACAAAGACAAAACACTGGATTATGTTTTTGTGAGGCTTTAAAAGTTAATGGTTCTCCCTGCTGTTCATTTGCTTGTACAGCAAAATGTAAACACTAAGTGATTTTTTTTTTTCTTAAATTCTTTTTTTTTTTTTTTTTTTTTTTTTTTTTACATATATTGCCCATAAATAAGTACAGTCCAAACATTCTTTTTATAAAAAGTTAATTTTTTCTTCTCAGCCAAAGATATTAAGGATTTATGGAAGCAAAAGTGACAACACTGTTTTCTGGCAAAAAGAGATGGGTGGTTGGTTTTTATGGTTTTTATGGCAGTCAACCCTTTTGTTTATGGTGAGGGCTGGTAGGGTTTTATATATTTGTGAATTACCAACCCCATGAATATAAGTAACAAGAAAAGAAGATAAACATTCAAACAATTGAAAATAAATAAAATGGTGTATTTTAAAATATAAATTGTACAATGTTAAACAAGTTGTCAAAGTTCATAGAAAGCAGTCGGGTTGAAATGACAGATTTTATAATAAAAAGGAAAAGTGTACTTAAATGTTCATGTGATAGAGGAAAGTAATATTTACAGGCTGTGTTGAAAAAGAATCTTATGTCATATTATTATCAATAAGGAGTGGTGCAGTCTGTTGAGTCATGAACTCTTAGTAGTAGTAGTAGGCAAGCAGTCAAAGAGTTGTATTGTGGAATCTGTCTACTTAGCCAAAAAGGTCTTATTTATATTCATTGGGTGGATAAAATAGGGTGCGAACACTTCTGATTGATCCAGAATTCTTATTAATTCAATTTTTTGTTTTTTACAATGCACCGAGCCATATGCGTATGAACCAGTTTTCGTCAATTATTGTTTAAACTTCACTGGGTGAACTTACGGTTCTCTGTATTAACTTTCATATCACTACAGGTTATCTTATTGTGACGGAGAACGAGAAAGGAAAAAGAGCAAGACATTGTCTTGCCTGCCAGGATCGAACTCACGTCCTCCTGCATGCAAAAACAAATGCGTTTTGGGCACTGGACGGACGCAAGGTTCGACTGATGTGCCCGGATGTTTGGCTAATATGCCCATAAAATAACAAGTGAGTCGAGCGCTGTGCAGTCAGCAGCAGCAGAAGCAGTTGATGACGAAGCGCTTTTCAGAAAAGAAATGGATTTTAGTCAAACAGAAACAAAACTAAATAGGAAATGTGATTTTGAACTGCTAAAGATTATTTCGACTACGATGATGGATTTTCCAGCTGCTAGACGAAGAATGTGTTGACCAACAGAGGGTCTGGTTTGTGAGAAGACTGAGAACTCGCTTGTTTTTGGTTCCCCCTCGGCGGTTGATTCGAAGGTGTATTTCGCCCCATATATTTTCCCCCCTTCTATACTTATGCCAAAGACATTTGTTTTATTCATTCTTGTTAGGTATTCATTTTTTTTTTAAACTCATTTTTTAAATTCATTTTTAATCTATTTAATCTATAGATAGAACCCAAAAAGGTATGGCCACATAGTGGAATAGCCCAACCTGCTATTTAAACCATTTACCAAATCTGGATTCTCAGAAGCAGATTCAACTTGGAACAGCGTTGAATATTGATCAGTCTACACAAATCTACACACAGACCTACACTCACATATACACACACACACCTACACTCACATATACACACACACTCTTTCTCTAGCCAGTGTGTTTCCTTTGTGTTTCTCTCTCTCTCTCTCTCTCTCTTCTCTCTCTCTCTCTCTCTCTCTCTCTCTCTCTCTCTTGTATTTCCTCTCTTTCTCTCTCTCTCTCTGGTTAGTTTGTTTTTTGTGACTCTGTCTCTCACATTTTGAAATAACAAACAGCAACAATAGAAATCTCTCTTTTTCAAACAGATTCTATTGTTGCATTGATAAATGTTCCAATCACAAATGTCATTTGTGACATCATATTAATAACTCAATGAAGTCTTTTTTTTAACTCATTTTTTAAATTCATTTTTAATCTATTTAATCCATAGATAGAACCCTAAAAGGTATGGCCACATAGTGGAATAGCCCAAGCTGCTATTTAAACCACTTACCAAATCTGGATTCTCAGAAGCAGATTTAACTTGGAACACAGTTGAATACTGATCCGTCTTCACAAATCTCTACAAAAACAATGCATTTGGCATAAAATAACCCAACAACGTTTGACATGCTGTAAAATCCAACCAAACCAAAGTTTTTCATTTTGCTTTGCAATTCGTGAATAATCTGGGCTCCAGAGATCATACGCTTTGACAAAAGAAGAAAAATGTGGGTGAATAAGTTGAGGCAGGCTGAAGCCATAGGATGAAATCAATCACATGTAATCGTTGACATCTTCCTATTTTTCCCCCTCATTATCCAGTATAAATTCACAGCAATCAGTAGAGGCCAGCAGTTTAAGCTTCTTTTTTTTTCTTCTTGTCTTCCCTTCCCCCTTTCTTTTTGTCAATAACAAATGGCCTGGTGCACCTTGCCAATCACGATGAATCGTTAGTAAATATTTACAAACACACGCAGAGGGTGGTGGTGGTGGGGAAAGGGAACAGAAGGAGAAAAATGCCCATTTACAAATAAATCCTTATCGCTTCTCAGCAGATGGAGAAAATCAGCAGTAGTGATTTTTATTCCGGAGACGTCTAGACGTTACTTTCTTTGAAAAACACTCAAGACACAGAATTTCCATTAAGTACTTTTCATTCATGCAAGTCTTTGTGATATTGCATGAAGAATATTGCCTGCACACTTGCAGGAATTCTTGACCATTCTTGAATTGTGTAAGGAGTACAATGAAGCGAATTAACAACCCATTTGAAATCAATCTTTATCTTTGTGTGTCAGTAATCCTAATCAATATAACTAATATTCATTCTTACTCTAAATAAGGCCAAATTGACCACTGTTCATTCGCCCTGTTGGCTGAGGTGTTAGAATGCACCAACTGCACCTCTGCAGAGGGGTAATACTCCCCCAAATGGGGCCACCTGTTGGCCATTGAAGAATAATTAAAGTTCCAATTACCGTCGAACTGGGAAGACAAAGCAACAAACGGTTGTAACTTAAATACAAACCCAAATGTCACAAAGTCTACTGCAGAATGACAGGATATATATAAGACTCCACTGTTAATTTCTGTGTGTCATCAAGTATTCATATCTAATACAAATAATTTATACACAATTATATGGTTTAAAGTTACGGTTCCTATTTAATAATAATTTATTTGCACACAGTTATATAATCTTTTTTAAGAGTGCCCTAAACTGCCCA